>CAJQZJ010034282.1:1412714-1445214 GCA_907164525.1 Lophiomys imhausi | reverse complement strand
TGTGTGTGTGTGTGTGTGTGTGTGTGTGTGTGTGTGTGTGTGTGTGTATGTGTTTGCACATGTGGGTTTAGTTTTTAAATGGAGGTACCTTTTTCAAAATAACATGATTACAAAAATAAGGTATTTATTAAAATTGATTTTCAGAACTGAATGGCTTCTCAAACACAAATACTGCCCCAAACTCTATATTATATTTTTTAGTCTTTTCACACACACATACACAATTTGGGTAACAGCTTGAGTATTACCAACATTTGCTGAACTATACCAGAGAGGATCTTCAAAGTAGGTTTTGATTTAAGTGTTAAGAACAGGGTAAAAGAACAAAGAGAAATTCTTAAAATAATCTCTATTGTTTGATTTCACTTTTTAAAAATCATTTTTATCCAGAGAAATATAAGTAACTGACACAGTGGATAAGCAAGGACATATATTCTAAAAATAAGAACTATTGTGTAAATGAGAGCAAACAAGAGATGAAGAGTGTATTTAAGAGCTTCCAGAAAATATATCTTAATGTTATAAAGCAGCAAATGAGTGGAAAAAGACAGATTTCAAAACAGGTCTCCAACCTTTGAATATAAAGTACAATGCTTTTGCCAAGATGCCAGAAGAGATGAAGGCAAGATAGTGAGCATTCTCCACTGTCACACACAGTGAAGAACGGAGATTCTGTGCAGGAGGTTAAGAGGTGTATTAACCCTGGTAGGAAGGATTTAGCACTAACACTGACTCAGATGGCAATGCCAAGAAACAACTATTTTTCTTCTCAGAGTTATGAAAAGCCACAGAGGGGATGAGTTTCCTTCATGAGCCTGTGATCACATGGTCAACTCACACCAGATTTGAGTGGAAGGTGGGAAGAGAAGGAAGAAAAACAAACACTGGAGAAAGATGTAAAGGAAGCTTACGACTAAGAGTGAAATCTACACCACCAGAGGAGAGACTGACATTGCCCAGTGAAAGATCCTTGGATTCCTGCCACCATAGCCTCCCCTTTCTCCCTGCTTCTCAAATCCAGCTCATGAAAAGTAGAAGCTAGCTGATTTCAGTATTTTAGACCTTACATATATATATGCACACACACATACATTTAGAAAGCTTAAAAAAATTCCTGCCCACTTTATGTTAAGGTCTTTATACACTTGGACTTAAGTTCTGTGCAAGGTGATAAATATGGATCTAATTTCATTCTTTTACATGTTGACATCCAGTTGGACCACCACCATTTGTTGAAGATGCTGTCCTTTTTCCACTGTACAGTTTTGACTCCTTTGTCAAAAATTAAGTGACCATAGGTGTGTGGGTTCATTTCTGGATCTTCAATTCCACTAATCCACTGGTCTGTTTCTACACCAGTACCATGCTGTTTTTATTACTATTGCTCTGTAGTATAACTTGAAAACTGGTATGGTGATACCTCCAGATGCTTTTTTTGTACAGGATTGATTTAGTTTTTCTGGGTTTTTTCATTATTCCATATGAAGTTAAACCTGACACACTAAATCTAATAGAAGAGAAAGTGGGAAAAAGCCTCGAACTCATTGGCACAGGTGACAACTTCCTGAACAGCTCAGGCTCTAAGACCAACAATCAATAAATGGGACCTCATGAAACTGAAAAGCTTCTGTATAGCAAAGGACACTGTCATTAGAACAAAATGGCAACCTACAGATTGTAAAAGATCTTTACCAACCCCACTTCAGACAGAGGGCTAATATACAAAATTTGTAAAGAACTAAATAAACACCAAGAAACCAAATAACCCAATCAAAAATTAGGAAACAGAGTTAAACAGAGAATTCACAAAGGACAAATCTATAATGGCAGTGAGACAGCTGAAGAAATGCTCAACATCCTTAATCATCAGAGAAATGAAACTCAAGACAACTCTGAGATTCCATCTCACACCTGTCAGAATGGCTAAGATCAAAAGCTCATATGACAGCACATGCTGGCGAGGTTGTAGAGAAAGGGGAACTCTCCTCCATTGCTGGTGGGAGTGCAAGCCTGTACAACCACTATGGAAATCAGTCTGGCGATATCATAGAAAACTTGGAATAGCTCTATATCAAGACCCAGCCATACCACTTCTAGGTATCCACCCAAACGATTCCTCACCAAACCAGCAGGACATATCCTCATCTATATTCATAGCAGCCTCATTTGTAATAGCTAGAAACTGGAAACAACCCAGATGCCCCTCAACTGATGAATGGATAAAAAAAAAATTGTGGTACATAATACACAATGGAATACTACTCAGCTATCAGAAACAAGGAAATCATGCAATTTGCAGCCAAATGGATGGAACTAGAGAAGCTCATCCTGATTGAGCTAACCCAGACTCGGAAGGATGCACATGGCATCTACTCACTTATAATTGGATTTTAGCCATATAGTACAGGATAACTATCCTACAACAATACACCAAAAAGATCAGGAACATAGACTTTGTTACCTATCAATGGCACAATTTGCCCTAGGGATGCTACCATGTAAGCCCCCAGTGCAAGAGGAAGCTCTTAGCTCTCATATGACTGTTAAACTGAGAGGGGCTGATATGTAGGGACACTCCACATCGGAGTAATGGGATGGGTGGGAGAGGGAGGAGAGGGTGGTAGGGTTGGAGGGTGGAACCAGGAGGGATGGAAAGAGGGCACTGTAGTGGAGATATAACTTGATGCAATAAATAATTATAATAAAAAAACACCTGCCTAGAACTTATGCTATATTTTTAAAAAGTGAGCAGGAAATATTCTACAACTTTTTGTGTAGCTACATAGGTTTCAAAACAAATAAAAGTATATGCAGTCATTGCTTAAAAACATATTGGATAAAATGTAAGATTAAGCCCAAGGCAATTTCCACAGAAAGAACTCTTCTTTTATATAGATTATCTACAAAACACTGAGTGAAACAGCTGTGAGAGTGTTATTCCCAGTCTGTGATTGTACTAGTATAAAGTGCCAAAATCCACCAGCGTGGTCAATGAGAGAAGCCTTGTAGAACAATGCTGTGAGAGTGTCATAGCTTTATATAATGTCACATTCTTTGGATTATGGATTTGGAGTTTTCAGAAATGTAGAAATACGGAAGTAGATTTTTATTCTTTTTTTTCTTTATTTTTTATTTCTTCAAGATATACATCTCAATCACAGTCCCCTCCCTATTCCCCCCTCCAGTCCCACCCTCCCACCCTCATCCCCCATCCTCTTCCCTTTTTTTTTCTTTTAAGTTTAAGGTATATCTTATTTCCCCCTACAGTTTCCCCTTTCAGTCCAACAAATGGCTCTTTCTCTCTCTTTTTTTTATTTACTTTTTTTTCCTTTATTTTTTATTTCTTCAAGTTACATCTCAATCGCAGTCCCCTCCCTACTCCTCCCTCCAGTCCCATTCTCCCACCCTCAACCCCCCATCCTCTTCCCTTTTTTTTTTCTTTTAAGTTTAAGGTATATCTTATTTCCCCCTACAGTTTCTCCTTTCAGTCCAACAAATGGCTCTTTCTCTTATAATAATAAATACAATACAGTACAACAGAGGTAATTAGGCCACAGTTATGAGAGTTATATGGCTTAACGTACATTCCCAATGACCAGTCCACATGTATTTGGTACCTGACTTTAACATTCTACTATCTAAACATCTCCATGAGTTTAAAGGTCTATATCTGACTCAACATTCATACTAACTTGCAACACAATTTTAAAAGTATCTTCTTAGATCTATAACACTCTCTTGACTCCTAAACAACTCAAAATTAAATTTATTCTTTCATGTATAATTTTACAAAGTTCTAACAGTCAATGTGAAGGTGGTACAAAACAAAACAAAAAAAAATCTCAGCATAAAATCATCCTAGTCTTTTTAAAAATAGTACCACTATGCCCAGTAAATGATCATAAACTTTTTGTCATTTCTATTTTTCTACTTTGATCTAAAATAAAAATCTGACTTCATGCTTTACTGGCCTGAACAAGCTCGTTTTAAACAATAGTTAATGCACAGAGAATGCTTTCATGTGGATGGGCTGCTCTGAAGGGATCACACACTGCTGTCATCCTCTTTCACCACTGGTATTTTGAGTCTCAACCCCAATCAAAAATACCTCCTGTTCTGGCTCCAGAGTATCCATTAGAATTGTCTTCCAAGGGACAACTAAATTCTGCCTACAGAAGGTGATTTTCCCAGATGTTTCCCTTTGTTCTGAAAGCCATCAGCATTTTGTATGTAATGTATGAGGTGTGACTGTGGGGGGGGGGCGCACGCACGCACATGTATGTGCATGTGTGTGCAGTATATGTACACATATATACACATAATTGTGCTTATTTAATCCAATACGTATCTAGCTGCTGGCTAGGGGTAAGGGTTTTTGGCAGATGGAACTTAGGTTGCTTAGCTGCTGACCTTAGTACAGAAAGTTTACTCTGAATTATCCAGGTTGACCCAACGTACTCATATAAGTCCTTCACAACATAAGTGACAAGTCACTCCCTATGAGCCAGAAGTGGAAACAAGAGATAGGATGAGGCAGAAGGGGTAGAGGTAGGGGTCACCAGGCAGATATGAAAACTGGGAACACTTGGCTCTTCACTGTTAGCTTTCAAGACAAATGAAGAAAGAATGCCCAGTTCTAGAAACTGAGAAGGCTCCTGGCAAATAACTGGGAACGAAAGTAGGGCCTCAGTCTACAACCACACGAGGCTCAATTATATAAACAGTTTGGATGAACTTAGAAGTGAATCCTCTTTGGGGGAAAAAAGATATACCTTACACTTAAAAAAAAAAAAACAAAAAACAAAAAAAAGGAAATGGATGGGGGGTTGAGGGGGAAGAGGGTGGGAGGGTGGGACTGGAGGGGGTAGTAGGGAGAGGATTGTGATTGAGACGTAACTTGAAGAAATTAAAAAAAAAAAAAGAGTACTGTCCTGCTTGAAGCTTGATTTTATACTGGGGTAGCTGAAGCAGCAAGACCAGCCGTGTCTCCTCCCATCTCTAACCTCAGAATGACAGAATAAGTCCACACTGATTTCACATCACTACACTCATGGCATTTGTCAAAATGGCACCAAGGAACGAATAGACCCGCTTTGAATTCCATCCTACTTAATAATTCAGACTGCCTTGACAGCCTTTTGAAATTACATGGTGAGAGATGTATAATTGGTAAGAAGAACGAGCAGGGAGAATGCATCAAGAATTTCATCATTTTCCCTAAAACTTACTAATGATAGCATTTTAGAAAATTGCTGCATGCCTAGGAAATTCCCATCGTCACATCCCTGGAGAAAAGCACTGTTTTTGTTTTTGTTTTGTTTGTTTGTTTGTTTGTTTTTCACCATCATGCACTCAAGAACTTCAAATAACAAAATCAACATGTACAACCCTGGTGTAAGGCATCCTTCCTCTGTGATCTATGTATCAACTGTCCATTCTTTTGTACTTCTGTGCAGCATTCTTACGTAGGAAGTACCAGACCTTTTTTACTGATGACACCTGAATGGCTTCTAATTTGAAATTATTGTTACAAGAGTTGCTTTGATTATTCTTATATTTTCTTTCACCACTCTTGAACTAAAGCAAGCACACAGCGTATATTTAGTTCGGTATCAAATTGCAAGACCATTCTCCAACATTCACTGCTTTAATCTGCTGCCATTTGAGTAAGGGCATTTCCACCTGTTACTTTTCTTCCCTTGTCTGAGTGATCTTAATGGATGGCTAGATCTGAAAATTACTTTAACTGGCTAAAAATTCCTCAGTGCAGAACTACTGTCTTACTGATCTTTGCTTCACCCAATATATTAGCACAGCTTTCACAAAAGTGAGAACTTGTACATCCTATTAAATTTTACCCAACTTCAGGTAAACATGGCAAGTCTAGTGACTCTGCTTTGTATACCTAGACCCATCTCGTGCATAGTTTTGAGTGACTCATTTCTTAATTTGTGTTTTCATATACTCTATAAGATTCCAAGCTACATCAGGGCATGACACGCTACCTGTCATATTAAGGATTTTGCTCCTCAACTCAGACACAGAAGTTAGTGGTGAAATAAGAACAATCCTTTCTTTTAACCTTTATTTGGTTATTTTAATAAAACTAAACAATGCACATTGTGTGACAGTTCAAGTCTACGGCACTTATTGTTTAGGGGACTAAAGATAACTTTGAAGCTCCAGTTATTTCAACAAGTTTTTTTAATTAGCTAATTTGCCCTAGGAATCTCACCACACACACACACACACACACACACACACACACACATACACACACACACGCACACACATATGTATGTATATATACATACATTTGTATATGTATATACAATATATATATTATATATATAATATATATGTGTGTGTATTTGTGTGTGTGTCTATGTGTCTCTGTGTATGTGTGTCTCTGTGTGTCTGTATGTGTGGTTCTGTGTGTTTGCGTGTCTGTATGTGTATGTGTGTTTATATATAAGCAATATAATATCCAAAATATACTATCAATCCTTAAGAATAAAGCAAGAAGGACCTGAGCCCTCATAGGAATGACAGGAAATACTATCTTCTCATCAAAGAATATGGTCTCAAAAATTCTTCTCTTTTCAAAACCTTTTGCCAAAGGCAAAAGACTTAGAAAAATATTTAGAGTAGCCAATTTGTTTTTGTAAATGAGACAAGTTAAATAATTTACCTATTTTTGCATTCTAATGAAACAATTGCTTTCAGAATTAAGTAATCTCACAATGAGGCACCTTGTCTTAGCAACAGGATCTGATTTCGTTTAAGTGGCAGTGGTATCCAAAGGGATAACATGTTTCATTTTTCTAAGAAAAACCTTGAAGGAGGAGAAATCCTTGTGACTAGGAGACAGTGGAAGGCAACAGAATGAATGCGTCCATTTAACAAATAGGACACTGAAGGACAAGATTCATCTTAGGTGAATTCTTTCAAAACTTCCTCCCTGAGGACTAGCTTTCATGGTACCTCTTCAAGCTATCAAGAAAGGTAAGCAAACAATAGTCCTACCCATCAGGGCACCTATGAAATCAGAGACCAGCATGGCACAATAACCCCAATGGTATGATAGTGGGACACAAACCTTTGTGGTAAGCAACAATTCTCTAATTGAATCTAAGGCCTGCTTAACAAGAAGGAAACCATGCCTAGTATTGGAAACCTAGCCAACTACCCAGGGGTGGTGACATGGAATTTGGCAGTGAGCCTACAACTACCACCTTACCAAACCAGCATAATCCCAAACTACATTCTAAATATTTATTTTTTGAGAGTTTTCCATGATTTATTGAGAATTAATAAAAATTAACCTAGAAAAACTTTGAATACTTTGCAATACATGAAAAAGAGATCAACTTTCATTACAGTTTATATAGAAGCTCATGTTTACCCATTCAGAACTATTTATTTAAACCTCGGAGCTGAAGTGGTACATGAGAAACCCTGTCTAGAAAAAACAAAAACAAAAACAAAAAAACTCTTCTTTTTCTTAAAAAATTATTTTTAAATATGTAGATTTTTTATATGCACAAATGAATAATTTTTTAAAAGTTCGGTTTCATGTGGTTCTCAGCCCTTATCAAATAAACATCTCTTTGCAACAGACTGAGCCTATTATAGAAAACTATAAATTATCAAAATGCATAGAACAAGAGGTAGAGTGGGGCCTAGTCTCAACTGGTAGATCCTCAACATAATTCCTACACTGAATGAAGGCTCAGAGATTATTGCAGAAGAGTTGGCAGAAGGATCATACAAGCCAAAGGACCAGAAGTATTCTGTGAGATTACGTCCCCTAGAAATGTCAGAAAGGCTATATGCATTTATGAAGTCTCATCATACAATGGTCTAGCCAAGACATGAACAATGATGACACTGAATAGACATGCTAAGATGGAAGGGGAAATAATATACGGACGGACCTCTAGCAACAAGCAAATGCTGGGAGGGGAAAATTCTTCCCCAGGGAAGGGTCTCCTTGGTAGTCAGCCAATGTCAAGTTGGCCGCTCTATCATAAACAAACAGGTAACATTATATGGACTTCTGAGCAGGTTGCATGTATGTATTTAGCAATACACACACACACGCGCGTGCGCGCACACACACGCACACGCACACACACACCACCACCACCAACAACAACAACAAAAACAACAACAAAGACAAGAATTAATAGAAAAAATAGGGGAAGATTTGGAGGGATGGAAGAGAAGGATAAAATTATAAAGTTAGTAATTCAAAAGAATACTTAAAAAACTTCTGTGAAAAGTATGGATAAGTGTGGCTTTTGGTGTTTCTGAGAATGCAACATTTTAGGAAAAAAGAAGAGGAAATGGAGAGGAAGAGAACCAGCACAGAAGACTGCTCTACTTATGGGAAATTTGAAGATTAAAAAATTAAAATCAGCAGATAAAAACAGTCATCCCTTGGCATATATGGTGTTGCTTTCAGTCCCCCATCCCACCTGCAGATAAACAATGTGAAAATCAAGCCGCCTACATATGATATTGTAGCAATTGTCCACGACATTCACATATCTTCTTGCATATTTCAAACCATCTCTTGATAACTTCTAATAATCAACGCAATATAAATCCTATAGAAATAATTGTTATACTTTTTAAAGAATAACAGAGAAACAGCCTGTACATGTTCAATGCAGATTCAACTTCTGCATCAAATATTGTTAGTCAAGTGCTAGTTGAATACGCAAGTCTAGCTGTAACTACAGCAGGAACCCAACATGGACAGAGAATGAAAGTTTCAGTGGGATTTGGGGTAAAGAAATGATTTATTGTGTGTTAGCTAATTTCCTGATTGAAGCTAATTTCTTTAAATGCAACAAATCTATATGAAATAGTTTTTTTGGCAAACTTTCCAAGTCTATTTCACACTCCCATCTCCTAATGAAACTAAGCAAACACAGCAGAGCATTTCTGATGACTCACTATGGTCATTACATGGTAGTGCTAGAATACAGCCACACTCTCAGAGAAGCTTCTCAGAACTCCACAGGTTCCATCTAGAGACCTACTGCCGTCAAGGACTCTGTTTTCTTTTCACATCATTATCAAATTACTTCTTCCTACCAACACACAAGTGACACAGATGCTGCCTCCTAGTTAATATTTTTATGTTTATTTATTACTTCAGGTTACATCTCCATCACAGTACCCTCTTTCCACCCCTCCCAGTCCCACCCTCCCACCCTCTACCCCATATCCCTTCCATCCCACTCCTCCAGAATGGAGTGTCCCCCACCCTAGTTCAGCAGTCATATGAGGGCCAAGAGCCTCCTCATGCACTGGAGGCCTACAAGACAGCACCACTAGTGCAAAGTGTCTCATTGACAGGTAACAAAGTCTAGGTTCCTGTTCCCTTTGGTGCATTGGCTGTAGTATAGTTATCCTGTACTATATGGCTAAAATCTGATTATAAGTGAATAGATGCCATGTGCATCCTTCTGATCCTGGGTTAGCTCACTCAGGATGAGCTTCTCTAGTTCCATCCATTTGGCTGCAAACCGTATGATTTCATTGTTTCTGATAGCTGAGTAGTATTCCATTGTGTAGATATACCACAGTTTTTAATCCATTCTTCAGTTGAGGGGCATCTGGGTTGTTTCCAGTTTCTAGCTGTTACAAATAAGGCTGCTATGAACATAGATGAGGACACGTCCTTGTGGTTTGGTGAGTAATCATCTGGATGTATACCCAGAAGTGGTATGGCTGGGTCTTGAGGTAGAGCTATTCCAAGTTTTCTAACACATTGCCAGACTGATTTCCATAGTGAGTGTACAAGCTTGCATTCCCACTAGCAATGGAGAAGTGTTCCCCTTTCTCCACAACCTCACCAGCATGTGCTGTCATTTGAGTTTTTGATCTTAGCCATTCTGATAGGTGTGAGATGGAATCTCAGAGTCATCTTGAGTTGCATTTCTCTGATAATTAAGGATGCTGATCATTTCTTCAAGTGTCTCTCAGCCATTAGGGATTCCTCCTTTGTGAATTCTCTGTTTACTCTGTTCCCATTTTTTTGATTGGGTTATTTGGTTTCTTAGCATTTAATTTGAGTTCTTTGTAAATTTTGGATATTAGCCCTCTGTCAGATGTAGGGTTGGTGAAGATCTTTTCCCAGTCTGAAGGTTGTCGTTTTGTTCGAATGACAGTGTCTTTTGCCTTACAGAAGCTTTTCAGTTTCATGAGGTCTCATTTATTGATTGTTGGTCTTAGGTCCTGAGCTGTTGGTGTTCTGTTCAGGAATTTTTCACCTGTGCTGATGAGTTTAGTTAATATTTCTAACTCATCGGTGAGCTGAAAAACAAATTTTTCTTCAGGTTGTGGTATGGAGGTGTAACTCTAATCTCAGCACTTGGGCTGGAGAGGATTTCTGAACTTGAGGTCAGCCTAGGCTATACAGAGATTTTAGGCCACCCTGGCCTATTTAAAAATGAGGCCTTGCCTTAAAAAAATATCTACTTATTAAAAACAACTTAAATTTAAATGTTAAGAAACTAAACACTTTCTTTAGTTTGTCTTACAAGATGTAACTGGATATGGCTATTATTCTACAATGAAACGGTGGCTCTAAAATGTGCTTAGGCCAGTCTCTAGTTCTGAGTACTGATATCTACCTGTGTTTACACAACAATGTGCTTATGATCCAAATGAAAGAGATTAGACTAGTTACAGAGATGCAGCTCTGTGGTAAGTGGAGTGCTTGCCTGGCAACTCAAGGAGAGAAATGAAGAGAAGGAGGGAGGGGGGGAGGGTGGAAGAAAGGGAAAAAAGGAAGAGGCAGAAAAGGAGGGAGGAAGCCAGGACAGAGGAGAGGGAGAGACTATTAAAATGATTACTTTGTTATGTGTTCTCATATTATGGAGTCTGTTTCATGCAACTGACCTGCACACAGTAAGTTGTCACTACAACCTTAAAGCAAACTGTTTTCCTTTGTGAGCTATTTTATTACAGCTACAAATTCCTCTAAATTGTGTTACACTGTTCCTTAATGAATAAGCGTGATATCACGGAATTTTGCCGTGATATCTCATTTAATTTTGGACTATACACCTGGAGACAGTCCCTCTTTAGAGGCCTCCCAGGCCCCTGTGGGTAAATCATAAGCATGAGAAGGTTCAAGGTTGCAGTGTGCTCCCTCATGTCTGAGGAACAGCAACAGCTAACTTGGAGGGCAGTCTTACAATGTTTTAAGAATGCTCCAAACATACCGACATCCAAAATTTTGTGGAGGCAGTATAGTATGAAACCTCGAAGCGCTTCTTGTGGTCAAATTAAAAATAGAATCTGCCGGGGAATCATTAATATTCCATTACAGTACACTTAACGATTACCACCACCCCCACCCAAACTTTTCCTTCTGGTGAAAAATCTGTTTGTGCTCTTTAAGCAGCATCTGTTCTGTCATGCCTTTCTAACAGACTTCTTTTGGGGCGGGGCTTTTTATTTTAAATATGTACAAACACAATTTGTAGATTCTTCGGCTACTTCAAAGTGTCCTCATCACCATCACCATCTGTCATTCAAGATCTGAACCATACAAAAAGCACCAATGTTATCTTGCCCATGATGATCTCAGGCCCGAAAGCAACAGCATGCTTGCAGACTTCCATGGAGAGAAGGCAGAAGCGGAAACATGCCTTTCATCACACAACTCAGCTTGATTTGCCATGCTGAAAAATGGCAGCAAGAGTCTGTATTCTGAGCCACAGCCATTAATGCTTTTCTCTTTAAAAGCTCACTAACACAGCTTTCCTTACCAAAGGCTTTCCTCCTTATACTAGGATAAGCTTCTAAACCCTTTCCTCCATAGATACTGTTGCTAGCAGGTTTACATGACCTTCTCCTTGAGAGCTCACCTACTCCAGGCAGCACTTGATGCTCTTTTTATAGCTACACTTAAATACCACCCATAAGTTCCTATTTTCAACTACATACTCCGAATATAACTCAGATCAGGCATTTTTGAGAACTGCTTCTGGCTTTTCATTTATAAAAAGTTTAGATCTGTTTCAGACTGAGGCCCCCTTCTTCCTCTCCTAGTCTTCTGGGCATGATCTTTTGAGATTGCTGCTTTAAAAAGAGCACTTTCTTAGATTTAGATCTGAGTACTTGCTGGCTCAATTATGTGTACATGTTTCTTTGTCTAAACCTATAGCACAAGAGGAAAACAAACTTAAGAGACATGATTTGAGTTCACAAAGACAAACACAGTGGAAAGAACACTGCTTGCTCTGAATGGATTCTTAAAGATCATCTACTCTGTTCTAACTACCACATTCTGATCCAAAGACACTCCATAAGGAAGTTTGAACACAGCAGGGTAATTGAGTTTATACTTCTGGTGCAGGAGTGGAAGGACAAGGAAGAGGCTGAGCAGTACATGCAGATACTAGATGCTTCATTGGCCCACATGAAAAATATAACTACAGGTACAGGACACATGCTTTATTTTACAACAAAAGAGATTAAGCCACAAAGACGTAAAATGAACCTTAACACCCCTCCTCCACGATTCCATCACTCCTGACATCACTACCATCCCTCAAGCACACTTAGGGCCCAGGACTTTCACCAACCTATGAGGAAGCCTTGTGCATGACACATGGACAAACATATAGTACATCTTAATTCCTGTGTTCCCTCTAAGAGGTGGGAACCATAACCACAGGCTAAGCATGAAAACTGAGCAGTTACAGGACCTGTTCCCGGTGCAATATCCTGCCCTCCAGATTCTATACCCCTTATCTCAAACTGTGTCATGAAGCATCCTGATGTAGTCACACTTGCATATCATAGAACACTGAGAAGACAGAATCATAGCTTTCCTACTTGTTTCTCCTCAACTCCATTTGGTTAGAACACGGAAAGAAAGGCATGGGGGAATCTAGGCAGACAGTCTAGTGATAGAAGCTCCAACAAGAGGCTCGAAGTAATACTTCATTCATATTGCTGCCCAGCTTTAAATTCCTCAAAATAATCCCCATTGTATTATTGTTTTAAAGACTGAATTTACTTTGGCATGACTCACAAATATCAAAACACACATTTATCTTCATAAGAAGGAAAATCAGGTTCTACTAAAACCCTATGATGTTTATACCTTAAGTTAATCAAGTTTATAAGCCTGTGACTGTCTCATTGTTTTTTAGTATTGCTAGTTATATCTGAGCTATGGTATTAGTCAATACTCTCAAAGAATCATAAAGAACAGTAAAAATTTTATTAAGCCGATTTTAATATTATGCCTAACCTGATTGAATAGAGAAGGCTGACCCCCCCCCCTTTTCTTTTAGTGAACCTGCTTATTTTTTTCAAGCTTCGAATTACAAGAAATAATGCATTCCTTGTACCTTTATACGGTCCCATTTAATGTTAATATTTGTAAAAGAATAATATAACATCTCAAGTAACAAGATTAATAAAATCTGGTCTCATTCATAGTTCCCCAATTATACTTTCATTCATTCACTGATGATCATCAGATCAAATAATAAGAAAGAAGGGCAAACACATAGAGGGTGTGTGGAGGTAGGAAGGGCGAAGACCTCATGTTGTTGGAGGTCAGCCTTTTGGTGGGAAATAGAGGAATGAAGGGTATCTGTCCGTACCATAGTTCCAGTTTTCTCTCCTGCTTACTGTGTGAAGTTAGAGGCCCACATGGTGCTTGGGAAGTAAGCTAGGCTGTCTTGCTTTTGCTTTTCTAGAACAATCCCTATAGTGCTTTTTCTTTAATCAACTCTGTGTAAACAGGTCCTTTGTCTTGTTTGTGCATATAAAAAACATTATATCTAACCTTTCAGACTATTTTCAGTTGTTTTTGTTTACCCTTACTTTGAGTCATAATTGAATAAAAAGCTAATGGTTATGAACCTGCATCTCGTAATTCTGTATTCTCTAATTATGTTTCTTGTTTCTTTCCTGCCCAAGAAAATTCATTAATCTTTATCAAAGATTCATTTATCTTTGTTGACCTCTCAGTCTGTTTAAGGTCTACAAATTTCTGCCCAAATTTTCCATCACTTTTTAATTGTATATCTCCTTAAGAATACCAAGTGAGAAATTACATTTAAAACAAAGTATATATCTTTAAAGCATCCAGGCAACTAAGGAATAGGCACAGGAAGCCTATGTAGTTTTGGAAACTTCTTCTAAAAGGATCTTGTCTAAACTCTGTCCTTGGAGAAAACAAGGGAAAACAAATGCATTTAATAAATTTATTAAGACTCTACTCAAGCCGGCGTGGTGGCACACGCCTTTAATCCCAGCACTTGAGAGGCAGAGGCAGGCAGATCATTGTGAGTTCGAGGCCAGCCTGGTCTACAAAGCAAGTCCAGGACAGTCAGAGCTGTTACACAGAGAAACCCTGTCTCGAAAAAAAAAAAAAATCAAGAGTCTACTCAAATAAATCTGTAATAATTTAAATTCAGTGTTATTTATCTTTCCTTAATGAAATAAAGCATTTGAGCCACCCTAAGCCAACCATTAAAAGTATTTGTAGAAAGTAGAAAATGAAATAGAGTAACAGGTTAAATGAAAAATAAGGCTTCTCTTTGTGGATAAAAAAAATCCCATTTCAAGCATTACCAGCTTTGAAGAAGCTAAATAATCTACTACTACTGGCTGCCTTCCTACATCCAACTTTCTTTGCTCTGAATTAAGGATGTCTATAACATCTCTGGATGTTATTCAAAATAACTTATGGGCAAAACTTATTTGCCAAAACACTCAAATTCTGTGTCTGGTTATTTAAAAAACAGCTGGAACTGCAGTGACAATTGTAGAAAGGGCCCGATTTGTAATCCATCCTGTCAGCATAGTGGAAGGCAAACAGAGCAAGATTCTACATATTTTCTGAATTAAAGAACAGAGGTACACTTCTCACTTCCCTTGCGCATCATATTATGGTGGATTTTTTTAAAATCATGTCTGTTTAGTTAGAGCAGAATAGATTATACACCTTTGTCTTAATATGAGAGAACTGCTCAAAATAAAGAAGACCCTCCTTGTTGCTCAGCAGTTTGTGGTCTGAGTACATGTGCACATTCATTTCCAGAATCTTTTCCAAGTCCTACACCACCTGGTGAACACATGCTGGACCTTTCAAAAAATGTCACCAACTACACAACCACACAGAATCGGATATGGGTACAAACGTTACTTCTGGTCCAAAGAAATTTAAACAAGTATAAATCTAAATGTAACTTCTGATCCAAGGAGATTTAAAAACAACCGAGGCCAATGTGAAACAACAGAAGACCCAGTTCAATGAAGGAGATTAAAGCATTTCTGGTCATTAATACAGTAACATGGTTTTATAAGAAATATACTCAAAGTCCTATCTCTTACCACATATTTTTAAAATTTTAGAAACTCATTAATGCTTATAATTTCACGGGTTGCAAACAGGGTGAAAGAAGAGAAAACAGAGTTACTCAGAAACCCGTGTTATGACAGCAGGCATTATTGTGTTTATCTGTATGGTATGCATACAATTGGAGTTTTCTCCCAAATTAAGAAAAGATATGTCCCTACATAACAGTCCCTCGCCACACTCCACTCCAGAGGAGCAGGATGGAAGGGTTAGGGGGTAGAGGATGGGAGGGCGGGGCTGGGAAGGGGGGAAAGAGGACAATATAATGGAGATGTAACCTGAAGCAACAAATAAATAAATTTATTAAAGAAAATGCCCTAAAGACTTGCCCATGGGACAAATTAGTGGGGGGATTTTCTCATCAGAGGTCCTATTTTCTCAGATGACTCTAGATTGTGTCAAGTTGACACAAACCTCGCAAGCACAGGAAGATTCTTCTATCAAAGGATGAGGGTGATGGTGGTAAGGCATTATCAAGACAAATAATTGGGGCTACTATAGTAATTTAACAAGGGTGAGGAGGTCAGCTGCCAGTGGGAGGAGATGGCAGAAATAGTGTTCCTATACAGGTACTAGGGTTGTAACTCAATGGTGGAATTTGTCTAGCATTCATGAGGTCCCTGGGTTCAATCTTCATCATTGGAGAAAAACAAGATGTTTATTTGGGGGGAAAAAAGAAGAGACAAGTCACCTTGGGAAAATGCTTCTGGTTCTTAACTTTAATTTTACTGGTCTACAGAATAATTTTTTTTATTATTTAAATAAATACTGCATACACATACACACACACAAAAGAAATGTCAAAATTTATTTTCTAAAAAAAGCAGTACATCAAAGAATTTTAAAGAGATGAAAAACAGGGGAGGAGCAAAGAAAGAAAAGGAAGAGAAGGTAGGGAAAAGGTGAACATTCAATAATGAAATAAAGCCACTCTGCTTTCAAGAAAATCTTCCCTAAACTGAAATTGAGAGTGAACATCATTCTTTTATTTTATAATGTATTTTTTATTTCTTCAAGTTACATCTCAATCACAATCCCCTCCCTAATCCCCCCTCCAGTCCCACCCTCCCCCCCTCTTCCCCCTCAGTCCCCATCCTCTACCCTTTTTTTTTTTAGTTTAAGGTATATCTTTTCCCCCCAACAGCTCCCCCTTTTAATCCAACAAATGGTTCTTTCTCTTATAACAATAAATACACAATACAAAACAACAGAAATAAATAGGCCACAATTATGAGAGTTATATGGCTTAGCATACATTCCCAATGTCCTGTCCATATGTATTTGGCACCTGACTTTAACATTCTACTATCTAACCATCTCCATGAGTTTAAAGTTCTATATCTAACTCAGCTTTCATACTAACTTGCATCACAATTTTAAAAACATCTTCTTAGATCCAGAACACCCTCTTGATTCCCAAACAACTCAAAATTTAACTATGAGACTCTAGCTATCTATTCTTCAACCACCTCAGAGACTTATCAGACTAAAACAAATAAGTTACCTTGATGGGTGAGCAGCAGAGGGCTACTCTAAAAGGAAATCCATATTTCACACGACAGCTTCCACGCTAAACACCACTACTATTTCCAGTCACTGGATTCTTCCCATATCAAAAAACAAACACCAAATATAAGATATCTTCCCTTGAGGTTCATAGCCATAATCACAGTTTCAGGACTTCACAAATCATCAGCTCAGTTTTTGTCACAGTAAATCAAGAACAGTATGTTTAGCCAAAGTGGACAGCAGTCACTGCATTGTGCACTATCTACACTCACTTCTAGACAGCACCACCAAAAATGTCACCTACCCAATAATATACCTGTAGCCATGGAGGCATCCATATGCTTACTATTGACATTTAAGAGCTCCAGTGTGATGTTTTCCTTTCTCGTGCAGTTTATAAAAATGTCACAGGTCCTCTCTTGGAAAGACGCCATCATTTTCCTCCTTAATACCAACCCACATACACAAAGAAAAGAAAAAAAAAACACAACAAAACAAGACCTATTAAGAGTGTAGCTTCAAAAGAGTGTGCACAACACACTCTCAGCATGTGACAGTTCTGCACCCTGTATTTCCTATTCTCATTTGAAATTGTACCTTCAGAAATTGTGGCGTCTGGGGCTGGAGAGATGGCTCAGAGGTTAAGAGCACTAACTGCTCTTCCAGAGGTCATGAGTTCAATTCCCAGCACCCACATGGTGGCTCACAACCATCTGTAATATGATCTTGTGCCCTCTTCTGGCCTGCAGGCATAACTTCAGACAGAATACATAATAAATCTTAAAAAAAGAAAAGAAAGAAAGAAAGGAAGAAATTGCGGCGTCTAATCAATAAGGAAGCAACCTTAAAAAAAACTTTCGGATTTCTTTAGATACAAAAACAGGGTGGGGGAAATGTCACTGGACTGTATCCACAGAAAAAGAACTACAAATAACCAAAAATCCCTAAGAACGGAAGAATAGTCTTCCCCAGGAATGCCCCGATAATTGGTTATCCAATAATAGTTCGTCAGATCCAAAATTTCCAAATCACATACATACAAGTAACACTAAATTAACTGAGAAGGTTGTATCCATATAACAATAACAATTAAAGAAAAAGAAGCCCTGATTTCAAGGGAGAGCAAGTGGTGGAAATATTTGGAAAGGACTACAGGGAAGGGGGAAGGAATGTAATTACATTTTAATTTAAAAAAAAAATCTTTGTTATATAGTAAATCAAAACTACCTGTCTTCTTGTATTTTTCATTATGTCATTTTTAAAATCAGTTGCATTAAAAACATTATGCTCTAGAGTCTGATAGTACTATATTTAATACCTTCTTGAGTTTCCCAAAATGTGGCAGAACTCCCCTCCTTCTTTATACATTACACAGGGACTGGTGAGGTGACTTGGCAGTGCAGTCCTAGCTTAGTGTGTACCACAAAAATAGAATAAAAGTTACGTAAAATATAATGAAGGACACCTCTTTCCACGCGCGCATTTCCATCTCAACCTCTCTCCACAAGCGGATTTCCATCTCTCAGCATGATTCAAATGGGTAACCATTCTTAGGCAATTCTTCCAAAGTGACTGCTTCCAAAAGCAGGCTGTATGTACCAAGTTTTAAAGGAAAGACCAGGACTGAACAGAGATCTGTAAAAATCGCATTCTCAACATACACAGCTTGTACCCTACTTCTAAAATATTCATAGTCCACAGCGATTATTGTTTCATATTTGATCAAATACATCTTATCTATATTTCTGTAAAATCTTACGAATGTCAAGGTTGATTTTGTGCCCTTGAAAAGAGCCTGATAAAAACATGATGGATGTTACCAATAATAATGTCACCTGCAAATAATTCACTGCCTTCACAATGACGGGATTTCATCGGTTTCCAGAGGCAGATGAGTGCCCCGTGACTGAGAATCAACTCCATCATGTGCTCCCAGAAGCCTGCAAATGCTTCTTTCTAGAATAACTACACCCTGCGGTACAAAACCCACTCACTGCCGGTGCCATCACCTAGTCCATATCTCCTTGTTTTCTCTGTAATACTTACTGTGATAATTACTTACTGCGACAATACAGATTGTCAGAAATTACTGACTTAGGAAATTTTCTAATCTAAAGCAACAAAATCAAGTCTCAACAGCAATATCACCAATAAGAAGCAAAACAAAAGCTTAAAAACTTAAGCGATCATTAGCTTAAATAAGCAGACTTAAATGAGTCTGATTTGGAAACCAACAGTCCTATGCTTACTTTCAGGAGATCCTTGGAGAAATCCACCCCTTCGTTTACTCCTTGGAGATTTGTAATGAACTCTTGGCAGGTCATCTTTTTCCCAATGTTCTGGAATAAAGAAAAAATATTATAATACATTACAGAACTAAGATTAATTCTTTAAAATGTGGTTAAGCAGAGTTAGTAAGTAATCTGGTTTTGAACTTGTGTATGTGTGTGTTTGAGTGTATGCCTGTGTGTGTGTCACACAATGAAACTTTAACATAAAAAAGATACATGGTTTATCATGCTTTAAATTGCCATACTGTACAAACTGTAAAGTTATGCTAAACTTTTATTTTAACCCAGACAAAAATCCACAAAATGATAGGGCATAATACAGGTGATATATAATGCAGTTTAAATTTAAAACATGGGCTAAAATACCATTTTCTGAGCTGAATTAATATTTGTTTGTATTACCTTACACCTGGACAAGTACACTGAAGGACCTCAGGTTTATTCACTTTGAAGCTAACAAGTTATCTTACCCACCAGCAGGGAAAATGACTTCTGAGTAAGATGAACAGGAATTCATGCTTACAATAATAGGGAAGCGCCAGAATGTTAACACTATTTGAACCAGTTGCCTTAACTGCAGATCATACAACAGGATGAATAGGGGAAATGGCACTTGCGCCCGTGGTGGGCTGCTTTTCATAGTGAGCCTTTATGCCTCAGGAGAGGGGATTTTTGATAATGCGCAAGAGTATCTTGCCCCTTCCCCCTGAAGAGGCACCACCTCCATCTTCCAGTGCAACAAGTAAACTTCAGTATGGTTCCAAAGCCACCTTATCTGTCAGAGCTGCTCACCCAAGAAAGAAATCTTAAAAAGACACAGAAGGACCAAAAGTACTCTTGCCACATGCAGGGGACGGATGCAGAAAATACAGAGGTGGGCACAGGGGTACAGCATCTCTGGCAATGTGCAGTGTACGTGAACAAAGGTGCAGTAACATTCTTATGTCTGCACACACAGTTTTCCGAGGAACTGTGCTTTCCAAAGCCATTCTATTTCTTCATAAATGGCAGAGGTGTGGTTTGAACCACAATAGTCAAAATGGCTCAAGCCGGCTGCATGCTCCCAAAGTTGAAGAGGCAAGTACTTCGCTGATAACTTTACAGCAGCGCATATGCAGAACGCCACCTTCCAGAACACATTCTTTTCCTCCACAGTAACTGCCTTGCACCTTCCCTATGTTCTACTCTTAAGACTCATCCCACCCAGGCCATCTAAATATTTAGAGTGAAAGTGCTGAAATCACGTTGTCAAAACTCTTAGCTCTTCCATCAGCAAGCAAGCACAGATTTCAATGGAAGACTGGGTGAGCAGATTGACACTAAGAGCAAGCTTTGCCAATCAACTTATTCAGTAGTTATTTTCAGTGAATTCAGTTTGCATTTCTGAAGTTTTGATGATTTTTTTTTTAAGCACAGAAAAGAAACTTCATTTTAAACTATGCTTTGCAATGGTGTGCACAAAATGACAAAAACTCAATTTTCGTAATCCTTTTTCAGGTCAACCAAGGTATCTCAAGATATAATCAGATCACTTCAAGATGACTTGGCAAGGCCTTCTTACGTTCCAAGAACATAAGAAAAAATGAATAATAATGAAGCAACCATGTCTTTTAAAAGTCCTTGCTTTTAACAAAAAATTTTAACTACTCAATCTAATCACTAGTCACACAAAACTATTTCAACATGTCAGAGAAACTCAAATTCTTTTTTGAATTTGAACACTGACTTCTAATAAACTGTTAATAATTGTTACTCAGTGTAAATCATCCTAAAATGTTTAACCTGTGAAAACTTATATTTCATTTCATGTTATAATTTAAATTATAAGTCAGAAAAAAATTATTTTGAGTATAGAAATATAACACATGAGAATAAACGTCTACAGAAAAGCAGACTGAAGTCATGAATTCAAGGAGAAATAAACGAAATAAAATAGTGACTCATTGATGGATTTGGGCAAAGGAAGGTAGGAACCTTCTGGAAAGGATTCTCCACTAAGACAATTGATAATGAGATTTTTAATAAAATCTTAAAGTTAACATGAGTTTGGAGGAAGTTGGTTCCAGCTTTCATGGGAGACTCTGGAGGGTTTAAGATGTCAATGAAGCACTAGAAATAGCACCAGAAGTAGAAGTAGACATAGAGCCCCAAAGACAAGACTGATTTGTCACAATTGGGACAAGAGTTGGTCTTATTTATGTGTCAAAAAATATGGCTTCTGAAGATGAAGCCCACTACTAGTGAAGATGCAGTAACATTACTGAAATGACAAGGAAGATCTAGAACATCATAGACAATCCAGTTTCATCCTGCTCATGTGATAAAAGACTGACAAGAAGCTACTTATGGAAAGATAGGGTTTATTCATACCTCCAGTTCATACCGCAGGAATGAGGGAAGGCAATGCAGAACTCATGGCAGGATCCTGACACAGAAGCTGTGGAGGAATACTGTTTAGAGGCTCACTAACTACTTCACTAGCATTCTGGTATTTCTTTCTCAGGGTCACCTGGCTAGGATGGCACTGCCCCAACAGTGGGACAGCCTTTCTACATCAAAAGAGAATCCCACGCGGACATTGACACAAGCCAATTTGTTCTAGGCAAATCCCTCAACTGAGGTTTTCCTCTCAGATGACTCTAGGCTGTGCCAGGTTGGTAAGGCTGACACACAGGATTCTGAAGGACATTCTACTACAAGGGAAAAACTATCCATCACCATTGCACCTGCAGATAAATCTCGGAAGTCAACCCACATGCCAAGCTTCATTTTCATCCAGCTGCAAGGAACAGCCAAAGTCACTCCAACTTTCAGCAAGCACAGGCCTGATTAGTAGGTAGCCATTAACAAAACGGAAAAGCCCTGCCCCAACAGAACTGTGTCTCCTCCAATGCTTAGGTGATCATTAGCATTTTCAGCAGTTAAGTTTATTGTTGCTGTTGTTTTAGCTTGGTTTGGTATTTTGTGAGACAGGGTTTCTCTGTGTGGCCCTGGCTATCCTGGAACTCACACTGTAGAATAGCTAGCCTTGAACTCAGAGATCCACCTGGCTCTGCCTTTTGGGACCAGGGTTAGAGCCATGCTCTACCACCACCCAGCTGCAACGGAGCATGTTTAATTAAGGAACATATGCTGTTTGGGGGACATACGGATTTTGCAAATGTAATGGTCTGCTGTATAGTATGAACACAACTCTTTAACATTGAGAAATCAAAAAGATGGGTGAATCGTATAATTTTCATACTCGATTCATTATGGCTGGGGACCAAAGAAAATACCTGAGGGATGCCTGAGGATGCATTAGCCTTTTGATATGCTGCTGGGTTGATGTGTTTTGACTTTTTTTAAAGACTATTGATAAAGGATATTAATATTCCTGTGATATCTTTGTCAGTTTTGATAACAGGTTAATACTGTTCTCACAGAAGGATCTGAGAACTGACCCTCTCCCATTTCTCTACATCTGTGATATACTTCACAACTATAGCCATGCTATGAACTTGTCACTGCAGAGAGATCATTCATTACTAACTTAACTTGATAAAGTTCATTTTGAGTTTATACCTCTTCCTGAGTATCAGTAGCTTTTTTTTTTCATCTTACCTAAATTACTTAATCTGTTGACTTACAACTATTGACAGTATTTATTTAGAATCCTTTTATTTCTGCAAAGTCAATCAATAATAACATCCTCTCTTTCATTCTGTATTTTATAATATGAGTCTTCTCTTTTTTATAGTTTGAAAATGTCACTAATATGGGACTGGAGAAATGGATCAGCAGTGAACAGCAATGACTATTCTTCCAAAGGACTTTGAT
Source organism: Lophiomys imhausi (assembly GCA_907164525.1). NCBI lineage: Eukaryota > Metazoa > Chordata > Mammalia > Rodentia > Muridae > Lophiomys > Lophiomys imhausi. Next base: position 1,422,189 of record CAJQZJ010034282.1, on the reverse strand, counting down.
TCAATTCCCAGCACTTACATGGCAGCTTACAACTGTCTGTAATTCCAGTTCCAGGGGATCTCACACCCTCACACAGACACACATGCAATCAAAATGCCAATGCACATTAAATGAAAATAAATCATTAATTTTTAAAGGAAAGAAAACATCACTGATATTAAAGAAGAGTAAGTATGTTACCTATGAGTCCGCTAATTGTTATTGTTCTTCTATATTTTGACATGTTATTTTTCCTTTAGTCTCACTGGTTTATGAGTGTTATTTGTTTCTAAATGGGTTAGATGGTTGACTTGCACTCATTCTTCCTTGCTGAATGGCCCTTACAAAAATTTTCCATACAGCACTGCTACAGTAGTATCCTAAAAGGGGTTTTAAAATGGCTCTTATTGTAATCTAAAATTACTTCTCTATTTTCCTTGTGAGTTCGTCTTTGAACCATTGTTTTTTAGAAGTATACTGTTTATCCTCCACAAATTTCCTTCACTCCCTCGTAATTTCATTCCATTTTATAGAGAATATACTTTGTGTAGTTGAAATCTTTCTGCATTTATTGATTTGTTATTTTGTCCTGTTCTTTATAAAATTCAAGAATACACTAACATTTGCCCCTTGTTTTTTTTTTTTTTCAGGAAGGCACATAGATGCAGATACAATCTGGGAAAAAATATATAGGGCAGGTCTGAAAGCTTATCAAGCACAGAGGCCTCTGTTTTGTGAGGCTCAGAAGACATTCGCCTACTTGGAACAGATCTGTCTTTACCAGTCTTTCCTCTCTCTCTCTCTCTCTCTCTCTCTCTCTCTCTCTCTCTCATTTCCCTCTCTTCTACACCTCTCCCCTCTCCCCCCTCCCCCCCCTCGGTGTGTGTTTGTGAAGCAGAGCCAAAGTAGATTCAGTAAGGAAAAAGAAAAGTAAGGAAAGCCTCCCAAGAGTGAGAAAAGAGGAATATCCCTTTGTGGGCTTCTAGAGCAGTTTTATTGCAGTCCTGGCTGATTAAATCACTGCCACTAGAGGCACCTCAACCTTCAGTCCTGTTCTCTCCAACAAGTAGGGTAGGTACATAAGGAACAGAGGATGAAAATCCCAACCTCTTAATCAAAGGGTTGTTCTCTTGTAAACACACCCCACCCCCATTTTGTGGCTACCCAGTAAGCCACTAAGAATGACCTCTTAACAAAAATCATTATCACACAGAAAATCCCAAGGGATTAAGACCTCCCTATCAGAATCTCCTATGACTCAGAAAACAGCACATTTTAGGAGGTCTGTATCAGGAGGCTAAAGGTTGAAGACCAAAAGAACAAAAGGTTTTCCCAGGTCCTTTCTAACACCATGCCTGCAAAGATTCTATTCCATGTGCCAGGGGAAAAAAAAACAACAAAAACTATTTCATTACACTATCCCAGGTGCACATATTGATTCACAATGTCACACTTTCTTACTGGATTCTTTTACTCTTAAAAAACATCCTACTTTCTCTTTAGTAAAAGAACACTATCTTGAAGTCTACTTTGCTGATAGAGGTAGATACTTCAAGCACTTACTATTTGGAAAGGGGAGGGAAACTTAAGGAACACTCTTTTACTCTGTATGGCACACACTATTTCCTTATAAGTACTATATTATGTGCCAAAAGCTATACAGTTAAAGTAGGTTGGCAACCTTGAGGGCCCTTCCATTCCTCTTGGAGTTATGGTCATTGATTTGTTTAGTAGCTTTTCCTGAACAAATTTCTTATATTTAAGGAAATCTCGGTGCAGTCATTAGCTGGCCATTGAGCTCAATAAGCAGGGACTCAGAAACACATGAACCAAGAGTTTGCCAATAGTCTAGGCCATGCTGAGACATGACCTCTTAAATTAACTTATTTGTTTTATACACAGACCAAAGTTTCCACTCTCTCCTCTCCTCCCATTCCTTCCCACCACCCCACTCCCATCCACTCCTCCTTTCTCTTCAGAAAAGGGGAAGCCTCCCATCGATATCCACCAGTCCTGCCTATCGAGCTGCAGTAAGACTAGGTGCATCTTCTCTTACTGAGGCTAGACACAGCAGCCCTCTTAGGGGAAAGAAATCCACAGCCAAGCTGTTAGGAATCCCATATGAAGACTGAGCTGCACAACTGTTACATATGTGCCGAGGGCCTAGGCCAATCCCATGTGTGCTCTCTGTTTGGTGGTTCAGTCTCTGTGAGCCCCTATGGGCCCAGGTTAGTTGATTCTATAGGTTTTCTTGTGGTGTCCTTGACCCTCTCCTACAATCCTTCTTCTCCCTCTTCTGCACGATGCCCAAGCTCTGCCTAATGTGGGTCTCTGCATCTGTTTCCATCAGCGGATGAATAAAGCCTCTCTGAAGACCGTTATGCTAGGCTCCTGTCTGCAAGTATACCAGAATCTCATTAACTGTGTCAGAGGTGGGTTCTCTCTCATGGCATGGGAGAGAGACATGATTTTAATGTTCCAGTTCACTCTCTGTCTTCCCCTGGACTTTCTTCCTATACAACATCTTAAGTTCAGGCAGAAGTTGCAAGCCTAGACACTCTCAGGTTGTCATACTTGGGTATGCAGGTATCGTCTTTAAACCAAAACATGACCGAAAACATGTCAGAGCTTACCAAAGCTCTTATTTGTGCACCACATTCCCCAAGTTTCCCTTCTACATATTTTGATATCTTGTTTGTCACAACTTGTCATCATCTGAGACAACAACAATATTCAACAGCTGTCACAGGCAATTTGTATCAAGTGCAGAACCAGGGCAAAGAAGGACAAATCTCAAGAGTGGGCAGCCAGACAAATCACTGACAGTTCTCTGGAAATAAGACTTCGGGTCACTCCACATGCCTGCACCAGGAGACATTCGTCTTCTGGCTTCGCAGCTACTGTGATCTGTAAGGCAGTTGGTTCTGAAGGTTGGTTCTTACAGAGCTGAAGAGAAGGGATGTAATGTGAGAAGGAAAAGCACTGTACAATGTTTGCTTGGATAGGAGATGGTTTCACTTGAATACACTCTAGATTGTTACAAGCCTGGGGTTAATTTTCAGAGTACTGAAAATGGTGACTGTCTCTACCAATGTTATCAAAGTTATATTCAAACAGATTTCCTGAGGTCCTCACTTTGCCATTCTGGACATATTGTAATATTTTCAGCATTCTTTTAGGAGACTCTTGAATGAGATCTTTAAATACTATTGGGTAAGCATGATAACTTATGCTCGTAATCCCACCACTTAGGAGGTACAAAAAGGAGGATCAGGAGTTCAAGGCCATCCTCAGTCATATAAGCAGTTCTTGGCTAACCTGTGCCACAGGACACTGTCTCAAACAACAGCAACAGAAATTACTCTAAGAAGGCTGATTTCTCAGTATACCGAATTTCTACTGTAAATGGAATCACTGGCATGTTTTGTAACACTTTAAAGCAATAGTAAAGTCTTCAGAGACTTTTTGGTTTAAAAAAAAAATCATACTTCATTCTAAATCCATGCTTATTTTGATTGTTTATTTAGTAGGTAGCACTTTTGGTATACTTTCAGTGATTACTATACCATTTCCACAGTGGTAATAAAGATTCCCATTGAATACAACTATTGACTTGGAACTGCAATTGGGAATGACCTGCACATACTTCCAAGTTCTTCATGATCAGAATCAATTCAACTTCAACAGAAAAATTATTTACGAGGAACTCTATTAAATATTATAATTAATCAAGAGAACATTTAAATCTTAAAAGAATCATAAGGGAAGATTTGTGTAGAAAAAAACGTAAAAGCTTTCATTTCTATACAGAACTAGAGCATAAAGATTTGAGCATATTCAGGGAGTGGAGGACTACAATGAATCCCCTGCTGATGTGCACTGTTGCCTATGCCTTGGATTACACAGTATAAAAGCATGGTATAATCATTATGTAGTATATTGTGTATCAATTTCTCTTATCAACATAGAAAAAAGCTAAGTAAGACATGGCTTTCTCTGTATTAAAGATGTCCAACTATCTCTTGAGTACCCAGTTAGCTGAAATTTGTTATCGCTGGCCTTTGTTGTCTTTCTTGGGCTTACTGGTAATTCTTCCAAGAAAGGTTTAGAGGTTAAGGTGAAGGCTCTAGTCAGTTCATTTTAATTCTTACTGGCACATATATTACACATTCTCCTTTCTACAAACTTTCAAAAAAAGTTTTGATGGAGAGTAAAGTATGTTTCATCAAGAAACCTTCTTTATAATAAAGTCACATGAATTCTAAAATATAATATAAATAACTACTGTCCCCTTGGTAGATCTACCTCTAGTTACTAATTTTGCACCTGAAGAGTACTTAGGTATAATAACATGCTCACAAATTATGATATTCTATTCATTCTCCTTATTCTCTCCCCACATTGACTTAACACTTTGAAGAAGGGTGGGCCTCTCTCAGACAAGAGCTGGTCAATGACACGAGCCCCTTCTCATGAGTTGAGTATAGAATGAAAATTTGAAAAGACATCCTGACTCACTGAGACACAGAGATGGACTTCTTCTCAAATCTGTAATTCCAATTCAGATGACTCCCTTGGAGACAAGGAAGACTTTAATCCCAACCTAGAAAGTGAAAGTACGCAAACAGGAATACCACACAAATTAAGAATTTTGTTTGAAGCCCTTAAATATCATACAGGACAAAATCTTAAATGTTTAAATGATCAAGGTGCTATCTTTAAGAAAAAGAACATTAATGAAAAAGATCAAAGACCTTCAATTAAATGCTCACCAAATAAATTGAAAATTATATGCTATACTGATTATATTATTGCATTAAGTATATATTTCTTTTATTAAAAGATTTATTTGTGTGTGTGTGTGTGATTTCATGTCATGAGTGTGCAGGTTATCAGTCAAGACAAGAAGAAGGCACTAGATCCCCTGAAACTGGGGGGTCTTAGGGTTTCCATTGCTGTGATAATTGGCCTGCTGTTTTATAAATGCCAGGACCCAGGGATGTCACCACCCACAATAGGCTGGCCCTCCTGTACCAATTATTAAGAAAATGACCTACAGGATTGCCTAAGAGCCTTGTCTCATGAAGGCATTTTCATAATTGAAGTTCCTTCCTCTCATATGACTTTAGCTTGCATCAAGTCCACATCAAACTTGCCAGCACAAGGACTTATAAGTGCCTGTGGGCTGCCCAGTGTGGGTGCCGAGAATTGAACTCAGGTCTTCTGGAAGAGCAGGAAGCGCTCTTACTAACCAAGCCATTACTCAAGCTCCTAAAACAGAATCCTTTTAACAGAAAATAGTCTTTTCTCTAGCTTTCTTTTAAAGATATGTTAATTTTTTAGGGGGAATTCTTTGGATAGTTTGTTTTCCAAATAAATGAATTTAAATGTTTTAGAACAGTCCTAGTTTAAACTGTAAGTTAAGAAACCATTTTAAATCTCACCTAATTATGTTGAGGGAGGGGACATCCAAACTTTAGGGAGTTTTAAAGGAGACCTTTTTTTAAAGTCTGTCTGTCTGTCTGTCTATCTATCTACCTACCTACCTACCTATCCATCCACCCATCTATTTATTTATTTATTTACTTACTTACTTACTTACTTAGTTGTGTGTGTGTGTGTGTGTGTGTGTGTGTGTGTGTGTGTGTGTGTCTGTGTGTGTCTGACAGAGAACTGTTTTTGCTGGGCACTACATCTCCTGGACATCGAGTTACAAATGGTTCTGAGCTGCCATATTGGTTGCTGGGACTTTGACCTCACGTTTTCTGTAAGAATAACTAATGTTCTTAACCAAAGAGTTCTCTCTCCAACATTTAAAGAAGTCTTAAACAGAAAAATTCTATAATTTCTGTTAAGGATCAGACAGCTAATATTTCAGGCTTTCCAGGCCATATGTTCTCTATAACAACTGCTCAGCATTGTCATCACTAAATAAAGATTTTTAAAAGTAGGTATGGATATCTTCCAATAAAACTTTACACACACACACACATACAGATGAGTTTTTGCCTGTGACTAATATTTTGCCTATCCATACCCTAATATGAGTTATCATGAGAACAGATTAAGCATCCTGACAGATCTAATGTGTCAATTTCAGGTTCTCCCTTAGTTAATGGACTTTCCTCCACTCCACTAGAAAAGCAGCTCCCAACTGGCTTCCTACCTCTGTGCCATCATGGATGAAAAAATGGGTAAGGGAGACTTTTGAAAAAAAAAAAAAAAAAAACAATCAGCAAAGTGGCACATGCCTTTAATCCCAGCACTGGGGAGGCAGAGGCAGGTGGATCTCTGTGAGTTCAAGGCCAGCCTGGTCTACAAAGCTAGTCCAGGACAGGCAGAGATGTTACACAGAGAAAAGGGGGGGGGGCAAACTGCTGCTGACAAAGAAATGGAACTTTCTATATAAAGTTTCAACTACAATCCCGTATTATCCAACCTAGCAGGACTCTCAATAAGGTGTCCACCATGAAAGTGGACTACAGGATAGACTCTAAGTTAGGGCTTGAAGAATTAAGCAGAATGATCATAGATTCGTTTTAGTTGTGGTAAGAGCTGGAGCTGTGGAAAACGTGCTTTCAGAGAAACTAACAGCTCTCATTGCCTATGGGTAAAAACGGCTTCATGAATCTTTCGCTATTAGAACACATACCCTCCCACACAACAATTCCACCCCTCCAACATGTTACAATAAATGATGAAAAAGTATACTACTGACTTGGTAATTATTTCAGCTAACTAGCACTGCTATAAAGCTCTGGTTTTGCTTTTGTTTTGTTTTTCTTGCTGACATGGAAGTGTAACTGTGTTATGCTGCCCTCAGGTGTCCATCTTTTTAGATGCACCATTGATGGGCAAAGCAGAATGCTTTGTAAATTTTCAATGTCTTCTCCTAGACAGCCCCCAACAACAACTCAAGAGGTCTTTTTACGTCTGGTACTGGAGTTTTTGTTAGATGGTCTTTGGCTCTTGAGGGAGTTCTGTCAGCCCAGATGAGAAAAGTTCATTAAACTATATATGTACATTTATACACTGAATTATGTGCATTATAGTGTGTTCCTTAATATAAAGAGTTAATAGTATGATGCCTTGTGCCTTTTCCAGCCTTTGACATTGCTATTTTATCCCTCTTCCTCCGTCTCCTGTATTTACCTTCCTCTCCCTTCCCTCAGAGCTTCCCCTTTCCCATTCCTATCAGATCACTTGTATCCTGATATTCTCCATTATCCTCTTCTCACCTTCCTCTGTATTATTCCTCCCTCCCCTTCTGTAAGGACTCCCTCCTATCTATTTCCCCTATCAGATCACTAGTATAAAAGTAACATCATATTAACTCAACAGGTTACATCTGTATATACAAATACATATGTGCAGACAATAACAATTAATTTAAAAAGAGGCCATGGATATGAAGGAGAGTGGGGAGAAGTGGGTGGGAGGATTTGAATGAAGAAAAATGAAAGGAGAAATTTAATTAAATTATAATCTCAAAAATAAACAAAGAGTCATGACCACTCCACCACAGATGAAACACATGAAAACTGTGACAAATCTATACTCTGGAAAGTGATAGAGTCCTTTCAAGAAGAAATTAAATCTCTGAAGGAATTCAAAGATTCCACAATTTTACAAGCAAAAGCAACGGAGAATATCATTAGAGATCTCCAAGCCAAAGTGGCTCAACTTGAACAGGAAAGAGACAAGGCAACAAGCAAATTGGAGCAGGAAACATATAAAAGGAATAAAATGTTTCAAGACTTGAAACTGGAAGAAGCAATAAAGAAAAACACAAACAGAGATAAGAGTGGAAGCAGAGAATCAAGGGAACAGAACAGGAACTACAGACATGAGTATCAAAAATAGGATACAAGAGATGGAGAATTTTTCAAAGCAGGAGTCTGCAATATGAAGTATCTTCTTTCATAAACTACAATCACAAGTTTAAGAGGTTGATAATCCAACCAAGCTGTGGGCACACACCTTTCTTTAATTGCAGTATTCAGAAGGCTGAACCAGGCTCATCTCAGTATTTGAGGCCAGCCTGGTCCACAGAGTAAGTTCCAGTACAGCCATGGCTACAGAGAGAAAATGTCTCAAAAAAGTAAATAAATAAACAAAAAGAAAATCCAACATTAAGAATAGCCAAAATCTTTGGGTGGTTTTTCTCTACGTTTCCTATAATGTATCACCCCTGAATGTGGTAGAGACATTATAAACTATGTGAAAGAATAGTTTTCAGTTCTGGTGTACTGTTCCAGGTTTCGATAAGCTCAACTCTGTTTTGTAGTAATACAAAAAGAATTTTGTTTCACTCACATTCTCTCACAAGTATTCACTAAAGAATTCTAGGAGTTAGGTAACTTTGGATATATAACAGCAGATTAAGTATAAAAGTAAATACAAAAACCTAACTATCCTCTATTAGTCCAAATATTGTAAAGGACTTACAAAAATGTAAATGCTACTGTTTGTTTCCACTCAATTTTCTCATACCATAATGAACAATTCACCATTTAAAAAAAAAAAAATCTTGTTCATTTAGTGACCATTAATGATAATGATCTTAAAGTTTCATCAGATTCAACCCATAACGTAGTATTATTAAAACACATCAAAAAACAACAATTTAAAAAAAAAAAACTCTGTTTGGGTCTTCAAACATTGTAAGAGTATAAATACATTCTAAGACTGAAGTTCCAGAGATTCTACCAATACACAATTAGAACACTATTGTGTTTTTTGTTTGTTGGGTTTTTTTTTAATCCTGAGGAAATAGACACATTGAACTCTGTCAAAACATAAAGATTTAACTTTCCTTTTCACTTGGCTATCATAAGAAGAAAGGAGCTAAGTCACGGACATTAGCAGTCCAGTGAGCTTTCAGCCACTTTCTTCATTCTTATCCCTCCTCTATCCAAGGAATGGATGAATGAAAGGACAGGAGGAAGTGTTTTTACCCAAGTGTGAGATATTCACAAAGAAAAGTAATGATGAAGTAATGTATTAATTCAATCCTCTAAAGCCACTAAATGAGCCCACTGACTCCAGAGACAACTACTGTGACGTATTTTATTCATGTGAACCTATTGTCAAACAGGGTAGAATATAAAAATTTTTTTTAAAAAACTAACTTCCTAAACTGAAGTGAAGAAGCAGATAGAGGAATGGAAAAGGTTTCATTTTCAGAAGTCACAGAATTGAATGAAATTGACTACTGCATAATTAAACTTTCACATATTTAAATAAGGATTCATTCCTACTAAAATTTATACAGTTGCAATATGAGAGTGAGTGGGCACTGCATTCTAAAGGTCATTTTAAAATGAAAAAATTTCAAACCATGACATTTTTCTGTAAAGCCATCCCACAGTCGAAGGCTATATTCTCAGTCTACTCCATATACACTCTTCTTGTAATAAACATATTTTAGAAAACATAATAATGGTGAAAACTGTAGAGAGCTGCGATGTGCCGCGCCCTAAAGATGGCGCTGGTC
>CAJQZJ010034282.1:1384448-1398054 GCA_907164525.1 Lophiomys imhausi | reverse complement strand
ACATATGGCTGGGTGTATTACATATGGCTGGGTGTATTACATATGGCGGGGTGTACTACATATGGCTGGGTGTATTACATATGGCTGGGTGTACAGTGTAGTGAACCACATTGTTTCCCGTAAGAACATGCTATGATAGTCATGCAATGGAATCTCCTGACAATGCAGTTTCAGAATATATTTCTTTAAGCAACACATGGCTATGCTTTAAACTAGCAGCTAACATAGTGTTTGGGCAATATCATTATGAAGCTTATCTTAAGGAATGTTTCCCTTTTGCTGCTGATAATCTGCATATCTTCAGGGACTGCTTCATGGTTAACGTTACTGTTACCCATCAAAGATGTGTCAGTGTTCGAAAAGTGGATACAGGTAGAGCCCTGGGGCTCATAGGTCAGCCATCTTATGCTAACTAATGACCTTCAGGCCAGAGGGTCTCAAAAAGCAAGATGTCCTCTGGCCTCCACACACATGCATACATGTGCATGCACACCTGCGCACACATGTATGAACATACAAAAGACAGACCAAAATATTAAATTTCAATTTGTATTTTTAAATTGTTTCATTGTTTTTTTAAACAATAAAGTGTAAGATATGAAGTTGGAGACCAATATTCCAGGGAAGACACTGTTGCAGGGATAGCAATGGCCATAGTTCCAGGTCCCATTTTGAGGAGTGAGAGTAGAAAAGTTAACTTTTCAGGACAGCACTACTGAAAGGCAGATCTGTCACTAGCCAAGATCCAAAGATCAAGGAGAAAAGATGTTCTGGCAGAGAGAAAAGATGTTCCATCTGAGATGAATTAGCCTTGAGATGTCCAAGGAACCATGTAAATATGGGACATGTGAAACATTCAGGAAAGATAAGGGCCAAGGCCTCACTGTAGGAAGTTCTCTGTCTCCTGGCCTTAAGCAAAGCCTTGGCATTTCCCTTTTAAGACCCAAAATGCTGAACATCAAATGATTCTATTAACATTTTTAACCATTTTTCCATTCTTATTTGGGCCCCAAACAGGTTTACTACGTCCCAAATCAGCAGGAAGTCATTTTAAGAGAACAACGTCCCATCCCCAGAAGGTGGGGAGGGTGTTCTCCCCCTTTGGTTATTTGATAGATAATAGAAAATTTTGTTATTTAGGGGAAAAGACTACAAGCTGTTAAATGGTCTTGTTAAATGGGTTTTGGAGGTTAGACCCAGGGACTTCTCTCTTTTGCTTTTCTGTATCCTCCTTTCTCTCCTATATAGGAGTGAACAGACTTGAGAAAAATGGGACATAGACATAGTATAGGAAAGATCAAGAAAAAAGGACAGATCATTGAATATAGCCTTATACCTTTGTATACTGATACAAAATTAATATTATATTTGGCTAAATTGGTATTGATCGTTGTATATTAATGCAAAATTAAGATTGTATAGGGCTACATCGGTATTGATCTTTGTATACTGATACAAAATTAAGATTATATTTGGCCACAATGGTATTGACCCTTGTATATTAATGTAAAATTAAGATTGTATTGGGCTACATCGGTATTGATCTTTGTATAGTGATACAAAATTAAGATTATATTTGGCCACATTGGTATTGATCTTTGTTTATAGATACAAAATTAAGGGTAACGCTCCTTAAAGGTATTGTTCGTAGTAATACTTAAAAATTAAATGTCAAGTTTTGACCTCTCGCTACCAACCGACATAAACTGTTTAGGATAATTAAGAAACGGAAACTAATAGTCATGAAAACGTGTCAATTTGTTAGTTACTATGACAGTCTATCACAGTTATTTTCTAAGCTACTCAGAAATCAAGTTGCTAAGAGACAAGCAATATTTGCTTATCTAAATATAAGAGATAGATAGGGCATCTTCAAAAACCTCAAGAGATCTGCAGAATATGGCATTCAAAGATGTTTTCTTAACTTAAGATTTTTTGATATCGAGACATGTCAGCTCCTGACAGCACCCCCTATATTACTCCAAGTAGAAGATGAGCATCGAAGAATCTCCAGTGGGAGATGATTAAATTGGTGGTAAGCCATTCTCTTGGCAAGAAAAACCACTTGCTTCAACTGTAGACAGACTTCTGTCCAAAAAGGACAAAACTTGGAAGCAGGTAAGTCGACAGCCTAGCTCTGCCAAGACAGGGTAGGTAAGTCCTTCATAATTCCTGCTCTACAACCAATGTCTGTCAGAGAAATGGGGCCAAATGGCTGAAGATTGATGCTGTAATGTATGGAGAGAAAATGGGAACTGTCCAGGCAGCCACTGGTATGTCATTTTTTAGTTTTGGAAGCTGCAGGCCCTGCACTTCCTATATAATCAGATATATTTATCCCTCTCAGGTCTCTGAGGTGGTTGAAGAATAGATAGCTAGAGTCTCATAGTTAAATTTTGAGTTGTTTAGGAATCAAGAGGGTGTTCTGGATCTAAGAAGATATTTTTAAAATTATGAGGCAAGTTAGTATGAAAGCTGAGTTAGATATAGAACTTTAAACTCATGGATATGGTTAGATAGTAGAATGTTAAAGTCAGGTGCCAAATACATATGGACTGGACATTGGGAATGTATGCTAAGCCATATAACTCTTATAATTGTGGCCTATTTATTTCTGTTGTTTTGTATTGTATTGTATTTATAGTTATAAGAAAAAGAACCATTTTTTAGACTGAAAGGGAGAGCTGTTGGGGGGAAAAAAGAAATACCTTAAACTAAAAAAAAAAAAAAAAAAAAGAAGGGAAGAGGATGGGGGAGTTGAGGGGGAGGAGGGTGGAAAGGTGGGACTGGAGGGGGGACTAGGGAGGGGATTGTGATTGAGATGTAACTTGAAGAAATAAAAAATAAATTATTAAAAAAATGAAAAAAAAAGACCCAAAATGAGTCTGAGATGAAGTCAGAATCCTGGGTCACCACCCAGACCCATAATGAAGCCATAGTGATGTAGCTTGTTCTTATTCTCAATGTCCTCCACAGCCTCTGGGCCTTCTTACTGGTTGTTCTCTGCGTATAATTCTTTCACGGCTTGAGAAAGCATGACTGACTTCTTTTTCAAGTTTTGCTCAAAAGCTACCCTTTCAATGAGGCTTCTGCTGTCTGCTTCTATATATGTTATCCACCCATAAGGCTGAAATGGGATTCTGGATCCCTCTTGGCTTTTTGATTACATAGCAAATATGGCCCTTCCAGGAGCTGGAGGGCATGCTGCTCTTACAGAGTACCTGGGTTTGATTACTAGCACACACAGGGCTTACACTGTCCACACTTCCAGCTCAAGGGGATTCAATGGCCTCTTCTGACGTCTGTATATACACTGAAGTACACACATGCAAAAATTAAATAAATGAGTATTGTTTAAATTGCCTTCGATCACATATAGTTTATTTGTTTGGAGTTTTGGTAGGACCCTTTAGCTTGGAATATGAAGGAAAAACTGAAGGCAGAAAAACCAGATAGGAGGTCAACAGATGAAAACCTGAATTGGGAGTTTGCAGAAATATAAAGAAAAATCCTGCTCAGAAGCGTTGAGAAGGTAAAATGAGGCACACAATGAGTGATGAGATGCCTGGGGCTATGCTGAGAGAGGAGAAAAGGCCGATTCTTACTCAGAAGCTCATGGAAATGACAGGACACCAGCAACAACAATGAGTTCAAGAGGAATAAGAGGGCACACGTAAAACCCATGCCTTCAACGAAACAATAGAGAAAGGGAAAGACTAGGAATTTGGTTCAAAGAATCTACTAACGATCCACACCTGTGGAAATTCATCAATGTCCCGCTTGCCACCCAACATCAAGGACACAATCATGTGGACAAAGCAGTAAGGGTTCAGCGGGACTGAGGACGCCTGAAATGCGCCAACACAGTACATCTAGCAGTGCTGCCGCCTGAACAAAGTCCATTACAGCAGACGGAAAGCCTCCCACGCCCTCTCCTTCATTTCTTAGCAAGATTCTCAAGGATCAGCTTGTCCGAAAAATAACAATTACTAATCCAGATGGTGCTTCTGAAAAGCAAATGCCTACCAAAGAGCAGCTACACACTCAAAATTCTAACAATTCTAACGCTAGCTCCTCTGGCTCCACGTGACACCCTGACTGGGATCTTAAATGATGATGTCCTTTACCTAAGGTTTTCCCCTTTTAACATGGAAATAACAGTGCCAACTTCACAAGGTGTCATGATTAGGTGAAAAGATCCATTCAAAGCCCACAGGACAGTGTCTGATCAGCTACCAGCATCAGATCCATTTTCATCAGTGCTGTGTAAGGGGTTAGTTTTCTTTAATGAATTAGTAAGCACTCTTAAAGGAAATGCAGATCAGCCTGGTGACTGGCAGCATATGGACCTTTTTTCAAAGCCCGGGAAACTTAACGAAGTCTTCTCAATGCAGCCACACTTTGAAAGATGCTAGCTGAAGCTTTCTGAACACTGGCCAAAACTTGAGGCCAAGGAAGGGCAGACAAAAGCCTCATTTTGAAACCCGCACTCGCTGCCTCTCTTCAAAAGACACTGAGCAAGGATGAAGTGGGCAGAACTCAGATTGGACTGAGACCTGCAGAAGAGGAGAGCCCAGTGGAGGGGCGTGGCTGCGGAATTGTCAGTTACTGGGAGAGGTCAGGAGAGCCCACAAGACCACCAATGACCGTGAGACCATGCCCAATATACGCCAGGGGACTACTCGTGAAGCTCCCCGGCCCCCACTGATAGAGGAGACAGGAACACACAAGGGAGAAGTGCCAAGTGACATTATGTCACCTGCCAGCCCTTAGGCTGCAACAGCCCTGAGGCAAATCATCAGTCAGAAGGCTCACAAGTAAACTGAGAATTGCCGAGGAATCTGAGACGAGGAATCCAAAAGAGAGAGACTCTTGCCACAAGCCAGAACGAGAAGGTTGTCAGAAAAGGCGTGGCAGAGAAACTTCTGACAGAAAGCTCGTGAAAACCGGACACCAAAGACGTCCATCCAGGCGGCCTGAGAGTTGTAGGGTGGATGGGAGAAATGCCAGGAGGTGGGTAGAGGTCGGAGGAGGCTGTGGCAAGGACCTCAAGAACAGGAAAAAGGGTGGCCCCTGTCACTGAGGGTGTACAAGGCTTTACAGTAAAAGAATAGGCCACGAGGCACGGACAGGCTGAGGAGACTGTGGATGTCACAACCTCAGCTGACTGAAAGTGGCCCCTAGCTGAATGGGTGTATCAACTGGTTGCACGGCCTGAAGGAAGCTGAGCCAAACCGGATAGGATTGCCCGCCATGACTGCCAGAGTCAGACTGCTGAAACCAAGGGGCCCACACAGACCTGCACTAGAGAATTCTAATATTCTTCCAAGAGGATTAAAATAGGATTGTTAGGTGTTCTTAGGTATTAAGTGTTTATAGGTATTAAATTACAGGTTATAGGCATTAGATATTGTAGGTTATAGATGTTTAGTAGATATTAATAAATATAGAATAATAAAATTTTCATTGATACTACATACCAGCTTTAACATCAAGGTCACTATGTGTTTGTTTTGATGATAGTGTAATGCATTGGACACTATAGAAACATCAGTTGGCATTCAGTAAGAATTGGCAATTGACTTTATAAAGACAAATGCCCCAAAATGACCACATGTTATAAATCTACACAGAACATATTTTCCTAGTGGAGACCTCATGATTTAAATCAGAGAGAAAAACCTAATCAGTGAAGCTCCTGGCAGATCTTTTTCTATGCAGCATAGAAAGAAAAAGTCTGTCTTTGCCATGATGAGTTCAATTCCTGTCTCCCCTTCTCCAGGATATCATTGAAACCTTATTTTCCTGGGCCCTACACCCAGAATTCCACAAGAGGGCACCGTGTGTACGAGAGTCGGCAGGCCTCGGACTGCTAGACTCCACCAAATGAGCACATTTTGCCTCCAAAGCACTGATTTCTAATAGTTGAAATTTTCACCCTGACAGACATTGGTGCTTCTTTAGGAGAAAACCACAAGTGATTCAGGTTTTCACTTTTCTGCATTTGAAGTTTTGGTTTGTTTGGGTTTTTTTTTATATTGTTTATTTGTTTGCTTGTTTGTTTTTTGAGACAGAATCCTTGAACTCTTGATCCTCCTATCCCTACCTCCTAAGCGCTCTGAGTACCAGCAGGAATCACTAGGCCAGGCTCCTTGTGTTCCTAAGTTGAAGTTCTTTTGTAGCAACGCTCAAATGATAATGCAGTATCCTTAATGTTGCCCATTTTAATAAAATTACTCCACAGTAATTTGATATGAATACTTTTAAAGGAATCATTACTATATGTCTCACAATCAAGTATAAAAGCATTATATGATCATTATTTGCACAGGAGTTATCTTTGTATGACTTGAGACCAGTGAACCCCAAATGCAGTGGGCAAGAAAAGAAGCATAACTTGTGTGGAGTGGATTCATTTTTCTAGAATACTCATAATATAATTGGACAGCCTCCTCTGTTCAGCTAAATAAGTCAGTATTGTACACTCGTCTCAAAGGCTATGTAGCAGAAGGGATAGGGGAATGCTTGAATGGGATTGGCCAGTGAAGAAACATAAGAATTTTGCTACAAAATTGGCAGTAGATACTTCACAAAGTAGGCAGCCTTTACATGGGTAATGGCTACAACCTTAGAGTTATGTATTTCTTACTAAACAGCATTCCTATCACTGAGTTGGCACATCTACATCAATCCTTCCTACTTCCTGTTTGTCACACAACCAAAAACTGCATCCCTGTCTATCAAAGCTACTTTCCCCTTCAGTTACAAGCAGGAACCAAAGAGTGAGATATGTCCCATTCAAAGTGAGTTTTTAGTCTTGTATATTTGTGTATGTTTAAAGGTACATACATGCATAGAGGGGTACATGCACATGTGTAGGCATTTGGAACTCAAAGGACAACCTCCAATGTCATTCCTCATGCACTATCTGTATTTTAGAGCCTCTCACTGGTCTAGATTCTTCAAGTAGACTAAGGTTGGCTGAACAGCAAGCCCCAGGAATCTATCTACCTGTCTTTAGCTCTCCACCACTGGGATTATAAGAGAGCCTGAGTCAACAGATCTTTACAATCAAACACAAAGGAAGAACATATTTTCTGGCCTTCTCAAATAAGAAAAGGCTGTTACATATTAGCATCTCATTTTACAACAACTGAACTTCCTGGTTCAGTTTCTTCATGGGAAACAAATCAAACAATTTCCCCCTTAGATACAAGTGTTAGAAAAGAAGCCCCTGGCATGTGTCAGGGACGCACAATCAGAACTCAGAACATGTATTTATTTCCTACATGAGAGAACCCAAGTCAGTCTAGGGAAATCCTGTTGTAATCAGGACTTGCCTGTCGTTAGTTTGTTTAGCCTGGAGAAAGCAAACTGCAAAACTTAAACATGGAACATCTAGAAACAGCATCAATGAAAACAAACAATTCAGAAACAGGGCTAAAGGCTCCAACTCCACCCCCTATGTTTTTACTGCACCACCATCCAGAGCAGAAGTGACATGGTCAACATCTAATGACAAAAATCAGCCTTCCCAAGAGGTAGGCTAGCTCTCAACAAAATCACCAGTATATACGTTCCAAGCAAGTTTAAAAGGACATGAAAAATATGATCAGGATAGAAGGGAGAAAATTCAAAAGCCAAGAAAACTAGTAAAAAAAAAAGATGAGTTAGAAGCTATACAAACCAGTTTGCACCCTAATGCATCCTTTGGAATCAGCTCCTAAGCTTTCCAAGAGAACCAGAGACACCACCAAATGCCAAAAGAAAATCCTCCCCAAACTTTTTTCCCACCCAACCTTCTGGAGAATTTAGGCTAAAGTATTATGAATGCAAGAAGCACTGAAAACAAGCAATTAAAATAATTCTTCTTTGTATGTAAAAAAAATACCTCACGCTAAGAAATATTGACAGAATTTTCAAATCTCACAAAGCATTTTTCCATAGTTAGCTAGCAACATATTTCTGTCTAGTGGCACTGATGTACTTCCCAGTTAGTAGCCAAAGCATTGCACATTTAAGAAAAAATGTTTTCTGCCTATTTTCTTTTATTAATATAGAGTAACCTTAAAATTCTCTAGCATCTAATTTTTAAGAAGATTGTATTTGGGGGCTGGAGAGATGGCTGGCTCAGCACTTAAGAACACTGGCTGCTCTTCCAAAGGACCTGGGTTCAATCGGTCTTTAATGTTCGAAACGGTCTTTAATGGCCAGACATGGTGATATAGGCCTTTAATCCCAGCACTCGGGAAGCAGAGGCAAGAGGATCTCTGAGTTCAAGGGCAGCCTAATCTACAGAGTGAGTCCAGGACAGCCAGGGCTACACAGAGAAAATGAAGAAGAAGAAGAAGAAGAAGAAGAGGAGGAGGAGGAGGAGGAGGAGGAGGAGGAGGAGGAGGAGGAGGAATATTATAAAGATATAATAAAAGAAAGAAGAAAATAAAGGGGGGAGAAAAAACCCACAAACTAGCCATGACAACAGACAAACATCCAAGATGAAAGACACTTACCATCCTGGACCTTGCACGAGGAGGACACATTCCTTCCCTCTGGGCTGGCAGAAAATACTATTCACTTTTGTGCTAGTCTTCAAATTCATTTTTAACTATCTCCTTCAACTACAGACAGATCATGGAGTCTGTATTGGTCTGACATTCTGAACTGCTACAGTAGGGCGGAGGGTTGACAAAATAAACCTCAGACATCTTATAAATCAATTCTCGCAAGCCCTATAAAAGGAACTTCACTGTAGCCACTGAAAGCAAGAAGTACAGGGCAAGTGGCAATAATAGCCAAGGTGCGAGTTCTCTGCTCTGTCACACACAAAGGTGTCAAGAAGCCCTGTCCTACTAGAAATCAGACTGGCACAGGGGATCCTCAGTTCCACAGTGGGCAGTGATATAAAGTCATCAGCTCAAGGTCACCCAAGAGATGGTGCCTCTGCACCTTGTCACGATGTTGTCACATGCTAGTCACTTCATAGCAACCAAAATACTTCCAGAAGCAGTCCCCAGTTAAATGCTGCCAAGGTTTGGGGAGACAGCGCATTGCTCCAAATGAGGTCCCTGCTTTGTGTTCACCTCATGGTTACAGACACTAACCACATACAATGCACACACACAGCCTGCCCATGCTCACTGATGTTTACTGAAAGTCTTTCTAAACTACTATCAACTTAATGAAAGGGGGAAAAAGCAGACTCAGAGAAGTGGTGCTTTCTCCAAAACACCAAGCTGCTGAGGTACACAGAGGGAACTGACTCAAACCTCTCTAGATCCTAGAACAATGTGTACAGTCAATAATCTACTATGTCATATAGACTTCAGATAAAGTGGAAATAAGAATAAAGTGCCTGGATAAAAGGAAAAATTATAGAGAGACAGACCTACAAATTATGGCCTAATTTTCAGCCTCATTTTTCATATGAACAATAATAGAATAAAATGTCTTAAAGGGTTAATAGAAAAATTAAATTTGGTCACCCCAGGGAGTGATTATCCCTAAAATATTTTTTTAAATCTTCGCTTCTTGGAATTCTTAATTTAACAAACTAAAAATAAGGATAAAAGTACCCCACAACTTGGCTAAGTAGAACCAAAAGCCATCTATCAGCTTACAGCACATATTTCACTCTTTCTAGTAAAAATCTAGAAACCAAGATGTCTTGATTAATATGCAAATACAATGCAACGATATTAAAGAATCTAGGCTAAAGCCCTTGGTGAAAGTATCAGCTCCACCTAACACTGTAGCCCAGTGCGTCAGAGAACGCACAAACCCACACTCACACTTCCAGTCAAATCTCTAAACAAACAAGAGGACTAGTGAAACATTCAGGCACACAACCACATCTTTGCAGTAGCTCTCAAACACTGGCTTATGGGAACCTCTTTGTGACAATTAATATCTATTTGCATTCTTCTTTCCTGTAATGCTGTTGCGTGCTCATTTGCTGTAGGTGACAAACTCATTCAGGAATTAGAATTACTTGGGGATTGTTATAAAGTCAACCTACCCAGCCCCATCCCAGATTTGAAGGCTGAAAAGTCAATGAGTTCTTGACATTTCAACCCATACAGGAGGTATGGAGTTGTGAGCTGTCCTCAGTAGAGACCTACATGGCTCTTAACTTCATTGTATGTGGAAGTCCCCTGGGATGCTGGCCTGAAAATGCAGATTACAGGGCATCATCTGCAAATAGTACAATCAACTCAGTGTGTGATTTATAATGTAGCAGGAGTACCTGAAAAGTCAATGTTTACTGATGTGGGTGGGCATCCACATTCCAACCAAACTGTCTCTTACCGATCAGGGAGGGATACAGAGTGTTGGCACTTAACTTACAAACTAGAAATAAGGATACACTGTCATTTACAGTGGTAAATATTCACTCAGAAAGCCCGATATAATTTTAAAAGGATGAGAAATTATTATTTCATACTTATTATTTCATACATTATTAATTTAAAATATCAAAATTTTGGCATAAAGACTATCTGTGAAGATCTGGTCTCTTCCCTAGTCTCCATGTGCAGCTCATCTCCGACTAAATATACTACAAAAATCAGAGCATCTAACAGGACCTTACATTAGCTGCTTCAGAGCCACTTTATTTGATCAGATGCTCAAGCTTCCTTGTATTTCCTCTCCTGACAACAACAGGCAGTAGGGTGTCTAATCTTCCACTAGACCACAGGATACCTGGATATCTGAGTAAATACTATTTCTCAGTGTGTCTATAAAAGTACACCCAGAAGAGACTAGCATTTGAATCTGGGAAGGGAATAAAGCACACATGCCCTTCCTATAAGGATGAGCATCATTTCAATCCTCTGTGAGCCTAGGTAGATCCAAACTGGTGAAGAAAGGGCAATTCGATTCTGACTGGTCATTTGAACTACAGAAGTCCACCTTCCTCTTTTATTGAATGAGAACATCCAGAACAGAATGAGGATGAAGTCTACACTACCAGCCTCCTGCTCTCCAGCTTTCAACCAACCCTTTCCTGGGTCTCTAGTTTGTAGGCAACTGATGAGTTCACCACCTGCAAGGGACTTCTCAGCCTCCATATTCATGAAAAACGATGATTCCCAAGATCACTTACTGGATGGATGGGCAGACAAACAGAAGATGACAAACAGATAATGGTGTTTCTCTGTCATATGCAAATATACTACACTCCACATGAATTGGGGTAATTCTTAGGTTCAAATAGAATTATATCAGCAATTTCTCTTCTAACTTCCAAAGTCCAATTTGTTATACTGTTCTTTAAGTGTCAGAATGTGATGTCATCTTATATTCTCTGAAATGTAAAGGCACCCCTTCTAAAGATCTTTGGAACCTTTCCCTTGGAAGAATAAATAGAAATGTCACCAATAATGAGAGAATGATTTCAGTAACATATACCATGCTATTTCTATTCATAACTGTGGTGATATTTTTTCTGAAAATCTCTCAACTCCAAAGTCTGAACTTTTGTTCAGACCTTACAGCCAAGTTAATATGTCTCGAAACCTCTTAAGACTGTGTATTCAACCTGTTATTCTACTGTGTACTCAGCCTGTTTAAGTTTAACCTGTCTTTAAAAAAACAATGGAACCAAATATACTATGCCTCGGATTTCCCATGCAATCAGTTTTACAACATAAACTAACTGCATAGCTTTTTCGTCTTAATTCATGTACTCTTCCTTGCCTCTGACACATATGTGTATATGTATATGCTGTGGTAATCATGTGCTGAAAGCAGGCAACATGCTAAAAGCAACTTAAACAAAATAAATATGTCATGCATGCTGGAAACAATGTGTGTAAATAGGTTAATAACATCTGTAGGAGATTTTGAGTGCTGTTCTGAGTCAGTTAGGGTCAGTAAAGTAACTTCTTTCCTGTAAACTCTTAATGACATCTATAAAAAAATTCCTTGTTCCTTTCCAACACCATGTTTTCTTTGCTGTTTAATAAATATAAAACAAAGCCCTTTGTTAGGCACAGACACAGATACTTCAGAGAGGCAAAGGGGACAAATTAGGTGCACATGTACACACACACAGAGAGAGAGAGAGAGAGAGAGAGACAGAACAGATAGGCCAGTATAGTATCACAGGGACAGAAGTGTAGAATTCAGATTTGAGCTTGAGCTTGCTCTTCATCAACCTAACATAAGGGGAAGTTTCTGTCTTTAGTGTAATACAACATGGATGCGTTTTTGTGCCCCCTCTGAGGTTATCTTTAATTCGTTAACCAATGTACATAACCAGGAAAGGCCATCTGGAAAGTTTTGAAGGTATGCTTTTGATGTTTAAAAAGCTAATTATGGCCATACATGCATATATAGTTAGTATCAACTTCCATTCTGTACTTTAAACACTGGTACATATCTATAGCCAGAGACAGTGTACTTTCTTTCAAATGTACGCTAAGTCCTGGGCTTTTGGTGTTGCAATATAATTATTATCAGCTCACTATCAGTGATGTGAATCATACCACGGTTTTAGCATGGTTTGTACAATTTTAATGTCATCGTTAAGACAAGAGGCTTAAGAGGAAGATCCAGGTCCCTAATAATCCACAAAGATCCCCCTCTGATATCAGTTGCTGAACATTCACATCTCATCGATGGAAGAGCAAAATATAGCTCCTAGCATCAAGGGTCTCATGTTCTAAGATGCCAAGAGACACTAAAACATTAGAAAAGGAGGTGCCTCCCAGCCAAGAGGCTGTGCTCTGCACAGTCCCGAACGTGAAGGTGGCATTTACCAGGTGGACAGAAATGAGACTCTTAGCATGGAGACTTGCACAAGTCACATGGCTTGTACAAGACACCACCGTCACTAAGCATGTGAGAAGGGTCAGCAGCACAGAGGTGCAGAATACTTAGAAAGGGGAATCTTGGTAAATAAGAAAAGTGATTATATCTAAGGGAGAAGTAGGCACCTCACAGAAAATGCTAGAATTAAGTGAGCTGTAATAATTTATAAAGTGCTTTCAGTTGTATCTACCAGTTAAGTGCCATGAAAATGGCTGTTAAGAGGTGAGACTGAAGATGGGGACCCACTTTTGAGCAGACTGCTGCCAGTGTCCAGGGGGCAGTTGGCAGGTGGACAGTCTCCGTCCAAGGCAATGAGTACATACCTAAGAGAAGAGGCACAACTGGTAGAGTTTCACGGCCAGCTGTGTGTGAAAAACTGAAGGAAGAGGAGAAACAGAGACTTCAAGGTTGCTGAGCTGGACAACGAGTGAATCAAGCAGGACTCCCATGTGGCACTGAACCCATGGTAAATATAAGCCAGCCTGCTTAGGAAGTAGACAACGTGTTTGAGTCTATGGTATGAAAATCTGGTGTTCCACATACTTAAATCACTTGGTTCTCAGAAACTCCTTGTAAAGGTTATATTTATTTTTGAAAAACAGACTCAGAGTAGTTAATTAGATATTCCCTGAATTGCATGATTAGAAGTTCCAGGCAATAAAATGACAGGCCGAGTCCTCTGGCTCCTAGGCTCAGGGTCTCATTTCCTCTTAGCAGACTTGCCAAAGAGCACATAGCACCCTCATCAAGCCTTCTTCTTTTTCCTAATCTTACTGTAGAAAACAGGTCCAAA
>CAJQZJ010034282.1:1363457-1379448 GCA_907164525.1 Lophiomys imhausi | reverse complement strand
TGTTGGACTGTAGGGGGAAATAAGATATACCTTAAACTTAAAAAAAAGGGAAGAGGATGGGGGGTTGAGGGTGGGAGGGTGGGACTGGAGGGGGGAATAGGGAGGGGACTGCGATTGAGATGTAACTTGAAGAAATAAAAAATAAAGGAAAAAAACTAACAAAAGTAATAATAAAATAAAAATAAACTACTGATACAAAAAGCATTTAATTCATTGAAAATATTTTTGTTAGTCCTTTAAAAAAAGCAATTTTTAGTTCCAGTCCACTTGAAATCTACTGTTGAAAACTGTCTAGAATTTAAGAACTTATAGTTTTGTTAGATATTAGTTTAGTTAATTGCAGAAATATGCTGTATTTAGTTTTTTGTATATGTTTTGAAGTTAAGTAGATAGTACATAGATAAAAAAATAAGCAATGTTTGTCTATTTAGATAGACAGACAGATAATAAATGGTTTTCTAAAACCTCAGAGACCTACAGAAAATGGCATTTAAGATGTTTTAATAAGGAAAGGTTTTTCTGACAGATATCTGCTCCTGGCAGAACCCTCAATCTACTTGATAAAAGATGAACATTAAAGAAACAAATGTGGCAAGATAGTCAGTGGACAAAAAACTGCTGATAGCAGGCTGTCTGTCCAATCTGTGAATAAGCAGGACACTGAAAAGTCGACTGAACAATGTTACAGAGATAAGGTAGGCCAGTCCTTTAATATTCCTGCTTCACAGAAAAGCTTGTCAGATATTCTGGGCCAATAGGCTGAAAACTTGATGCCCCAATGGCACACAGAAACCATGGGTGACTGTTCAGGTAACCAGCAACCTCTGTCATTACTATAGTTCTGGAAGTCACTTGCTCTCTACTTTCTACATACTTAGGTAATAATTTAATTTCCTTCTAAAGTCTCTGATGGGGTTGAAGCCCAAATAGTTATAATCTTAAACTTAAGCTTATTTGTATAAGTTTAAGAAATGTTTTAGGTCTAAAAGATGTTATAGGTTGATAAATTCAAATAAGAATAGAAAATGATAAAGGTACAAAACTCTAAGCTAGGTATCGATAGTAGATGTTTTCTCCAAGGTTACTAAATACAAATGGACTGGACATTGTAAATAGAATTCTTGATAGATCTGATAAATATTTTTATTATATGTAACATATATTATTTTTTAACTAAAAGGGGGAAATGTGGTATGAGTTGATTAAAATAACCAATTATGAGAATGTTTTTGTTTAATCTCAGGTGTGAGGCTGCTTAAGACACAGGTTTGAAGTATTGTCTCCTGAGCTAGCAGGGGCGTGGCTTAGGCAGGGGCGTGGCTTAGCCAGCAGCATCATGTAAACTCTGAAGATTTGGAAGAGAGGAATAAAAAGCCAGAGCCCTGAGAAGAAGGGGACTCTACAAAGAAGTAGAAGAAAAGGCTCAACAAAGAAAAGAAAGGGCTACAAAAAAGAAAGAGGTTGGTGCTCTCCCAGCTGCTGGTGCTCCCGCAAACTGCTGCTTGTTCTTCCTGTTGCTGTTTCCTGGTTTGCTGGACTTTTACTGAGCTGGTATTATCCCCAAAGAACCCAAGGACCCTAATCAGCAGGAAGCAGCCTAAAGAGAACTACACCCCCTTCCACCTTTAACCTTCCTTCTCTCCCACTTAGTGTTGGGGGGTTGGGAGGAACGGGGGGTGGGGGGGAAGGGGAGGTAGAAGTATTAAGTACAGTAAAATAAATTAGCATGTATAATGCAGTACAAAAATAAATAAAAAAGCCACTGTGCTACAGGCCACAATCTAGCAGTTGAAATAAACTGGCCATACGAAAACTGGCCATGACAAAGTTAGGCCCAATGGATGCTAAGCTTTGAAAGGACTATCTTCAGTGACTGCCATAACCAGACTACTAAAATCAAGTTTTCCCACAGGGACCTACACTAAGAATATTAATAGCCTTTCAAGAAAAACAAAATAGGATTGGTTAGGTGTTCTAAGACATTACATGTTTATAGGTTAGGGTATAAGGTTGTAGACTGGTCATAGGTGTTTTATAAGTGTTTGTTAAGTATTAATAAATTTAAGTGTTTTAAATAAACTTTTTGTTTATATAGATAGATGAAATTCTCAAAAAAAGAAAATTATCAAACCAAACGTACTTCCTATTCTATGTCTCAACTTATAATAATAAGCCACCATTAGTTATCATGAAAAGCAGATATCATGCTATAGGGGAAGAACAGCAGGGACTTTTAGGGATGACGTTTCCACCAGAAAAAGAGTTACCAATACATGAAGTGTACAAGTAGACTGCTTGGGTTAGAGGGGTCTCCAAACTTAATGTATCCATATTTTCTTCATCTACTCTCAAAGCACTGTGCTCACTCAGTCATAACAATTGTAGCACACACAACAGCATACGACATGGGTTATGTTCCACAAGAATTATTTTCCTCATTCTAAGACCTAGTATAGTAAGTTCATAAAAAAATGGTAAATAGTTGCAGGTTCTATAACTGTTTATGTATCCATCCCAAAAAAAGGATCATTGCCAAAGGTGTGGTGGAAAGAGGGTTAGATACAGAGGCAGCAGTTCAAGGAAGCCTTGTCTTCTGGGCGCAGCAGGGAACTACACATATGAACTTACAGTGGTTGTGTTTCATGTACAAAATGTGTGAAAGACCAAGGCAGACCCAATACCAGCAAGGACAGAGGAGCTGGGCACACAATCGCATCCCAAGCCACGGAGCTACTGGCACTTGCCAGCTGCTGGAAGACAGAGGGACAGTTTTCTATGAGAGGGTAGCACCTGGTAACTCAGTCACTCTCCAGCAGAAACCCACACACCCCAAAATATTTAGGCAACACAAGTTGTAACTGAAGGATGAAAAAAAGAAATAGAAAGGTGAGTAGGGAGGGAAGCAGGGTCAATTTGGAAAGGACTGAGAGATGTAGTAAATATGATCAAAACATGTCTTATAATCTCAAAGGACTATTTTCTAAAAAGCTATATAAAACTCAAACTAATCTATAAAAATGAAAATTTTAAAGAACTAATGACAAATACATATGAAAACGTTTTTAAATGTGAAAACTAATATAACGGTGAGTTTTACAATGAAAATTGAGAAGAGCTCGCACAAACTACGAAGTACTACCCAGGAAAACAACTGAAGAGGAAACTAATCAAGAATAAAATCTGCAAAATACCTAGGAACAAAAGTACTACAGAATTAAAATAAGGGAAGCTACACAATTTTGCTCAGAGGCATGGACTACAAATATATAAGCACTCTGATGGACTGCTGTCAACCTGGATCCATTGAAGGATGCCTAGATAACTGGTGAGGCACGCTTATCTGTGTCCTGGGATGTTTCCAGAGCAGACTGGAATGCAGGTCATGTGGGCAGAACATTGTTACAGACTGGGGACTCGGATGGAAGACACAGGCCTGGCTCCCACGTGCATATTTGACTCCCCTACAAAAGGGTGTAGGTCTGGCTGTTGCTAATTCTCGCTGCTGCTGTTGTCACATGTAGAAATGGGACTCTAGATTCTCCCACTGTTGAATGCTGATGTTCATCAGCATCTCTCCACGAGTTTTCCAGCCTTCAGCTGCATGCCTGGGTCTCTCATTCTGAAGCTTCCTGACTCTTAAACAAGGCGACTCCCCTGGCTCTTCAGTCTCCAGACTGCCTTTTTGTTTTTTGTGTCTATCTGGCCTCTGATTTATGTTAGTCTAACAATTGAACTTGAATAATTACACACACATTCTCATACACACACAGGAAGCAGAGGGAGACAGAGGGGCTTATTTACACTATTGATTCTCATTGCTTTGAAGAGCCCTAACTAATGCAAACATTATGTTCCTAGAATAAATATTTGATTCTGCCCTATGTCTCTCTGAAATGTAATTCAATTCTAAGGGAACATAAGAAATAAACCTAAAGGATCCATAAGATGGCTTAGAAGGTGTTTGCCAGCAAGCCTGAGAACTTGAGTTTTATCTCTGGGATCCATGTGATGGAAGGACAGAAACAACTCCCCCAAGGGACCCTCTGACCATCACATGTGTGCTCATAAACACAGACATACACAGATGCTCACAGAGCAATACAAAGAATGTTTTAAAAGAAGATTACCATGAAAGAATGAAAGAAAACACAACTGAATGTTTAATTTCCTCATACAGATGTTTCTGACCTTTATACTCACAGAAGTATAGACTTAATTATATGAGCAATACTACCAGGAAAGACTAAAATGGTAACTAGGGAAAAACTCATACAAGACAACTTTCATTTACAAAAACACACACAATAAGTGAATGTGCTAGAAACTGCCCTTCATATTGTAATCTGTGTCTTGGCTAAAGAAGCTGCTTTAGTCTAAGGTCCATAGGGATGCAAGTTAAAGTATTCAGATAGCTTCTCCCTATAGAAATGGTAAAAATTAGATAGATAATGCACTGTGAAGTCCAAGGAGAAATATAGGCATTCATTGACTGGGAGCAAAAATGCAAAGCATGTTTCAGCCTTATAACCTAAAAATGTGCTTACCCTAAGAACCAGCAACAACACTTACAAACACTTCAAGGAAATGAAGACAAACAAGACAGCTCGAAGCGAAGGTGCTTCCCACCAAGCTCAGACCTGAGTTTGGTCCCTAGGAACCATATGGTGGAAAGAGAGAATGTGACTCCTGCCTTCTGATCTGAACACATGAACCATCTCTCTCCTCTCTCTCTCTCTCTCTCTCTCTCTCTCTCTCTCTCTCACACACACACACACACACACACACACACACACACACTGCAAAAAAATCTAAAGGAAATCGTTATAAATACAATATCTAAAAATTACATAAAGATATGTACTGCAGTGCTACGCCAGTAAAACAAAATTAGAAATTATCTATCAATGATTATCGGACATCATCACCTTTACAATGTTTGCCAACCCTGTAGCCCAGTGACTGACTTTCTAAAAATACGAAATCAGCTCCTGGTTTTGTTTAGCCTACCTGTCTAGTAAATATTTACTGACTATCTAATAGGTACTAGAACTGTTGTAAGTGTTCTAAGAGATTCAGCAGAGACTAACAATGCTCACCCTCAAGGTGCTTACATTTCAGAAGACAGACAGGTGAAAAATAAAATACATGGCATGTCAGCCAAATAGGTAAGAATTAAAAAACAAAAACTACTGAGGGGAATGTGAGGGTTTCAGGAAGAGAAATAAATCTTTAAGTATAAGACTTAGGGGAACAGGCCACAGGATATCTGAGGAGGAACATCCAAGGAAGAAAGAAGAACCAGGACCACAGACATGAGGCAGAAGTATCCACACATGCTCAGTGTGGTTCAGAGGCCAACGCAACTGCAGCCAAATGAGCAACAGTGGGAGGAGGTACAGTCATGGAAGACTACGGTGAGGACAGAAGCAAACTGATGACGTAGAAACGTGTAAGTCATGGCAAGGGCTCTAGATTTTGCTCTGAGTGAGAGACGGAACAAGCAAATTAAGAAAAGACTGAACAGAGTATAAAATATTCCATGAGAAACCATGGTGACTTTGATCCCTGCATCATCAGGGATGGGGAAATACTAAACTATGACATTTTCAGATACGTTGGAGTAAACTTGACCAGATTTGTGTAGCTGAGTATTGGAGGCATGGTGAGGCTACATAATGAGTGAGGAACTTGAACAGTGGTTCTCAACCTTCCTCACGCTGTGACCCTTTAACACAGTTCCTCGTGTTGTGGTGACCCGAACCATAACATTAGTTTGTTGCTACTTCATAACTGTAATTTTGCTACTGTTGTGAATCATAATGTAAGTATCTGATATGCAGTCCCCAAAGGGGTCACAACCCACTGGACTAGACACTCCCAACATGCAAAATATTCCAAAGGAATGATAACCATGAAATAAAGTTTGATGAGCCAGTCATAGTTATGACACACACTAGAACACCTAGCTACTAAAATCAAATACACTCCTTCATATACTCTCTATAATTAACTCACATGCCACAAGGCGTCTGCCCTATACTTTGAAAAGCACTTACTTTAAATAAATGTAATACATTTATATCACAGAGTACCAGACAAGCATTAATTATTTTCTGAAGATTTTATATAACTATACAGAGGTACACTAACACACATACACTGACAAAGTCTGAAAATAAATAGTAGCAATGCTATTTTTGAATGTTAACAGATTTATTTTCTTTGTGTTTGTCAAGCTGCCTTCAGTATAATCAAATTTGTTTTAAGTGTGCTTTGCAAATTTTCTTCAATAAACAAAATTATTGTACTTCTATAAATCATATTCCTTTCAAATGTTTTTAATATATGTGTATATTTTTCAAATTAAATTTTTGTTTCTAGTTTATCTACAGCAGGGCTTTGACTATATATTCAGAAGAGCAAAACGATCTGAAACGACACATACAAAGTGTAGGAAAGGGTAATATACTAAAAAGCTAGACTCTGAACTTCAAATACTAGTTTTATATAAAAACACATATAATTTTGAAAATTCAATGGGTAGTGGGTAACATATCAAAATCAAGTCCTCAAAAGTAAAATATATACATTGTAGTGGCTTGCATAAGAGATGTTCCCCCATAAGCTCATAAGGGGTGTTCCCCATAGGCTCAGGTATTTCAGCACTTTTTGGTGGGCTGTTTAGGGAACTTGTGGATCCCCTAGAAGGCTGAGCCTTCCTGGACAGAGTAGTCATTGGGGGCAGCCTTTGAGAGTTTATAACCATGCCTCACTTCCAGTTCACTCTGTTTTGTGCTTGAGGTTGAAGATGGGATTTCTCAGCTTCCTGCTCCAGCTGCCTCCTGCCATGCCTCCACTCCCCACCATTATGGACTCACCCTCTGGAAACATGAGCCAAAATAAATTTTTTTCCATAAGCCACTTTTGCTTATGGTGTTTTATCAGACTAACAAAGAGTAATAAATCCATATAACAAATTTCAAATGTTGGGGACCAACCATGACAAGGTTCTGGTCATGTAATGGCCCAGGTGCTACCTTTTATTGTGACTTCACTGTTTTGTCATGAGCAAGTCTTTTTGACACATGGCATACCTTAACAAGCTACTCAAATGCTTTTACATAAATGTCATTTAAAATGCTTTCCAGGTAAAATAAACATGCATATGTATATACAGAGAAGAAGGGGAATGTGAACATGTTCAATGAACATGATCAGAGTAGGCTTTAAAAGCAGGTGATTATGCCTTGCTTCTCTCTTCTAATGTACAATGTTCACAGATAAATTGGAATAACCACAAAGTAAGCATAATTACACAAGTAAATGAAATGGGAGATTAAAGGCTAAAAGCACTCTGGTCCCCTCCCAAGGTTTTCAATTTTCCTCTTTGATGAAGAACAAGATGCCTTTGCACTGGTTTATCTTTGAAAAACACATTGTACATCAGGGGATTGTTACTAAGTAAGGGCAGAGTCACTCTAGGAATAAAATGACAGAACTGTTCTAAGTACCTGTCAGGTACAGACACTGCTCTCGGTCTCTCAAGTAGAACACATAATGGTATAATCTTAAACTATCTGATTTATAAGATGAATCATATGGCTTAACTAGCTAATAATTTAGTGAAATTATATAATGCCTTTGACAGCTCACACTAGAATTCACCTTACAGCCTCAAGCAGGGCTCCTGTAATGTCTACAACAATCTCCTTTGAGTAATACTAGAAGTTAGTTTCAGTTGTGTGGACAGCTAAGGCTTGTGACATGGTAAGAAGCATTAAGAATGAAAACCACCTGAAGGCCTACATTGCCTCAGGGGTCCTGGGAACAATTAGGTTGGATTTCCTTCAAAGGCAACCAAACCCTCTGATTCTCCTTCTGCCCAAGAGCCTTTGTGTAATTATTAAGTCCACATAATTCTATCCTGTCCTTTCCTTAAAAGCAGAGAGTTGAGAACATATGTTTAAGTATATGAAATCCAAAGTTCAACACATTAAAAAAAGACAATACCTTGTAAAATATAAACTTAAGTTAACTGCATTTTGAAAAAGTCTTGCAACTAGGCCTTGTTCTTTTTTTTTTTTCCTTTCCTGTTGTTTTCAGCAGTCACTATGAATGGCCTCTGAATGAGAAAATACATCTTATAACACTACTTCCAGTGTTTGGCTCTCTCCCAAACATCCAAGGAGCTACAGAAACTATCTGCTTCCCAACTTGAGAGAAGGTAGGACTTTTCAAGTGTTCTGTTCACCAGTTTCTGGTGTTCTTAATCTATCACAGCTGGAGCAGAAAACAATATCCCTCATCCAAAAATGCATTTTCTCCACCAAGCACACAGCTAATTAAATGTTTCTATCCTTTTAAAGACAAGCATTTTCTTAGGCACGAAACAAGAAAAGCACTACCACCAGTAAAACAAGCTTGCTCGCTTTCTCTTTAAAGATAAACTGTCAAAAGGTAAATTTCCCTCTCTGGCTTCTTCCATACCAAAGCACCGCCTACTGGCTCTTCCTGTCACAAGTCCTCTGGCCTTTCAAAGGAGTAGTCAGTCAGCTACAGCAAACAGAAGGTGAGTGACAGGCTCCAGGGAACCACAGAAGCAGCCCGCCTTCAGAAGGCAGTCTACTGCAAACGTGAGGAGGACCCAGGTTCACTCACCCCCGGAAAGGCAGGAGTCCAGTCAGTGGATTCCGCAGGTCCAGCACTTCCAGCGCACAGCCCTTCCCTCTGCCATTAGCCACCACAAGTCAGGTCAGCACTGAACTCAAGTACAAACATGCTTACTCTCAAGAACCTTACTCATCACACGAGTGAGATCTGAGCTTGGCCATAGTTCTCCCCTGACACAATGATGACACAAAGCTGACTGCAACTGTACCTCCCTTGCCTCCCACACTGCCACTGGCAGTGGACTGACAGACACGGTAGTTACTTAGCAATAGTGTTTGGTTATCCCGCCCCCTCCACATCATCCACAGACACAGACATCACACCACAAAAACTCTTCAGTCCTCCCACCAGGTGTAGTCCCACATAACAACTCCCATTAGTACATGGAGGAACAGAATGCTAGCTCATGCTTAGCAGAAAGTAGTTACTCCACAAGTCTTTAGAGATCCTATTACTTATGCCTTTGTCCTCTAGTCTTGAACAGAAGTACTAGGCCATGTTTCAAAGGACTGGGATAACCAAGAAAGTAAGCCTGAACCTTACTAAGAACGCCAGCCCTCACCAGGATGCTCTACCACCGTGCCATGGTTAGTGATTAATGCTTTCCATCGCCCTCACCAGTAGGTGTGGAAGGGAAGTGGCTAAGTTGTAATGAACACACAGTTCAACCAGAGATGACAGAGGTGTGCAGGTGTTGGGGGAGAGGGACACAGAGAGAGATTTTATAACCTTAGGTGGACTCTAATTGCTCTCTCAGGCTGGCATAAACCTTCTGTGGGATTTCTAACAGACTCTACTTACTTTCTCTCCTTTTCCTTCCAAAGCACTCAGACAAAAGTGACAGACAGCAGTGCTAAGCACCCTCATCATTCCAGTTATGGCATTTAGTCCTCATAAGAACTCCATGTCCACTTGAGAAACAAGGAAAATGAGACGCATTCTAGCAGTAAGTGTGACAGAGCTGGGATGTGTTTCCAGGTAGTCTGACTTTAGGGACTTTGTGGTACACCTCGGGGGTCTATGGTGCCAGGACCTTACAGTAGATTCATAAAGAGGGATATGTCAGGGAAGGTTGATATTCATGAGATGCCTCCACTTTTCTGAAGAGAAATGGAGGAGCAGTGGATGCGGGGAGGACTGGGAGGAGAGGAGGAAGGGAAAACTTTAGCCTGGATGTAAGGTTAATTAACTAATTAATTAATTCACCTCAAAACAACAATAAAAGGTGGTCAAATGTAAAGCTCACGGTGCTGACCTAGAACAGCAGGGCACAGCGAATGCTGATCCAGTTTCGCCAGTAACTGGGCTACTCTGGTCAACTGTCTTTCTTTCCTTTCCCTCAGAGCGGTGTTCATACACTTCTGGACTGTGTGTGTGTGCGTGTGTGTGCGTGTGTGTGCGTGTGTGTGTGTGTGTGTGTGTGTGTGTGTGTGTGTGTGCGTGTGTGTGTGTGTGTTGGGGGGTTTACAAGAGGAAATGAATCCCATCTATTTCTAACATTGTACTATAAGCTATCAACTAAGTTGATTAGAATATTATGTATGTGATGTCTTAAAGTGTTCAAAAAAGAACTTAAGAATTTAAACCAAAACAAAGAAACAGACAAAAAAACATGACTTCTGTTGGATGAAAATAGAGTTTACAACCTAAATTACTGGCAAAACCACAGCCAGCAGTAACAAACCATGCTTTTACCGAGTACCCTCACTAGTTGGCTGCCTGGGTGGGAAAGCAGACTACTGCACTTGTGACAGCTTGCTAATGTGTTTCTATGTTCATGTGTGCTCAGAACAGCATGACCATAAACGGAAGGTTAAGTCATGTCCCGTGGTGAGGACAAACAGCCGCATCTTGAGAGCAGGAGGGAGAAAGTCCACAGAGCAGAGCTCAGCAGACCCACTCAAGCTTCCTTCCGCAAAGCTTCTTACCAGCTGGCAGAACTGGGAGTTCCTCCTTACATTAAAGGTTGTATGTTATTTATACACTCACATGCACACACGTGAAAACCCATGAAGAATTTAAAATCCACCAGCTCAGAGAGATGTGGTGAGAAAAAGGACTCGGATGCCTTGTGGAGATGTAGACAGGACGAGCAGGCATTATGAAGTGGGACAGAGGAAAGCTGCAAGTGTGGAGGTGAGATTTTCTGGGACTCTTATGAATTATACACAGCTACTATCAGTCATGCAAGGATGACTCCTAATATGATAAAGAACTGGAGTCTTTTGACAGACCTTCATTCCTTGCTACTCAGAATAAAGTGCCTCAGAACCTTTCTGAAAGAGAGGTAGCAAGGAGGGAGACCTGGGAGAGGAAACCCTGGCTGCCTGAGGGCATGAGGGTAACAAAGTGAACTGATGCATGAACTAACAAGAGGCCCAAACCCCTTTTCTCTAATTAAAAACTCTATTTCTAAAAAGAGTGTCCCAGGCTAATAAAATTGTAAGGGAGGGAAGGCTGGCTGAGAAGCTCTGTCCACCAGTCACAGCAGGAGGGCAGTGTAAAGGCCCCTTTGCTGTTTCCAAGGCAACAGTCCCATAAGACTTCACCATCCATCATCCCATGTTCACTGACACTTAAAGAGGACCAGAATACCAGTAAGAAAAGAGTGCCCAGTCACTACTGATGGACAAATATTTAAGGAACTGATCACACCAGCCCACCAATACCATGCAATACGCAAGGAACCACACCAGCAGCTTGGACAAAACCAAGAGCATGTTTTGCAGCCTCACTATGGGAATCCCCCAAGCCCAAGAATACTTTCTACAACCCTTCTGTGGGATGGAGACTGCTCAGAAACAGAGACAGCAGCTTGACATAAAAATGCTGTCATCGGAGGCTTTAAAAAGAAAAAAGAAAAGTGTCCCTTTCTCACAGAACTCTGGATTTCACAAAGTGGAAGGAGAGAACTGACTCTCATATCTTGTCCTTTGGCCTCCACGCCTGCACCATGGCACACGCACACGAACAAAGACAGACAGACAGGCACACACACACACACACACACACACACACACACACACACATATTCTCTCTCTCTCAAATAAAAGTTATGGTTTTGGGTTATTTTTTTTAAGTTATACACTTATAGTCAGGTGTGGTCAAACATCCCTATGACCTCAGAACTGAGGGGATGGAGGCAACAATTAGAATTCTGAATTAAGGCCAGACTGAGCTACACACCAAGACTCCAGTCAAGAAGACATGTTACATCAACCCTTGCGTTACTGCCAGCTTGGACAACACAGTGAAAATGTGCTCTTAAGATAAATGCTGATAATGAGCAATCAAGAAATGAGTTCACGAACCACGACTGTCTCAGGAAACGTTCAGCCGCAGCTGCCGACGGTCCTCTGCCGGGCTCTTGTGCAAGACCTGTACACTTTCCTATCATTCTGATTTTCACAAGGAGATGCTCAGTTTCCGTGCTGATTTTTCTCTATGAGGCAGCACCACTCAAGACTACAGCTCTGGTATAATTATTAATGAAAACATCAGGAGGCTCACTCAGAAAATCCACTGCTCCATAGAGCCATAAGGCAACTCGAGGAATCACAAAACCATGACTAACACCATAAGCCACAAGATCAACATTGAGTTTCCGCATTTCATCCTCTGCACCTACTTTCATATAATGTGGTAGCATAAAGGGTGCTAAGAAAATCGGTCCTTAGATACTGCTCAAAACTTTATTCTATGTTGCTCTCACTTCTTCTCATAATTGTCAGATATACTTTCAGTCCTCGCCTAGCACCTCTAACCAAACACCCAAGAAGGCATAAACTATAAAAGAGAAACAAAAAAAAAAAAAAATATATATATATATATATATATATATATATATATATATGAGTGAGTATGCGGCTCTGTGCCATGTAACTGATCTGAGCTCTGTGATTATAGGAAACAAATCGAAGAGTGCGCAGCATACAGGAATACACAAGTGACATCACTGCTGACGGTGACTGGGCACATTACTAGCTCCAGGAGCTGCATTAAGCGCTTCATAAAAAGCATCTAAATTGATCCTCTTAACAGCTTCAAGAAGGAGATGCTGCTACAACTATTTTACAGGGAACCAGAAAGATTTTTTACTCAAGGCAGTATTTTCAGGAAACAGTCATGTTGTGCTATGATGGAAAGTATTAAAATCCAAGACCTAAACTCTGTACAAGATTCTGCTCCTTGCACAGAGTTTGGTCCTATAAGAAAGATGTCCAGACATTAGCTTGATGATGTTTTAATAGTGGTAAAAATTTCAATCAATACCCTTTTTTTTTTTTTTTTTGGTTTTTCGAGTCAAGGTTTCTCTGTGTAGCCCTGGCTGTCCTGGACTCACTTTATAGACCAGGCTGGCCTCGAACTCACAAAGATCCACCTGCCTCTGCCTCGCAAGTGCTGGGATTAAAGGCGTGCGCCACCACCGCCCGGCTTCAATTAATACCCTTTAACTCATAAAAATTATCCATAATTATCTAAATGACTTATCTTCCCACAGGAAAAACCACAACAGTTCTCTTAATTCTTCTTCTAATATGGTGATACCACAGAAAGAAAAAAGGAAGTTGTTACCCTCCTCCTTTGGGTTTCCTGAGAAGTCTGAACAAAGTAAAATTGCCTGCACATTCCTCTCTTCACCATCCTCACTCCTACAATAGTAACCAATGATTTGAAGGGGCACATATATATCTTCTATTTAAGTGTAAACTTCTGTAATAGTGGGAGCTTCTTCTCAATGATTCCTGGGGAGTGGGGGTGTCTAACACCCTTTCTTTAAGTCTTTACATGCAAACAATGTAAAATATTATTTATTTTGGCTACTTATCCTCCTATCTGACATACATATATATATAGGTCTTATTGTCTATACCCTTGAACTCAAACAACACTGAGATTGAATCACTCCCTTGAAAACATTATGAATTTGTTGCTACTTAACCATAGTTCTACTCTTCCTTAACAGGATGAACTTACTTACACAGGGAAAAAATAAGATTACCAGAAAAAAAATTGAAGTACAAGAGCAATAACTCATAAGGAAAACTAATCACATGACCATGAGAATCTTTCTATAGACAATTTTAATAAGGAGAAAGTGTGCAGCCAAATTCTTGGATGAGCTACTGGGCAGAGCATTGACTTTGGGGATAAAGAAAATAACATGATTACGGTATTGGGATCTGGGACACCTGCTCCATACAAAGCTGGTCACAATGACAGTTCATTCAGTGTCATGGGAAAAGGCACTGCACTCAAATCTTGGGATGTACTACCATGAGTTCAAAATCAGCCTACATTTTCTAAAATCTTATTTATATAAAGTTTTACTTTAAGGGCAAGTATGTTCTAAAGGAGAAGACCATGAGGCAAGCAAATGATGACTGTACACTACAATATTTCCAGTATGAAACACCTGCTTCATTAATGCCATTCTGATTTGAGACTACTACTCTCAGAAGACTGCAGCATCCGCAGATTTCAGAGATGCTATTATACCTTACAAGAGAGGGAACAATAACATCAGCAACGATGTCCTGGACTTGCCCAGAGAAGAGGGTTCTGCGTGAGGCTTTCCAGCAGGACCGTCCCACTGACATGTCCTGTTTGTCTTTCCAGATTTATTGGCATAGGCATGGCAGCAGCATTGTTCTTGGTCATCACACCCAGAGGACAGCAAATGGTTTAAACTGAGGAAGTCCCTGGAAACACCATAGCAAAAATCTGTTAAGTGTATCACTCTTCCCGGAGGGAGCCAATGACTTTCTTCTCCCCTAGGTTGCCCACAGGGAAAGTTCCCAAGTTTCATGACCAGAACTAAGAAACTCAAATGAATCAACTATCCACCTAATATAAAAATCGGACCAGAAAATATACTGAAATTATTGTTTGGAAGAGAATAAACATGTAAGGTAAATCCTGTTGGAACACAGCTCAGTGTAAGAGTACTTTCCTAGCACGTGCAAAACCCTGGCTTCAATCACTTAAGTTCTGTTGACTATTAGAACAGATAACTAGCCCAGCGTGGTGGCGCAGGCCTTTAATCCCAGCACGCGGGAGGCAGAGGCAGGCGGATCTCTGTGAGTTCAAGACCAGCCTGGTCTACAAAGTGAGTCCAGGACAGCCAGAGCTGTTACACAGAGAAACCCTGTCTCGAAAAACAAAAAAAAAAAAAAAAAGAAAGAAAGAGAACAGATAACTAAGTGCACTTAAAATAGCCTTCATCACTGTTTGCTCGTCTAAATCACTGGCGTAAGCCTAAAGAAAAGTGCTGACAGAGCTGCAGAGAGAAGCATCCATCCTCAGATGGAAACGAGATATATTTTAAACAGGAATTAGTCAACTCTAAATTTTTCCTATAAAACAGTAAAAGAAGTTAAGGGGAGAGGGATGGGGACAGATTGCCTCAATTTCAGAAAATACACGTAGTAAGCAATGCAAGTGTTTTGACTGGTTCTGCCACTATCAAGAAGGCAAAAAGGCAAACAATTCCCTGGACAAGTGTTGATTCTCTCTCAAAGTTCAAGCGGGTCCTGACCCTGAAGGCCTGCAGGCATGTTAACACAGGCCCTGGAGCAGTGAGTGTCCTCGAGGCTTCTACTGAATTATAAAACCACACAAAGCCAGGAAGAGTCTCCTGAGAAAGAGCCATCTTCCTCATAAAGCAAAAATAGTTCAAAAGCTCTACTGGCCTTCCCTGGCAGGGAAGCTGGGCTGGGAACCGCAAATGTTTATGGGAGACTGCTCGAAGCACAAAGCTCCAAACTGCTGACCCTTGATAAATAAACTCCAAAATCAGTGTTCCTACAAAAAAGGAACAATCAATCAATATTATAGCATTTTGTGGTGAACTGGACTTAGGGCTGTCAAAAAACTAAAAGATAGCCTCCGCCTCAGAGGTTCCAAAATACTAGCTGTTGCCTAGCCTCACTGTCTCATTTTAAAGATGAGATCTAAGAAATGGGTGATATGCCCTAAACCCTAGAACTAATGTGAAGTACAAGGAAATTCACTGCTTCAATGTGCCAATCCCATGCTGTGTTTGAAGTTCAGAGAGAGACTTTTTTCCCCATAAATGTGGGATCTACAGTTTCTTATATCCTGCATACCTGGGAATCATGAGAGAATTAGGACATGGCCAGGACCTAAGCAATAAGAGGCCATGCATATTATGTGGCTTCATATCCCTGCCTCCATGTGAGAACAGGGACCCTTTGAATAAGGCTGAAGAAGGCAGAACCAATGGTCAGACGCTTCATCAAAAATAAGGATAAAAATAAATAAATAAATAAATAAATAAATAAATAAATAAATAAATAAA
>CAJQZJ010034282.1:1352778-1363447 GCA_907164525.1 Lophiomys imhausi | reverse complement strand
AAATAAATAAATAAATAAATAAATAAATAAATAAATAAATAAATAAATAAGGACTGCACTCTCCCTTGGCCACAGTATTTGCTTTATAAGACTAAATACAATTAGGGCTTTAAAATAAGAATGGCAAGGCTCACGTCAACTCAGGTCAAGAAAAAGTAACCAGTACAAATTTCTTCCATGGAAGAACAATACAAAAGTCAACCAGTATAGACAACCCAAACATTACTGCCAAAGAAAGGAAAACGCTTCTCCCTCCACTCTAAAGATCCAATAATCTATGATCGCTATTGCCAACTTCATGTTACATTCCATTGCTCCAAGTCCATGGCCTTTTCAATTGTTAAATTTGCTCCATAGATTAAACTCTAATTGGTCACAAAGAGTTAATGAAAGGAGCCAGAATATTATGATTTCATGGAGTCAACTAATGGGATTTTGTAGTCAGAATAGATTATGAATTATTTAATCATTCCAGATGAGTATATGAAAGTTTCAGAGAGAAAAAGATTAGAACTCAAGAAAGTAAATACTGACACAGCCAGGGCCTAGGTTTCCCAAAACCTAGCACGAGGACTTCCCATGACCACTTGTGTCTCATAGAGGACAGACTTAAGGCTAATGCAGAGTCTGGAGACAATCTCTGGGTTCTACATAGTCACAGTGACCTTATATGGGCAAAGACATAACAGCAGAGTGCCCCACAGTCCCTGTTCATCAGCTGTTGCTAAGTTTTATCAAGGAAAAGGAACCCAGGGCAACCTGAAAAATTCTGAATACAGAAAACAAAGGCAGAGGCAGGAAAGTGGGGTGCAGAATACTTGTCATACAAATACCTAATATAAGTAGACAGATTAGTACATTTTAAGGAGGGAAGGCATTTGAGAGTCAAAAATACAGATATTAGTATTGTTAAAAATGAAAAATACTTCAAGATTTGAAAAGTTCAGAATTTTACCATTGATCAATGGAGTTCTGATAAGCCAGTGGAGCACTGGGTGCTGGCTATTCAGTCACAAGCTCAAGACTTTAAACTCCCTTTGGGTGTCTTCTACGTATAGACTTAAGTGCTTCTCACTGTGCTGAATTTAATACATCCTGTGTTAGGAGAGAGGAAAAAAAGCCCCTCTTTCACATTTTGTAGTCATACTAAAGAATGTTCATGCTTTTATCCGAAAATTGTTTCCCAAGCCTCTACCATGACACAAAGGTGCAAGAGTCCATTGTGTTCACTACTAGGTGGGTTTCAGTGCGCCCATCCACCTCTTACAGGTCAAATGGACTCCAGATAAGTATTGTCAATCAACAGCTTATTTCCCTACCTGTATATTCCTGAGGGGGATCTCTTCCCTGTTCCCTGATCTTGGAACTCCCATGGGCCTAAAAGTTTCAAGCGTACACCTAAGCAAATTTTTTTTCTCTTTGCAAATTCCTCAACTTTATCTTCTGTCCCTAATATTTATGTTCCAACATCTTGCCAAGTTTGGGTGTTTCCTCAAGATCTCCTGGCTCCAAAATGGCTAGGCCCTAGGTAGACATGCAGAACCAGAGAACATTGGATCTCCTCAAGGCAGACAATGGAGGCACCTGCATGCTCTTGGAAGAAGAGTGCTGCTACTATATCAATGAAATTGGCCTGGTAAAAACTCCCCAAACTGTCTGAAGAACTCCACCAATACAAGCAGGGTACATCTCTGCTCTACACAAGACTAGCCCCATTCATAGGGCAGGTGGTAATAACCTGTCTATTTTTCTCGTAGCACCTTGCCTCCTCTGTTTCCTGCATGAATGCATCTCTGAGGTCTCCAGACTGGCCACTTACTCGCCATATGTTCCTTTTTATCATTTATCATTTAATCATTCCAGATGAGGAAATGAAAGCTTCAGAGAGAAAAATTAGAACTTAAATTAGATACCAACACAGCCAGGGACCAGGTTTCCCAAAATCTAGCACAAGGATCTTCCTATGACCACTTGCTGTGCTCACAGTCCTACCTACTCCCAACGGGACCTCCCTTAGAAGTCCGACTCAGCAGGAAGTAGTCAGATTTGAGTCTGCACCCCTAGACTCAATGAAGTCAGGATGTTAGACTGGAGGTTTTGGGACAAAAGCAAGATGGCCTGGACCAGATGGTCCCTACCCTTCTCTTCTGACCAGGAGCATGGGCTTATAAAAGCTTGCAAAAACCACTGGACAAAGCCAGCTCCTGACCATGGGACCTCCAAGGCCCTAAACTCACCAAATAAGGCTATAACCCCAATACCTCACTGTCAAGTCACAACTCCCTCCCACTCCCCTTTAAGAAGCTCTAACCCAGCCCAGCCTTGTGACTTCACTAACCTCCCCTCAGAGCTTCACCAATAAATCTGCTTTTTTACTCTAAATTGGACTCAGTTAGATTTGTTATGTTGGTAGAAAAGTCATTCAAGTATATCAATTCAATTTGTAACCAAGTTGATATATAATTACAACAGACCAGATATTGTCATAAAACTGAATTCAATATAAGACAAAGTACTTCTATGACTAGTCAGCCATGAATGGACTTTGATAAGCCCCTGGGAAGGCCACCCCTTGGCCTACATTCTCGCTTCTGCAGATGGATCTCGTCACTCTCTTTCCAGAGTTATGAGCTCCCAAGACACCATGGGAAGACCTGGAGGCCACAGGCAGAATCTGCTGACTTAGGATATGACTGACTCCCACTGTAGGCAGTCAAGCCAGGCCTGGA
Organism: Lophiomys imhausi; assembly: GCA_907164525.1. Lineage (NCBI taxonomy): Eukaryota > Metazoa > Chordata > Mammalia > Rodentia > Muridae > Lophiomys > Lophiomys imhausi. Next base: position 1,360,718 of record CAJQZJ010034282.1, on the reverse strand, counting down.
ACTAAGAAACACCACGGAACAGTGCACCTCCTTGCAACTCCTGAGACCAGGAATCAAACATAATCGTGCCTGTCCTCTCGTGTCTGATAATTATGGAAGTAGCTATTTATGTTCAACTTATATTTCCCAATTCAGTATTTTGCTACCAAAATTTGTTTTCTCTTTACCAAAAAAAAAAAAAAGTTACTTTTGTTAGATCAGGCTGTACAGGTTACTTGCCATCTGCAGAGACTCAAGAATGGCCATTAAGCTCATCCTTAGTGACAACTGAGACCCAAGCAACTTAATGTGGCGTTCTAATGTGCAGACTGACAATCTTTGGCTGTGTTTTCTATGGACACTTTGTGGTTCCCTCACTTTAAAGCTTTAGAAAATGCTCAGCTATATAGTCTCTGCAGTAAAACTAGCTAAGGTCAAATTCATAGTCATGCCACGAAACACACCAACTTCCCAATGTCAAAATGTCAGAAAAATGAAGGACAATATCAAACATCCATCAACTCATTCCTTGAGTTAATTCATTACCTCCTAACCCTTTCCCTCATGGTTCAAAAGGTAAAGCCTGACCCAAGTTTGACTCCCAGCTATGGACAGCTGATAGCCACTGGGGGAGGAAGAGTCGACTTCCTTTAAGGGTGTGGCTCTTGGTATGTCCACCGTGATCTAGTGGGTGGGGCTCACATCTAGGAATACATTAATGATATTAACTGGAGTTGATGAATGCTTTTTAAAAATTAAAATTTGAAAAGGACAAGAAATTCAGGAGTAGGGAGGTAAGAGTAGATTTGAGAGAAGTTGGGGAAAGAGTTTGGGGTGAATGCAATTAGATACATTATTGTAAAATTCCCAAATAATTAATGCTTTTGAAGTAGTTTTCCTAAATTATTTAAACTTGGGATCAGATATTGTCCTCTAGAATTATGGTATAGCAAGGCAGAAGAAATGCAGAAGTAGGAAGATAGCCACCATATCCTCCCCACAAAAAAGTCCACCCTCTGCTTTTGAAGATGGGTAAATGAGAGATAAAAATGACTTCCAGTCTTGATAATCAGTACCAGAATGGCGTCGACCTATGTTCTATCTATGTTAGAGCTTCCCCTACTCAAATCAGGACCTAAACAAAAAATTGGCTTATCTGAGAACACTCTGGGCACAGAAACTACACAGTAATTCCCTCCCTTCTGAATACAAGCTCCAAGGCATGCACTGGCATTCATGTATAGATGGGACAAAAAAACCCTCAAGGCAATGAGACCAAGTCTAAGGACACCAGATTACACTCTACTTTCCCCTGCTTTTCCAAAGCTCGAATGAATGTTCAGTCTCCCTAACTCAGATGAGAACTGGCCAGTCTATGAACAATCTGTGAAGACCACCAAAGCCACAGAGCACTCTGTACTAGCTAGCACTTTCCTATGCGTTATTTTAGGGCTGCCATTTCATTCTACCGGTGAAGGAGCCGAGAGCCAGCCTCATCTTAGTCAAGGACACAGAAGGTAAACAGTAAAGCAGGAAGTGGAACACAGTCCTGCAATTCCACATTCAGTTTAACAATTTCTACACTCTCCCCACCCAATGTTTCTGATGACTCTAAGCCAAACACAACAGCAGACCATGGTGCTGCCTGGACCCCACCCTCAGACCAGCTGAGCAAAGACTAACACCCTTGCTGGAACACTGAGCTTCAAGATTGGGAGGGTTTTTTTTGTTTTTGGGTTTTTTCCTCCCACCCCCCCAGGGCATTTTAAGCCTTTGCCTGTCTTCTAAGAACTCAGGGCTGGTCAGATGACCTGTAGCAGTAGGAGCAGAGCTGGCCCCGTCAAATACATCAGGCTCTGTCTGACAAGACCCAGCTGTGCAGGCAGCTCCCAGAAGGCACTCCCAAACATTCCAAACCTACAACAAGGGTCTGAACTGGACGGAGACTTAGCAAACTTGACAGAACTTTCTAGGCCACATTTGTACCTTGACACTAGAAAGACAGTTTCTAATAAAATCCCAAAAGACTTCATAGGCTCTGCCTTCCAAGGATACCCTGGGAACTGTCAATGGGCGCTCCTGTGGGAAAACAAGTAGGGACTTCAATTTGATTTTTTTACTACTGGCACTGAATTTTTTTGGTAATATTTTTGAAAACTAGATCAAAATCAAATTTAACAGATGTAAGGATTATAATCCACACTGAACTATTTATCAAGGTTAAAAATAAAAAGGCTGACAATAATGCCATGAACTAGTAACACAATTATTATTGTTGCCATTATAGACACAAGGTCTCAGACATCCCAGACTGACTTCCAAACTGTTATGCAGCCAAGACTGGCCTGGAACCCCCAATTCTCCTGCCTGTAATTCCCACGTCTGAGATTACAGGTGTACATCCCATGCTCAGCTCAAGAGAAGCATTTTAATCAAAAGTTTTGGAACCACAGTCTAGACATGAGACCTATAAAATGCAACTACAGGATAAAAAAGACTTATTTAGAAATTGTAATTAAACTGCCTTTCAATATAACCCAAGAAATACAGCCATTTGGGAAGAAGTAAAAATATGTTTAGTACCTACTCTGTGCTGGTCATTTCCCACAAATTTTGTTTAATCTCAACAATGAAAGCGATATCATCTACAATAACAGACCAAGAAAATAGAAGCTACCCATAGTTCATAATGCTACATAGCTGCCAGGCCTTGGAGTAGATAGAGCCAAAGGGCAAAGCTGGAGCTACAGATAAGCCTATAAAAACAGCCACCACTGCACAGCAGAGGGACCTGCAAGTAGGGAGAGTACACAGGAACGGTGCCTGTGCGCCAGCAGTCACTTCTAACTAGCATTCCATGGGCATCACATGTCCACAGTCCTGTTCCCCACATTGAAAGACGCTAACACTGGCCTGGCATCACAGGCCCCAGACCAGAAAAGTTTTCCCAAGTATTGATGGATTTCCCCTTGGCTACCTCCACCCTTCTCTCTTGATCACTCTGCATGGGAGGCTGCATCAGAGAAATGACTGGCTGGAGGATGAGGGCTAGAAGTGCTACCTGGGGACCTGACCTCAAAGCTGTCATTGTGAGCTCTTCTACGCTTTACTGGTCTTCCCCAACAAAGTCTTCTTGAGTACATGCCATTAAGAAGAGAAACTTAAAACAATACTAATAGCCCAAGTTAACATTTTTGAGCTTTTCCTAGTACAGACAAACTATGGTAAATGCTTTCACAGCCCACACTCTTTACAATGGCCATCCCTCAGGATAAGCACCATTCACCTCTGCACTTAACATATGGAGAAACTAAGCTTCCAGTGTTCCAGTGTGCTTAAGTAACTTATGAGAAGCCAAACCCTAGGCTGTAGAGGGCACATTTACAGCTATGGGCCTGTGACTGCTAACCACTGTAATATGCCTCCCATAAACATGTCCAGGGCATCGGATTCTCTCTGTACTTTATTACGAGGAAAGTGAAACAAAATACCCAGATACAGGATATTTTATACTTCATACTGATTAGCCAATAAAACAAATGGCATTGTGAAGTACTATAAATAGGAACTGGAAAAAAAAATCTGTGATCAAGAAATGAAATGCCAAACTTGACCAATACCTGCACACAAACGAGCCCGTGATGTGATCAGCTGATTGTCCTGAGAATCCGGGGGCTGGTGCTGTTAGTTTTTAAGCAGGTGAGTCTTCCATTCCAAGCACCTGAGGATGGGTGAATTATCAACGGCCACACTCACTCATGTCCTATTTATTCTTCAGTGTTGCTGTGTCCCTGATGTCTATGTCGGTTGAACACAACAGCAGACAGACTCCTTTCAAGAGATCAACCACAGAGCTGAACTATACTATTTTCTTTAGATAACTAGGTAACCTTTGACATGGCAAGCCTGCCCCTAACTTCTAAGATGAATCTTTTTTCCATATTAACTACGGAGTCAACTTTCTTCTCAGAGCAGTGACAGTAAAGTAAGAAGGGCATCCTTGTGGAATAGAAGGGACCAGTAAACGACCACACTCAAACTGCCGGCCTTCTGCCTGCTGGAAGTTTCACAGTGTCTAAAGATGCATTCACAACCATGCCATGGAACATCGCCTCAGCGAGCCACGTGGCTCCAACCAGAAAACGCTTCTCGTGCCCAAGAACGACAATGCAGTAAGTACCTCCCTCATTTCTGTCAGCCAGTTACTGACAAAATAGAAAAGCATTCCAAGCTTTTCTCCAAGACTGCCCTACAATGCTTTATATTTGAAATTAGACGCTTTCAAACCCAAGAAATTTTCTATAACTACAATTGTACATAATCCAGACTGTCTCAGACCAGGGACCAGACAAAGACACTCAACCCAAATTCCTGTTACCTCTGTCAGCAAACAGTCTGCCCCATGAATCTGTCAGGAATATGAAGAGAGCGTCCCAGTTCCATCTGCTCAGCAAACTTTCATCTTCCAACAGGGCTCTTTTAACATACTTCTGAAGCTGTTTCTGGGTGAATATATACTGCTACACACTGACTCCACGGGGACATTCTCCCAGAGTGCCACTGTATTCCTTGGGGGCTGCCTGTGGGATAAGAACTTGAAAGAAGTTGAAGGAGTCCTGCCCCCTCTTCCCAGCCTCCCTTCTGAACAGGCGCTTCCCTCCAACAGACCTGCTTCAAAAGTCCAGACCCAGTGAAGTCACACATGACCTCACAAACCTCCCACTTAACTCTTTAAAAGCCAGAGGAGAGCTAATAACAGGGAGAAACAGCACATCTTAGCATAACTGGGGTGGTTGCCTTTTAAGTGTGTGGGGGGTTGTTCGTTCAACACCATTCTAAAATAAGTTACTCTCGTCTTTCATGAGAGCACCAAGGTTTGGAAGTACTATGCTAAAAGGACAGAATTTCTAGTAGCTCACTTATTCTGAGTGAACTAACCTACAAACCAGATTTAGTTCATTTATTTGACAACTAAAGGCAAGTTCAATACATATTTCAGTCCCTTTTTCTATTTTCATACTGACATTGTTTCTGTTTTTTTTTTGCTCCAATCACATTGTGGAAATATTTATTGTCCTTTTGTTCAAATCCCACTTTAGCCAGCCAGAAGTGGGCAGACCATACTCACAGCTGTCAGACAAGGGCAACAACTGCCACAAAAGCATCTGGGGGGGGGGAGGGAACAGGGACAAGAGTAATTGAGCAACCTGATCCAGATCTGGCCTCCAGACTCAACTAATGGATGCCAGAGTCTCTACCAGAGCTCCTAAAGGGAAAGGGGACTCAACTGACTGCAATGCTTTCTTTGCCTATTTTTTCCTTTAACCTGGCTACTTTGTAGGGATGGGAAGAGGAAGAATAACTAAGAATTACTTTATAAACAGAAACACGTAAGATTACATGCTCTCAAAGAAAAATGGAGTATGAACTTTCAAGAGTGGTTCACCAAAAAAAATCATACTTTCCACACATCGATATTTTATTCCTCAATATGTATCTAGGCCTGGACTAAGGCTCCCGTGTTTATACAGGAAGCTGTGTGTGACATAAGAATATGTGTACATTGCCATGCTGTTAGAGATAACTAAATACTCCTTACTATAAGAAAGTAGAAATATAATTAAAATGCATCTGTATAATGACTGCTCCACAGCAATCGCTGATAAGCTAGGGGGTTAATGTAAATAAATGCATTTTCAGGTGTTGGGGATGGGGAAGGAAGAGTAATAGCACAGGAAGCAGATGACATCCATAGGCCGGCTAAACATATGTGAAAAGACACTAATGCTTATGGCCGCGTGTCTAATAGGAATGATAAACATCAACACAGCAGTTACCCTGCCCCAGGGAGGAAAAGAGGTGAGAGGTAGGTCTGCAATCCAGGTGTGGTGTTTTCTTTCCCAGACTGAACGGTAAAACCACAGGCTTACTATCTTCTGCATTGTTTGGCATATCTACAATGGCACCTACTTGGAATCAGCTGTGTGATGGCTATACTTTCTAACTGACGCGGGACCTGCTCGGGATGAAGAGTATACTCTCTAACTGACGCAGGACCTGTTCAGGATGGAGATTATAACTTTCTAACTGACGCAGGACCTGTTCAGGATGGAGATTATAACTTTCTAACTGGCACAGAACCTATTCAGGATGGAGATTAATAGAAAAAGATGCTTCATTCCCAACTGCCAGTTGTCAAAATCCAAACAGCTGCTGCTGATTCTACCAAGGTCTCTGGGGCTGTATCTCTCTGTCTCCTTTAGTCTTTCCCACCTTGACTCATACCCTATCAACCATATCAGCATCCTTCAAAGCCTACCTTAAAAAGCAACACTTCCAGAAGAGTATCTGTGATACTACATTGCAACTACCCTGGCCTGGGGACCTCAGCCTGGCTCCCCAGGCAACAGTTGCTCCTTAGGTTCTTCAGTCAATAAAAATCAGTGCCCAGTGCCTTCCCTCCACTGTAGCAGGGATTCTCTGAGGCTCCAAAATAAGACCCGAGAAGTTTACAGCCTAATGGGTGAGATGGACCTGTAGTGAAGTACAATATTATGAGAAATCCAAGTGATATGTACTTCTAAGACTTTGTATCACAATATAATTCATTCAATACCTCTTCTCCACTCTATCCTAAAGACTATAATATTAATCTTGGCAAGAAAATGTCACAGTGTTTGTGTAGAGCTGAGGTTCACAATAGAGTATTTAAAAGACAATAAGAGATCTATTAAAACTCCTTGCCGCCAAGTAGTCTGAGGCTTTAGAATTATTTCATATATATAATATCTTAAGCCCATCTTACCATAGTCCACTCATATGGAGTGACTTTGAGGATGTTGTAAAGATAATTCAAGCACTATTATTAATGACAATATGAATTTTTGAGGACTCACAATGTTTTAGTAAATTGTTGACTCATACCATATTGGTAAGATGTTATCTCAAATAAGAAAAAACAAGAATAAAGTGTGACCTCTACATAGTTCACCATTGAACATGTTAGTCAGCTTTCCACCTCTGAGAAAAAAAAAAATGCCTGAGACAATTTGAAATGAGGAGAGATTTATTTGGGATCCCAGTTTCCTAGGTCCCATTCCTTTAGATCTGTGCCAAGGGAAGACCTCATGATGTATGGAAGTGCATGAAGTCAAACAAAACTGCTCACCTCATGAAGGCTGAATGAAAGAAGGTGGATGAGAGTCCTGCAATCCCTACCAAGGACATGCCCTCCCTCTCATGACCTCACTTCCTCCAACCAGGCCCATCTCTCAAAGTCCATGCAATCTCCCAATAGCACCACAGGCTAGCAATCAAGCTCTGGAAGATGATCAAGAGCCACATCGTAGCATTCTGTTTTCCTAGATGGAATGAGGGCAGTCCCTATATTTCTAGAGAAAGGTTAGCACCATTTGTACTATAGGATATATACAAAAAAATCATTTGTGTGTTCACAGCAGAACATTCACTTCTCCTCAGCTCTGTAGGAAGATTCTCCCTGACACAAGAACTTTACTGTAATAGACCTGCAAGGAGTTCATGCTGCTCAACATTGTATTCTGTCTCTAATCAGGATCCAGTGAGTTCTTAAACCTCGAAGCACTTAAAAAATCCCACAGAAATGCAAATTCATTTCATAAGTGGGTCCAGCTAGAGCTCTGGAACACCCTAAACCCATGCCTATGCTGGTAGTCCCAGGCCACACTATGGGTGGCGGAGGGTTGACAACCTAGGCCATGTGGATGGACATCACCATCACCTGGCAAGCTATCAACGTCCAGATGACACCCTAGAAGGCAAACAGTCAGAATCCTAAGAGAACCAGAAACTGAAAGTGATGCCCGTATTTCTAACGGGTTCTCAGTTTTGAGAACTGTAATTCTACAACTGTAAAGTTCAAAGATGCTGTATGGCAGGGTGAGTCTGAGTTTCAGTGTGTGTGTGTGTGTGTGTGTGTGTGT
>CAJQZJ010034282.1:1325923-1343597 GCA_907164525.1 Lophiomys imhausi | reverse complement strand
CACACACACACACACACACACACACACACACACACACACACACACACACTCTCTCTCTCTCTCTCTCCTTCAGTCTGGACAGACATTTTTTCATCATAAACCAGTGGTTCTCAACCTTCCTAATGCTGTGACCCCCTTTAATACAATTCTGTATGTTGTGATGACCACCAACCATAAAATTATTTTTATGCAACTTCACAACTGTATTTTTTTCTACTTCTATTTATTGCTCATAATGAAAATATCTGTGTTTTCCCATGGTCTCAGCCAAACCCTGTGCCAGGGTCATCTGAGCCCCAGGTTGAGAATCACTGATGATAAAACTATAACATGTGTAATGAGGGAAAAAGAAAGGCTGACATTCTAAGTATAGTAGTGCAGGACACAACAAATAACTTGTCACGAAACTATGATCAGGCATGATCAGAGAAGCTGAAGAAAGATAGCTGTGTCTTCCATATGAGCAGGCTCTAAGGTGGAACAGATGTGAGAAAAGTTAAGAGAGGCCAGAAAATATCAGAAAATGCCAAGTTTAATTACCTAGGGCATATACCAGAATACATTCTGTTTGTGAGAAGAAGAAATTCATTTACGAATACGGAGCAAATGAATTGGAGTCTAGTCTACCTCTAACCTTCTGAAATGTCCTTTCAAGCCACAGACTGCGTGTCCAAACCACATTTGTCCATACAGAAAAGCAGGCTGCACTATAGGCTAGATGCATGCTGCACCAGAACCACTGTTTGCACTCAGAGGAAGGCCCAGATGGGCTGTAATGACTACATAGGACATCCCAATAGTTCTAATCTTTCATGCCAAACACACACTTGCACAGTACTTGAGTATTCAGTCTCTTCAGCATTGCTCCCCTGATCCTTGTCAAACACACAACTTATTACATGATCACTTTTCTGTCTTAGAGAAGAATAGGTGAAAGTTCAGTTAGATTACAATAATTTCTCTTCCATTCTATGACAATAAGGGCAATAAGCTATGGCAGCCCTCCCATTTACACATAGGGATAATTTACCGTTGGTATAAAACCAAAAACTATAATAGTTTCTAAATATGTTATTCCTATACATAAATGCCTAAGATATAGTTACTGCATATTAGCCACAGTACAAGATTTAATAACAATAACAAATAAAACAACTATAACAATACATTGTAATAAAATTATATAAAACAAATTATTTATTTCTAGAATCCTTCATTTAATACTTTTGAACATCACAGCTGATCCAGAGAAATGGAATAAACCTTGCAAAGCACACTGACTGATGAGGTGGGACTGTAGAACTGTAGATGAGCTCCCACATCAAGCAAAGGCAGTGATTTTCTACAACATGCTCCACGCTTCACGAACTGCAAGATAGCTCTAGAGCTCACCTTTCTTTATCTCCCTGGACAGCAAGGCTCTCTTCAGGGTGTTCTTTACTGCCTCTCAGGAAGACTTCATCCTCTCCACTCTCAGCAGGAGGCAAAGGAGATAACGTCCCTGAGCTCGTGCCAGGCCTCACTGAAGGAGCTTTCCAGGTTTCATCCCAAACACTCCCCGTTAAATGAACGGAAGTGCTGCACAAACCAGCAGCTGAGTTGGAACTGCATGGTCCTTTGGCAAACTCTTTGCTCACAGGAGAGGCTGTCCTTTCTGGAAATGTCTCAGAGCCTACAGGATGCTGGGTCTCCACCTTCTCTCCTGTCCACAATATCTCTACTCCTTGAAACTCTACATGTTTGATCCGGCCTTGGCGCCCCATGAAGCCACCCCAGTCACATCCTCTAGGATGCTCTCTTCCAAGGTCAGACCTCTGATCTTTCAAAACAGCAACTCTGTCCACAGGGTTACAGCTCCCTTTTGAGCTTGAGGACACAGGACATGCTGGCTCCTGCACACGGAGAGGCCCTTGCTGCCTGTAATTTGTTATCTGGGACAGTTGTCCCACAGCTTCTTCGGGTAAGAGTGCAGTCAGATCCTCCTGGATGTGCAAAGAGAAATTTTCCTCCGTTGGTACTGAAAGAGGTATATCTGGTGATTTTCCTGGGCCAACAGGGAATGTTCTATGTGTTCTCTGTGGCTTATGACTGGCAGTACTCAGCTCTTTATCCACCCGCTGAACTAAAAAATTAGCATCTTTGTCCAGTACCTTTGTAGCCTGAAATGTTCCTGAAGCTATTCTGGCTTCTGTAGCTTTCAGAGCAGAAATTAAAGAGTCAATGGGTTGTAAACTTTGTTCCTGAGGTTGACACTGAGGGGCATCATTTGGTCTTTCTGTAACACTGTTGAGCACAGAGTCTTGTCCAGCAAGAAGGTGGACTGCCTGCTGCTCTGGCAGGCGGCATGTCAGAGACTTTGCATCAAAGTCTAGAGAGGCTCTTAGCCCTTCTCCTCCTCCTTCCATGGTCCCATATTCTGGAAATTCATTTGTGACAGTCGGTGGGAGTAAAGTGCTTCCTCCATGATCACCTAAGGATGGAACAGAATAGAAACATGACATCGGGTCTAGGGTGTACTAATAAATATCACACATACTAAGATCGCAATAGTTCTTTTACCTACTATTTCTTTCCAACCAACCCTGTAACACACACTTCTAATAACCGTACAGTGGCCCTTTCTATCCATCCCACATATACATGAACACAGAAGTTTCTACAAGGGAAGAGGCAGTGTAATGACGCACACCATGTTTAACCCAACTTCTCATGAAATCCACAAAATGAAGCTGTGGCAACAAAGTCCCTTCATATGCATACATTAAAATTATGGTATCATTATTCAAATACCACGGTGAAATAGTAAACACTAATGTAGGGTATAACACCTAGCAGCCTTACAAATATGCCATGAAATCTGAGACTGAACCTTGGAAAAGGCAAGACTTATTTAAAGTCAGTAATTACTTTTCAGCTAGAACTCTGTGGAAGACTGCTTAGAGGGTCAGTGTTACAATAATCAGAATGCATTTTATGCATTATGAAATTGTCAGAGAACAAGTTCAATAAACATTATAAATTATATTGGGGCATGACAGTGCAAGCCTTTACTCCCAGAACCCAGGAGGCAGAAGCAGAAGAATCACAGGAGTTCAAGGCCAACCAGGAAAACATAGTAATATCCTGTCTTAAAAAAAAAATAAGCTATAGTTTCTAAAAAATAATATAGTAGGACTTTGAGTTTTCTTTCTTTTAAGTAGTTTTAAATATACTCACAAAATTATGCGATAATCACCTCTTTCTCATTTTAAACATTTCATTAACCCTCAAAATCAACCCTGCATCCATCAGCAATCACCTTGTGTTGCGCTCTCTCCTTTGTCCCTGATAAATACCAAGCTTCTTTATGTCTATGAACACAGGCATTCTGAGCACTGCATATAAGTACATTCATATAATAAATGATATTTTCTTCTTATTTATGCCATAACAACAATATTTTCAGGATGATTCAAGTTATAACCCATGTCAGAATTTTATCACTCTTTTTCATCAAATTATATTTAATTAAATAGAATAACACATTTTCATTATTTACTCACTGACTAATAAATATTTTGGTGTTTTTCCTCCTTTGTCTACTATAGGTAACAAATTTGTGTAAAAGTTTCTACGCCAAGATACAGTTTAAGTTCTCATGACTAAACGTGAGTTTTGTGAGTTTCGCGGTCAGCTGGTAAATGTATTTCTAACATTTTAACAAAGTGTGGAATGTGTTTCTGGAGTAACTAATACTTTGCTTTGTTGCCAGAGTGGTGAAGGTTCCACTAGTATCTATGTTTGATCACAGATAAGCCCCATACAAGGCACAAAGCACATTTCACCACGCTTCTGACTGCCCTACTAATGATATTGAACATCTTGCTGTGTGTTGGCCATTTGTAGGTCTCCTTTAAAAACTTGTCTATTCAGATCTTTTACTCATGTTACAATTAAGTTATGTCTTTTATTATTTAATTACAAAAGCTCATAAACATCTTGTGAGTTGTCTTTTTACTTGACTGGCAGCATCTTTTGAATTACAAAAGTTTGTAATTTTGATCTAAGATGCAACTTACCTATTTTTCTTTGGTTGTTTATCTTTTTGTTGTATGTGACAAACCACTATCTGACCAAAGGTTAAAAAGATAAAAGGCTCCAACTTTATTGTAATGGCTTTTATAGGGTTAGCTATTCTAAGTTAATCTTTGTGTGTGGTCTGAAATGGAGATTCAAGTCCATTCTATTGGATGTGGACATCCAGTTGTCTCAGTGCTATTGCTGAAAAGACTATTCTCCCTCCTCATTGAATTACCAACACCATTAGGTTTTATTCTAACTCTCCATTCTATCATATTGAGTTTATCTTCATGCCAGCATACCTCTGTCTTGACCACTGTTGCTCTGAAGTAGGTAAAGTGTGGAACTGAAAGATTCTCCCAACTTTCTTTTTCCTTGTCCAAACTGTATTAGACACTCTGGGTCCCTAATATTTCCTATATGAATTTTAGGATCAACTTACCAGACAGCTGAGATTTTTAACAAGAATGGCAATTAATCTCTAGTGCACTACACTCGTAGCCATGTTACTAAAACATGAGCTGTCCTTCCGATATTTCATCTCCTTTAACTTCTTTCAGTAATGTTTTTACAGTTTTGTGCACAAGTTTTTAATTATCATGTTGATTTTATTTTATTCTTATTGACAATATTGAGTTGATTTCTAAAAATTTCATTTCTAGACTGTGCACTCCTGCTACAGAAAGTATATTGGCCTCTTTAATGCTCTTAGACTCAACTACCTTGCTGACCTTGTGCTTTAGAACTAACAGTATCTTATACATTTCTTGAGATTTTCTCATAAAATACCTTATTTGTGAATAGAGAAGTTTGTACCTTTTCAGTCCCAACCCATATAGTCTCTCTCAGCTGCCCTTTCGATTTTAGGTCTTTGCTTCTGAACTGAACGATGGGTGTCAGACATTATAGCTTGAAAAGGTTTTAACTCTAACATATACTAGAAACAAAGTTAACCATATGGACATTCTGAACTTTATGTACTGTCCTTTGCCTTTGTTCAGTGTCTTTATTTACTTGACATGCCTCTTCTAATCTTAAGTGATCAGATTACCTTTACCTTTCCAGATCCAACTCCAATTTTCTACATTTACTTAAATCTTCCTTTAATAGCCAGTTCTAAGAAAAAAGGAAGGAAGGAAGGAAGGAAGGAAGGAAGGAAGGAAGGAAGGAAGGAAGGAAGGAAGGAAGGAAAGCAAACACTTTCCCTCACTGGAAATGCCGACAGAACGTTAGCTGTTCACATACAGGAAATAGAAGCATAATGTTAACTCACATTTTAAGCTTCAAACAGGAACAATTTTCAAATTGTGTATCTGCCATGTCTGTGTGAGCACTCCCTCTGGGAACTAGCAATTATGAGCCATCCAATACTGGGTCTGGGATCAAAACTGTTCCTCTAGAGGAACAGAAGGGTTTTTAACCAGTAAGCCACCTACCTCTCCATCTCCAGACAGCTACAGTTTTTAACCCACCATGAAGTATTTTAAGAAACTCTACCACACGGACACTAAATTCACATACATACCCAAACCCACTACAGTAAAATTCATTCAGAAGAGCAAAGATGTGTTAACTGACATCATCTGGGAGCCCTACTTTGTCCTAACAGCTTAGTTTTTCATCTATAAAATAAGCATGAAAAAAAAAAGAACTGGCCCAGGGAAGTAACCAAAAGAACAGAGAAATGGGCTTCTCAAGAAATGTGGTAAGTCCTTCACTGGAGTTACAGAAGCTGTACTGAAATGTCCTTCAGAACAAAAAAGAAAATACATTAAGCATAGGAAACTCTTGTAATACTTGACACAACTTGGCAAATGGTCCACGTAAAAGAAATCAAAGAAATGAGACGGAAAAGAAAGGCCTGTTCGACTCCTCGCAGGCTCTCCTAGCCCACAAGCTCTCCAGGTCTAAACTACTGTTCTGGAGCCAGCTGACTTAATAAATGTCATTGATCTTCAGTTAGTAAAGACCGGCACAGACAGTCAGGGGCAAATGATGTTCTGAGGGGCTAAGGACCTAACTAAGATGCGTAAAACAGCATAAAATAAAGCACTCTGTGGAGCTAAGACTGCCCTACACTGACCATCCTCAGCTCACAGGGATAAATTTGTGGAAAAGGGTCAGATGCCACTAAGTAGTGAGGCTACTGATTTTAAGAGCAGTAAAGTTACAAAAATAATAAAAAAACAAACAAACATCCCTCTAACTGTACTAGTTTCTGCACACAAACTACTTTCACGAGTACACCACACACGGAGGACCCCTCTGCTGTTACATGCAAGAGCTGCTTCCTTTTGATGTTTACATTTCTGGTCACCACTGCCTTTAACAACAAACAAAACTTTGTAAAATATTAACCCTGATGTTTTACTTGAATTTTGTATTTATCCCATTAAAGCAATTCCTGTGGAAATCATTATACTAATGTGATTATTTCTTAAAAAGATAGAAAATGAGAAAGATTTTAGTTCACTTTAAGGTTTTGTTTTGTTTTTATTTCATTTTATTTTGGGGTTTTTTTGTTTGTTTGTTTGTTTGTTTTATTTTGTTTTTCTATGCCCTTTCAAAACATTGCCATTGTTTCTAGCCTTCATTCACTCACTCAGCAAAGCTTATATCAATAAGCTTTTATGCAACAACTAGGGAATTCAAAAGGGCATTGTCACACACGGCGAGTGTGCTTGACATGGCAAGAAGATAAAGGGGTGGCAAGTGAAAGATGTCCAAGGAGAGAGAGTATGGGAAAAAACAGACTCAAGATAACCAGAGACTCGCAAAAGCCGAGGTAAGGGCTTGAGGCAGAAGAACACATGCAGAAGGGACTGGACTGGTACAAAGTTGCAAGGGGCTGTGGCACCTCCCAGGATGTTCTACTCCAGGCACTATCCACACCTGTTATCATCTCCCTCTCCTCTACATCCAACTAGTATCTACATATTTCCACCAAAACCATTGGTTGACCTCATCCAGCTGCTGTGGGCTGTCATCCCTGACTTAAAATGTGCCCCATCGCCACTGGTCTAATGCGAATATAAGACTCCAATGACATTTCTTTCTGCAGAAAGCCTTACTGAATTAGTTCAGCCCAAATCTGACAAGGGGATTTGCTAAGTATTAAAAAAAAAAAAGGAGTTCTAGCACTTACCCAAATATAAGCTTCATGCTCATAGAACTGGAGTAACTGCACAGCTTACCTGCATTTCTTTTTCCCTCTTAAAATGAGGTAAGTGTAATCTAAGATACAGGTAGCAGGGAAGTGAATGGAAATAGAAGAGTTCCACATACATTGAAAAAAATATACTTAGCAGGGAATTTTACTTCATTAAATGTTGTCTTTTTCTTTCTGAAATCTTATCTGCTACCTTGCATATTTGACAAAACTTCCAATAAATTATGTTTCCTGGTATTTGGTAAAGTTACTTTTCTGTGATCTATAAACCCACTGGCTTTTTTTTTTAATCTACTGAAAAAGAAATAAGTTAATTTTGAATGTTACCAGATCAATTTTAGCACTGCTTTGCGTTCTGTATTAAGTAGCCGTCTGTTTCTGCAACCTGGGGACAAGACTGTAATAAAATGATGAAATATACACATCATGTGTTCCAATCGTGAAGAAATTAACCTGTCTCACAAGGCTAGCTGCAGAGAGACTATGCTCTCCTCAGAGTTCACTCTGACACCCAGTATATGAAGTATGCTCTTTCTCTCTGGCTAGCAAACTGGAAAGAAAATGGTCCCAGAAAAAAACAACCCAAGCACCATTTGGCGCATGTACCACGTACTTCGGCCACTAAAACTTGAATAAAGAAAAACTGTTTTCTTGAGTGATTCTAAGAAACAGGACCTGAGCCTCCAAAGGTAACAGCATGACAGTCATGTCTAGCCTAGGTCCGTAGGGACTACAAATATGAATTCTATGTACTTGTTTCCAGAACCTGAGCCCAGTAGGTTTTAGGAGGAGGACTTGGCTTGTTTTTCTAAGTCATCACCAGAATATAAACTTCAAAGAAAAAGGACATTTGCTCTGTCCTCTGCCATGATGTCACTTACAACACTATAGCCTAGTAAACAGGCACTTATCCTAAGTGAAGTAAGGACTCTGTCAAACAATCAATGACATGCCAATTAGGAGATCTTCAAGGCAGACACAAAGCAAAAACTGCCTCCTTCCACACCAGTAAAACATGACATGTAAATGCCACTCAAATTCTGGCTCCTGATAACCAAAGACCAGCTTGAACAGAAGGATGGAAATGCAGAGAGCTCATTCCTTTCATCTTCTCAGCCAGTTTATCTTATATGAGTTAAACACCAGAGAGAAGAGCAACACAGAAGATCAGAGGACTCTTAACCACCAAGGAGCTCACAAGCTGTCCATCCCTTCTGTACATACTACCTGCAGGCCGAGCCTACGAGGTGCTAAGTTTAACACAGAGAACTTTAGCTGTACTTCTAGAATTTAGCACGATGTGAGCCTGACCACTCTGTCAACTGTGTATTACCCCATATAACAGCCATATCTGCACTTGAATACTTAAATTAACTTCATAAAATTTCTAATTTAGGAGTTGAAGAGATGAGGGCTCAGTGGGTTAAAAGCATTTGTTGCTCTTCCAGAGGACATGGGTTCACTTCCCAACACACCCACACTGTGGCTTACAACCTTGTGTAACTCCAGTTCCAGGGGATGCAATACTGTCCTCTGGCCTGCGTGGCTAGCAGACATGCTATGTTATATAGACGCATGTTAAATAAAAATAAATAAATCTAAAAATTATTAATTCTCCAGTCAGTGTTCCAAAATTATCATTAATAGCTCCCAAACTGCGCTATATAGATAGTTCATTTCAATCATCCCAGAAAGTTTGATTTTGGAAGAGCTTTGTACATAGTATGAGCCTGAGACAGCAACACACACTGGATGTCACAAAAGCACTGTTCACCTCTTCTAAGGGAGAATCTTGAGGGTTTCAAACAAGAAACTTAAAGCGGGGGGACTGTAGAGATGGTCCAGCGACCAAAAAGTGCCTACAGCTCAGACATAAGGACCTGAGTTCCCTGACACATCAAAAGCCAGGCATGGTGGTGGAGAGACAGCTCAGTGCTAAGAGCACTTGCTGCTCTTGCAGAGGACTTGGGTTTGGTTCCCAGAACCAACATGGCACCTCACAACTGTCTGTAGCTCTCATTCCAGTAACCCAAATGCCCTCTTTTGGTCTCTTCGGACACCACATGAATGTACGTACATACATGCAGACAAAACATTTACACACATAAAAATAAATAAATATTTTAAAACGTCCAGGCTTAGCTATATGTGCCTACAACCCCCACACTGGGGGAGTAGACATATGTGCATTATTTTTTTATTGTCTTACATGTTTTTATTTATTTGTTTGGGAGAATCCATGTCATGACATGCTTTTAGAGCTCATGGGACACCCTGTGCAAGCTGGATTTCTCCTACTACCATATGAATGGATTCTGATGACGGAACTAAGGTCACTAGGCTTGGCAGCATGTGCATCTTCAGCCACTGAGCTACCTCACTGTACCAAAAGGAAGATTCTGAGGACACTCACCCAGGCTACCTGAAAATGACAAGCTTTCAGTTCAAAGATCTTGTTTCAAGACACAATAAGGCAAACGGAAACTGAAGTTTCTGCATGAACTGCCATGGGTACACACATGTATAACAAGTGCATGCATTCCACACACGCAAATAAAAACAAAAATAAATCAATCAAGTAGGCTAGAGACTCATACACACAGTAAAATGTGAGGAACACTGACCAGAAACTATACCACCATCCAGAAGTCATTCTGACAATATTTAATAAATGACTATATTTTATTCTTTAAAAAAAATTATAAGTTTCTACATCTAACTGAAAGTTCCAATTGTTCAACCAATAGAATAGACAACAACCAACCAAAGTTTCCAGAGGTCAAAAAGTCTTTACTCCTACCTTCATCAATGTGATGTGGGTTTGCCCTCACACCACGTAATCTGGAACCCTCTTCAAAGAGAAATCAGTTAAGGGCCTTTGCTGGAACACTGCCCTTCTGGAGTTTAGAGCTCACTGTAATTGCTGCTCAGATAGCTAGTGACTACACTTACACAAACTTTGCAAATGGGATCTTGACCCAAAAAAAAAAAAGAACATATCTAGTTGTCCTTAAATAAATCATATGGGAGTTTAAAAGGTAAGAGCTGAGAGAAATCAAGGTTTTACAGTACATAAAAAACAGAGTATTTTCTTCCAGAGTTTCCATTCATGTTATTGTTAATAAAAGAAATTCATGGGCAAATCCTCTTGCTGAGGCACTCGTGTGCTTGCATTAGGAGTCTATAATCTGTTTGTGAGAATGCTACAGGTCATCACATTCCCAATGCTTTATAGACCACCAAAACCTGCTCCCCTCCTTCTCACTCGTGCTGTTTCAACTGCAGTAGCATAGAAGAAAAGTACAAGTTCTTGAATTATTTCAACAGAGGAAGTTTCACAGAAACAACCTAAAGGCAAAGCCCCCTGACTTCTGCCAAAGCAATGATGGCAAAGAGCACCAATTTTGACCATTCAGCCAGTAATTTTGTTAATGAAAGGTTGTAAGGCAAATGCCTCATTTACAAACCAAATACAAAAATCAAGCCTTGTAGAATTAAAAAAGACGTCACTATGGAAAACAGTGACCGATAACCTCCCCAGAAATAAGATGCACAGCTTACACTCTCAATGCAACAGACGGGGCTTCATCAAAATAAAGCAGGGAGTAACCTAATCCATTTACCAAGCAATATGAAATGTATTTGGTATGATAAAAATATCAGAAAATGTAATGCTAACTGCCAAGTGAGTAATGTGCCCACAATATTTGGGCACAAACTCTTCATCCTAATAAAAGTCACATTTTGGAAAAGACTACAAAATAAACTGGATGATACTCATTGTTTTCTGGACGCTGTCTAAATGCATGCATATTTAAGGCTGTATGTGCTTCAAAGGCCAGGATAGACTTGCCAACCATTATGCAAGCATTTAGCATGAGCATACAAATACAGAATGTTCCATTAACTGTACATTTTTCCCCTGGTGATTAATACTTACAGCTCTGTGCTTACCACAAACTAAATCCCACATGCTAATGAATCAGAACCCAATTTTTCTCATTCAGTCCTAATCCCAACAGGAGTGACAGTAGTTTACCATGTCCATCAATCCCAGAGGAAGCTCTGAAAACTATGGAGCAGCAGGCAAACATCATTCAGGTCAGAAAGATGAGATAAGAAGCACCCATTAATTGAAGAGCAAAGTTTCCGCAACTGTATAGAGTCTGCTCCCAGAACAGAAAAGAAATCTTACAGCAGGAGCCCATCTGTAATCAATTACTTCTCATAAGTTTTGTTTATGGCCACACTGCAAATTTCTTCAAGTCTTACCTCATCATCTCTCTCCTCTATTTTATCCATTCTGTCCTCTTTCTACACTTCTTCCTGTTTATAAATCTATACTTCTAATTTGTATCCAGTTTTAAATTTTCTCTACACTGACTCTTTAGTTTTTATTGTGTTTTTCAGAAGAGAATAATTGTTCACACTGAACTCTTAGCTCCATAATATCATTTCAGCACACCTTCTTTTGCTAAAGCATAAATTTTCTTGTGCATTTTATGAAGGAATTAACAGTGAAGAAATTTAAATTGATGTTCAACATACCATATACCTCTTTTTTAAATGATTATGAGTGCCAAGTGCCAAGCAGCTAGAATTATTAGCAGTGATAACCAGCTACAGCTGTGGACTCCCTAACTGCTGCCTTGCACGGCAAACTGAGAATAAACAAGCAACCTTGCTGAGTTGGGACCAAGGCTCAACTAAGCCACATTGGCACTCTCCAGCTTTCATGTGCAGCAGAAACCTTAGCATTTAAACTTGGGACTCATCCCACAAACTGAAATGAACAACTCCAAGTACATCTACCATTGAAAGTTCAACAACAAATTGCAAGGTGGTTTCTCTAGAGAGAGAAATAAATCTTAAAATATTATAAAATGTTTTTGACCAATAGGAAAGACTCAGGGAGGAATCATAAGACAGTTCCTATAAACTTCCTGGAGAGACTAGACCTCAGCCTCAACTCCAATGAGAACATTTCCTGCCACTCCTGGACTCACCCTCACCCCCCTCTAGGCTACTCAGACTTCTTGCTGTGCTTCAGACATGGAGACGAAGAAAAGGAGCTTGGGTTCTTTAAGAGAAACTCCTCCCCTATCCCATCCAACACCACAGCTCTCTAAACTAAGGAATAGCCTGTTTCCTTCTTTCTGCCTACATAGTGTATCACAACAAGGGAACTTATTCTATAGGGTGATAGAATTCTTTTTCCCAGGAAAACTGCTTGAGGACAGAGGGATGAAAGGAAGTAAAATTATAGATAAACATGATTTCTACTCTCTGTTAAAATGAAAAGGAAATTCAGCATAATATACTAAAACAAATATTACAAGCTAAGCCAAGTGAAATACTGGGCAAAGGCATTTGGAGGCCCCCAATGCATGTTTCTGTTTTCCAGGGAATTAAAGACTGGTTGGCAGGGACACCCCGGAATGAATGCAGTCTGCCCTTCTCTATAGCAGGATTCAGCAGAACTTGGGCTTGCCCCCAGAAGTCTCCTACTGGGATGGCCAAAAGACAACACAAGCAGTCAATAATAATACAGTCGGAAAACGTCACAGCAGCATTTCACAAGAGATAGATAAATAAAATATATTTGCCTAGACCTACAAATAGAGGTTACTCACAGAGATTACTGTAGCTCCAGCAGTTACCCATTGATCATAGAAAATGCCCAGTTCATCAGTTTAACGCTTGAGAAAAGTTAACGAGAAAAGAAGCAAGCTAATGCAAAATGTGTTGTTTCTAGTCAACTGGAAGCAAATTAGTTTCAGATTTCCTGGAGGTCCCTCTTGCCCTGCACTGCACACGGTGGTGTAAATGGAAGCACTTTGAGCATTTGGAAGCGGAGCGGAGCGGAGCGGAGCCCAGGAACTGCAGCCTCAGCCCCTCACAAAGGCAGGGCAGCCTGCTCTCCCGCTGTGCTCAGCCTCAGTCTCTCTCTACCTTGGTGGCTTACCGAAAACAGCCACTGTAGGGCTTTTCTATAATTGTGAAAACTACTTCCAAGGAGATAACTGAGATGCCTGAGATGCCGGGAGTTAGCGTTAATGTAACCATTCCCCCCAGTGCAGCAGCAGGAAGCCGGCAGAGGCTCACACAGGATCGTACCATCCTGGGTGACATCAGAGGTGGGGCTGTCATCCGAGTATTATGCAGCATTTTCTCTGATGCTGGAATGACACACATGAACCGAGATGGGCTGGTTCCCTTTAAAAAACATTTAATTCTCACGCAGTTCCAACGGAAGAGGCAAATGCCACAAAAATACTGCCCAAAAGCTGCTTCCGTGAGTGACATCAGTCCCGAGCTGACAATCCTCATCTCACTTGTAAGTGCTGCTGTCACCAAGTCATTTTACGAATGATTGCATTACTGTTCCTGAGATAAATCAATATTTAATGGTTAATTAACAGTGCTTGAAAAGTGTGACAAGGAAAGATTCAAAGATGTTAAGATCCAGTTTTAAAAGCAATGGCACAAACTTTCACATCACTAATAGTACTCTGGGTGCCTACAATACTTTTCAAGCAATCTCAGTAAAAAACACTCATTTTATAAATGATAACATGAAACTAATACATGGCTAATCACACAACACTGACCATTAGACTCCATATAAATATTAGAAATACTCTCATCTTGGGCTGAGAATGTTCCTTTGTGCTAGAGCATTTACTCAGCCCCGGGTTTGATCCCCAGCACTGGGAAAAATAAAAAGTAACTCATCTTCAGTGTCATTAATATTCTAGTCAGCATGAGAAGCACAGGCGCTTCAAAGTTATTTTGTTTTTTTCTATCCATACAGTCAGTGAGCAGCAACCAATCAGAGGGCAGAAAATGTGTTCTCTTTAATTCAGAATGTCCATTTTTAAGAAAATAATCTAGCTAGATTAGAAACTTTTTAGTAATGTGCTAGACGCTGCACGAAGCAGTTTCGTTTTGTGAATCCATCTACTCCCCCCCCCCCCCCCAGAAGCCTCTGGAATAGCTATTATTAATCCATTTTATAGATGAGACTACTAAAATACCAAAGAGGTGTGAGACATCTCAGATCAGATGAGTAAAACTGGCACTGCTGGAACTCAAAACACAGACACTATGGCTCTAAAGTTTACCCTCTGTACCACCATGCTTCATGGCTTCCTGGAATCTTGGGTGCCAAAGGAAGAATTCTGAAAGAATATTATATTTTCAGGGTTTGAAACTATAGCAAACCAAATAGGCCTGTCTCTCAAGAAGACTATAGGAGAGCAGAGATCAGATGGTACACCTAGGGAGAGCAGACTAGGTTAACGGAAATATTAGATGGTACACCTAGGGACAGCAGACTAGGTTAACAGAAATAAAGCTGAAAAGTTCGGCTTGACAGCAGACAGCTTGTCTCACCTAGGAAAAGAGCCTAAAATCTCCCAGCTTTAGTGTCTTGACCTCTAAGCTATGGACATTTAGCGTATTGATTAGCATAGTGCTGTGGTGAGAGCACATGATCTAGCCTTGTAACCTAGACTTCATTACTTTCCAACTGTGCCTCTTTAAGAAAGTTGTTTAACCCTTCTGGTCCTCGGTTTCTTCATTCAAAGCCACAGAAATAATAATGGGGTTACTCTAAGGATTAAATAAAGTATACATAAAAATAAACCACTCATATGAGCAACTAGACCTAATAAAAGCTCAGTAGCAATTATTATAACTATTATTACCAATAACTACCATGGCTTGGGGAAGGAGCAGGGTCTCACTAAATAGTCCAGGAAGGCCGTAAACTCCTAATCTTCCTACCTCAGTCTCCTGAGTACTGAGTTTATAGGTGTGTGCCACCATGACTAGCTTATTTTGAACTAAATTGTCTGGTTCTTCCCTTTCCGAAACTCTAAGAAAAGCTACTAGGATTGGGGGCAGAGGGGATGACTAGAAAGGCAAAAAGGACAGCCTTTGTTGGCTTCATTCAAATACTAACCAATCCACAAATAACCAATTTCCAATGAGATGAAATCTGACATTGGCAACAGCTTTTGGAGATTCCTTACAAAAGGAAAGGGTAGTACAGACAGCCTTTGCTCTCTCTTTTCTTAAGAGAGTTTAAGAGGGCTTTAGAAGAGGGAGGAAGAATTGAAGCAATCGTCCTGAATGGTGAGAGTCCCACCAGCTAGAGCGGAAAAATAAAAAGAACTCTGCACTCACCAAAGAACCTTGCACACCTATTAACTTCTGTAGTAGAAAGAATAAACTCTTAAGTTATTTCACTTCAGTTTTCAAGCAGATGCAACCTGCACGATCTTAAGTTACACGATACACATTTTAAAGGCTGAAGTTTGTGCACAGTTTCAGTCACTGAGGTCTGGGTTACATACCAGTACTTTCCTTCTGTTAAATTCTCTCAGTATACATCTTTTCTGAAGCAAGTCTAACTGAAGCCACAAAACAGATGAAAATGTAGTCTTGAGATCTTTAGTAGGATTCCTATTACATTTGACTTTATGCACTCTTGTAGTCAACATAATACAACTCATCTGGAGTTACCTTGTTTTCTCTCCTGGTTCTATTGTCTGTCTAACATTAGACCTCCACCTCAGATGTCTGGCTTAGCAGGTTTTCAGGTACTTCTGAATTTACTAATGACTCACAGCTTTTCTTTTCCCCCTATGGCATAGTCTCATTAGATCCAGTATCCCCACTCAATAGAAGAATGAGGTGGACCGAAGCTTAGGGGAGACGTCTGTTCTGGACACCTAAGGCATAATTACACCTAGTGGTATCAGTACAGAGACTTACTGTAATGTCATTTCACAATTGTAAAATACAGTTTCATGGAATATCTGTCAGTTTTCACCTTCTAGCAACTTTGTGAGGCAAGTATCTCACTTTTCCCCAGTTACTATTGTTTTAATAATACTAAGAAACTAATTTTAAAATTTTATTTCAAGCCTAGTGTTAATTCCAGAACTCAGAAGTCTAGGAGAACATTATGAGTTTGAGGACATTATAAGTGGGCAACATAGTGACTTCAGGACTTCAGGGGAAGCTTGAGCTATGTAACAAGACATTGTCTCAAAGGAGGGAAAAAAAGACTAGAAAAACAAGACATAATGGCTTACTCAAATCATATCACCAAAGTAATGCCACAAAGGCTACCTTGAGATAACTGTAGCATAATGAGGATAAAAATGTAAAATAAAACATAACTAGAAGACACTAAATCACATATCATTTTTTATTAAATATGAACGTTGCCTTGCTTGTTAATCCATTAGCTCCTGATGAGCCAAGATTAGCAATGTAGGATAGGCAGCAGACTCAAAATATTTGTAGAAATTAATTGAATGTGTTGAACATTGCTTTCTTGAGCAGGTGTGGTGGCGCACGCCTTTAATCCCAGCACTCGGGAGGCAGAGGCAGGTGGGTCTCTGTGAGTTGGAGGCCAGCCTGGTCTACAAAGTGAGTCCAGAACAGCCAGGGTGGTTATACAGAGAAACCTTGTCTCAAAAAAAACAAAAACAAAAAAAGATTGTTTTCTTTTTTGTTGTTTTTGTAAGTATGTATTACTTATACCTAAAACAGATGACATCTTCATACATGCATTAAACATGTTTTGATCATATTCATCCTCTACTATCCACTCTTAGCCCCATCCTGATCACCACTGACCCCCTCTCTCTTCCCCACTAGTCTTCCCCACAAAATTGGAAAATCTAAATGAAATGGATGATTTTCTTGGTAGATTTCCATTACCAAAGTTAAATCAAGGCCAGGTAAACAAATTAAACAGTCTTATAACCCCTAAAGAAATAGAAGCAGTCATGAAAAGTCTCCCAACCAAAAAAAAAAAAAAAAGCCCAAGGCCAGATGGTTTTAGCACAGAATTCTACCAGATTTTCAGAGAAGAGCTAATACCAATACTCCTCGAATTATTCCACAAAATAGAAACAGAAGGAACATTCCTAAACTCAGTTTATGAAGCCACAGTTACCCTGATACCTAAACCACACAGACTCAACAAATAAAGATTTGTTTTAAATGGTGCTTCTCTGTAAGGCTGCAGGACTTGGTGACAAAACTCAGGCCCTGAACTCACATTTGAACAAGCATGCCAGCAACATGATTTAGCTGCTATGTGACCTGAGGTAGTGACTTACCTAGGGTGAGTCTGAGGGACCTTATCTAAAAAAGAGGGAGAACTGTATCAGATCCTTCTGAATGCAGAAGAACAATGTGAAAGGTAGCAGAGGGTGTCCCTTAGAGGAACTCTAAAGCTGTGCACTTTTTAGTCTAATAGTGCAGAAGATGGAAGCTTGACCTTTGCTGGATTCCCAGATGGCATTTTATATCTTTAGAATGATAAAGATATATGTCAGAGGTAAATGGACAATCATGCAGAATTATAGACATGTAGCAATAAATGTATACATACTTAACATTATAAAGATGTATGTCAGAGGT
>CAJQZJ010034282.1:1279565-1311915 GCA_907164525.1 Lophiomys imhausi | reverse complement strand
TCTCTCTCTCTCTCTCTCTCTCTCTCTCTCTCTCTCTCTCTCTCTCTCTCTCCTGTTCCTGATTCACTCAAGGTTTTCCTCCACCAGCGAATGAACACGCTTCACAATCTCATCGGAAAGTTTCACCCTCTGATGTTGACACATTTCTGGTCGGAATCAGGACAGATTCTCCCTGAGATTCGGGAATGCTCAGACAGAGCTCCAGGACTTCTGGCCTTTGCAGGCCATAGGCATCTAAATAGGTGAGCCGCCTGGGGAGCTTTCATGTGTTAATTGGTCTTAAGACCACAAGGGGAGGAACGAAATTCAGAGACTTTAAGAGACTTTAAAACTGAAAAATTGTATGAAGATCAGCCATCCATCAGGACCCACACTCAGAGAAAAATATTCTTTTGAGAAACCTTAGGTTAATGTTAAATGTTTGTGTTATAGATACTGAGAAGTTTTAGGTGCTAGGTTTCAGAGTTAGGGTTTGGGTTTAGGATTTAGGAATTTTATAAACAATTGTTAGGTAATTGTTAATTATTGATAAATATATATGTGATAAATAAAATTTTACTGTTACAGGTGTCACATTAACAGGAACCACTATGTATTTCATTTAAGTTTGGATACTTCATACCATTAACTCAATTCTATAACCCTAAGAGAATTACAAGTTTGAATAAAGTTACAGAAATATTACAAGTTGACAACAGGAGGGACAAGGTGGGGAACCAAGATCATTATAACTATCATTTCATCCTTTAACAAGACTTAGTAGAAAAGACTTTTATTTTTTTATCAATATAATGAAGAAATATGTTTCTAAAATATATTATTTCTAAATATACTTATAATACAATATAGCACTACACTTTAAATTATATAATGACTTCAAAGACTTATAAAGCATTAGTCTTGAACTAATATAATCATAAGACTGTAAAATCACACATTTCTCTTCCCTGTTCCATTTTACTCTTTGGTTTTACACTTTGGACTTTAAAACTCATTCATGTTTTCACATGACTTAACAATAATGATCTGGAAAAAAAAAAAAAAGAAAGAAAGAAACCAAAGCAAGCCTCTGGCCCTTATGTGTGATTCTTTGTTTTCAAGTGGGACTATGGAAGAAACTCCAGCATGTACTATATACTAAATTAAAATGATTAATATTTAAAAAGAAATGACAAATTTTGAAAAACCACACAGGGGCTGGAGAGATGGCTCAGAAGAGCACTGGCTGTTCTTCTAAAGGTCCTGAGTTCAATTCCCAGCACCTGACCATCTACAATGAGATGTGGTGCCCTCTTCTAGGGTTCAGGCATACATGCAGGCAGAATACTGTATACACAATAAATGCATAAATTTTTAAAATTAAAAAAAACATTCAGAGTCTACCTATCACTTGTGTATTCACTTCCTCATTTCAGTCATCTATCTTTATTTTTAAAAAGCATAAACTCTAATGGGCTTGGTTTCCCAGACAGCAAAACAAAAAGGGGAGGTTATAAACATTCCTGTAAAAGTGGATACAAACTTGAATTTCTCTTGGATAAATATCAAGGAATAAAATGGCCAGGTGGTAAAAAAAGGTGTATGTCTAACTTAACTGACTTTTAAATATTTCACACACCTGTAGGTAGGAGGCCCAACACACACATATTCCTGCCAATAGCTCTATTCACTACTGACACAGAGAACTACATATTGTTTACATAATTAAGTAAAAATTGTGCTTCATCAGAGTAAAAAAGTGAAAAAGCCAAAAACCACAAGGTGACATTCAAAATTAAGAGCAGCCAAAGGATTTTCAAACTGTCTTAAGGCGATTATAAATTTAGAAACTATAACAAAAAAAATGATGTTTTTTATGTCATTTCACTGCTTTGGACTGTCCCTAAACATTTCTAAATGTTGAAATATGAATTAGTATTCACTTTAAGACTAAGAGAATTAAGTGGACATGCATGCATTGCTTCTTTGAAATCTTAAAATCTGTTACATAATCCCAACTGACATGCCAATCTGAAGTACAGAGTTACTTGGTTTGCTTTCAACCGAACACCAACCACATTAGGTCAAATTCCTTATATATGTAAAACAGGTATCAAGGGTTAGATAATACTACAGGTAAAAATAGAAATGATTAGCATTCTAAATGTCACTGCTGAAGGTCAGGGATATGGACATAAGGACATGCTATCGTCCTCATTAATACAGCAAACAAAACCAGAAGCACCTGCTATGTACCAACATGATTCCAAGATCTTTGCACATCACAAAATAACTGAGATGTGTTAATGATATCCCTTTTTACAGATCAGAAATTTTTTTTTTTTTTTTGGTTTTTCGAGACAGGGTTTCTCTGAATATCTCTGGCTGTCCTGGACTCGCTTTGTAGACCAGGCTGGCCTCGAACTCACAAAGATCCGCCTGCCTCTGCCTCCCAAGTGCTGGGATTAAAGGCGTGCGCCACCACCACCCGGCTTCAGATCAGAAATTTGAAATTGGCTAATTTACACACTGCCACAAAGGTTGCAAGTTATAAGCACAGGATTCAAACTCAGGAAGTCTAAGTCCAAAGATCAAGCTCTCAGCCCTGTCCGTCTTCCAAAAGGCTGATGTCTGCCTTCATCACCACCGTTGTTGCATAGACACAGATAAGAGTCATGCAACTCTACAAAACTGTGATCTTACATCCTCCTTTAGGAAAGTAAAATGCATTGCTTCCATGGATTGAAAGCGTAAGCTTTGGGGGTCAGGCAATATGGATTAAAGTACTAGACCTGTTGTGAGTAATTGTAATTAAAAGGAAATTATTTCAGATTGTACCTTTTGAGAATGGAGATAATAGTAGCAATTTTGGGGATTTCCCTGAGGATCAAATTAAGATACCATATTCAAAGCACATAGTATACTGATGACACTCGAATTAAGTTAATCAATAGGATTACAAATAGTACTAATATTAGTTGTATTTGTTCTAAGCTGTTTTGAAGAGTGTTGCTTCTAATTCTGGAATGTGACAGCTAGATTGGACCAACAGCTTTTCAAATGAAAGGTCTCTTAAGATTACATTGTCTGGGGCTGGAATGATGGCTCAGAGGTTAAGAGCACTGGTTGCTCTTCCAGAGGAACTGAGTTCAGTTCCCAGCAACCACATGGTGGCTCACAACCATTTATAATGAGATCTGGTGTCCTCTGCTGGAATGCAGGTGTACATGCAGACAGAACACTGTATAACTGTATACAAAAAAAAAAACTGATTTAATTCAGCTGATATCACACAGTCAATTAAGTAGGACACAGGTAGCTCATAGAGAATGAACCACCACCCAAAGAACATAAAAACATGCATGGACTGGTCCTAGGCACACTACACATATGAAGCTGATGGTCTGCTTGGTAATCAAGTGGATCCCCTAACAATTGGACAATTGGAGCTGGGCCTGTCTCTTCCTTGGATCCTGTTGCCTCCCTTTGGATCCCATTCTCCTCATAGAGCTGCCCTGTCTTGCCTCAGTGAAAGAGGAGGAACTTAGTCCTGATGGGATCTGATGTGCCTGAGAGGGTTGGTACTGGGTGGGGGAGGGTGGGGCAGGGTGTGGCAGGGTGGGACTGGGAGGAGAGGGGTGAGGGGAGTGGTGATTGTAATGAAAATAAACAAATTAATTAATTAATTAAAAAAGAAAACTTCAATTAAAAAATTTTAAAAAGATTACCTTTTAATCTGAAAAATTTGTGGAATTGACATATGCTGGTAGCCAAAAATAATTATAGGTATATAGAACAATGGTAAATGTGGAAAATAAAATCTTAATGAGAATTAGTTAACTCTTGAAATTTGAAGTATCGGAAGCTGAAAATTCTTTGAAAAACATGACTTGAAATTACTGAGAGCAAGCTGTAGGAACTATATCCAATTGTAGTCTTGGGTCTATCTAGAGAACAGCCTCACAAAGGTAAGTAGGAGGTGACGTAGGTAAGTACAGTACTCGGAAATCAGTAGGACCACGTATCTTTTACCTGGAAGACAATGGGAGAGCACTTACTAGTATCTGGAGTTTTCTCTTCTGACTTCCCAAATAAAAATTCGTACTTTGCCTTGGCAACACTCTGGGAATGTGCTGATGCATTGTTAACCCAAACAAATGGCTCTGCCTGTGAACCAAATAAAGACATCATCACAAATACAGCATAACAAATAATAATTAAAAACATTACCCAAGAGGGAATGATTAAACCATCATGATGTATAGGCTTGATATCCTATTATATAATCACTCAAAATGAAACAAAGAGGAAAAAAATTCATCAGAATACAGTCAGGATACATGATTTCAGCAGTGAGCCCCAGTCAAAAAGCAGCATGCATGTGATATCCAGAAGCGAAGAACACACAAAGAGCCTTTCTGCTGTGACTGTGGGGCAGGGTTATGATACACTATTCTAGAATGTTTATGTGGCCGAGGAGAGCTCAGTCAGTAAAATGCTTGCCATGTGAGCATAAAGACCTGACTCCAATATCTAGGACTTATGTTTAAAAACAAAACAAAAGCCACAATGAGTTAGTTTGCAATCCCAGTCAGCCCTAGGAAGGCTGGCCGGCCAGCCTTGCTACTCAGTGAGCTCCAGAGCAATGAGACTGTTTCGCACCAAATGGCTGGCTCCTCAGTAACAACCTCAAGGGTTAACCTCTGGCTTTCACAAGCACACTCACATATATGCACCAACATGAACAGGGTTCCACATACATACACACACAGTAAGTTTATGTTACTTTTTACCTATTAAAAACCTTATGTTATTTTCCACATGATTAACATCACCCAGGCATAATTTAAAATATTTCTCTCTCTGTGTTCTGTTGAGCCACACCAAAAGGAAAGCAGTCTTTCTCCAAAAATTTGACATCTATCAGAAAGACCATTCACCTAGACAAGGCATATACATTACTGCCCCTAATTCCACTGGTACAATCTGTCTTAAATTTGAGCATTCGCCCAGTGTCCTCTGTAATTCTTAAGAAGATGTTATTTAAAGAAAAACTACCGAGGTAAAATTGGTTCACATCACAATTGTGAATTCCTAAGACCTCCTTCCTGACTGCTTTTAGGCAACTGTCAAAGCCTGAGTGGCTCTTATTTCTGGCATAGAATCAAGCAATGGATAAAATTTGATCTACACCCATCAGGGAGTCAATTTCTTGTCTCTATTGTGAAAGAAAACATCCAAGACCTACATATTATCTACACTGGTTTCTATGTTGACTATGAAAACTCTATTCTCATGTCTGTCCTACATACAACTGATCCTTTATTCTGGGGGACACTGACATCAAGGGATATATGAACAATCAAGTAACTCCTTGAAGCAAGGATAATGCAGAACTTATTTCCTTTGAAGCAGAAATGACTGTCAGTGAGAGAGGGACCAATTACAATTCCATCACCCTACTACAAGCAAGTTCAACATGTGGTGTCATTCCATCACTCCGCCCCAGACCTTCCTCTTCTATACCATTATCAAAAAGTTAACTTGCAGAATTTTGAGACAGCATTCCTTAAAATATCTCTACAATCATTTAATTTTCATACTGTGCTAAATTCATCTCTGGAAATTCTTCTTAGTGTGTGTGTTTAACAAACATAGATTAATTATCCTTTTCCTCAACAGAGAGAAAATAATGATAATCTGTGTATTTAGAGAGCTTCTGGCTAATAAAAGAGGAATTCCCCCAGGAATTTTCAAACAAGGTGACCTATTTTGGGTAAAATGCTATGCATGGCTCTCTGAGGAAGTGATATGTGCAGAAATGAGCCAGACAAGAAGCTGGGAAGCACAGGAACATGTACTATGCAGAGGGACAGCCATTTGAAAATGACTAGCCTATATCTGTACTGAGAGCAGGCCAAGAAGCACAGAAAAACATGTAAGTGGACCAGTTCAGAGACCGACAGACAACAGCGGAGCTTTCAAAACTAATAATCAAACAAACATGGGCTGTTTGGGAAGGGAAGTCTCATTTTAATCAGGACTTGAAAGACAGCCATCGAAAGGTTTTTGCAAATATTTTTTATCTACTTATATTTTAAAGACTATTCATTTACATTTTAAAAGACCATAGGGTTATCGCACAGAGGAGTTTAATAGTCTAAGAGAGAGACTATAGCTCATGGTAATATAAGTAGGCAAAAGTGGGTTAATTTAAATCTTAGTGTAGATAGAGACAGTCTGTGTAATTTTCTGGTAAGCCAGATTGAAGAAATTAGGGTGAAGAATAGATCAAGGATAATTATAATTGATAAGATTTACTAACCACCTACTCTCTGGCAAGCACTCCTCTATTGCTATATGTGGAATGCATCATTTAGTGCTCAGAGAAATCCTACAAACTGAGCACAGCTATTATCCCGGTCTTGTGGATGAGGACAGGTAAACACTGTGTTCAAGGTGATACAGCTAATAAATTATGTATTCCAGATCACGTAACTCTGAGGATGACATCCAGGAGTCAGGCTTGCACGTCTGGGTATATGAAGTGAGACAGAAAGAGGGTAGAGAAGGAACATTATCAACAGCTTAGACTTAGCTGCCTGGTAACCTCCAATGCCACTTAAAATGCCACAAAAGTAAAGAAGAAACTCATCAGCACAGTGCCAGCAAACACCAAGGACTTTCAGCAGTTCCAGGAAAGATAACCTTGTTGGTTTAGAGTTTCAGTTAGAGTGAGGACTATTCAAAAGAACGGTTCCACTAGAGCAACAATCTTTAACTTTTGGGTCATGGGAAGCCTGTCCTATGATTTCTGGAAGTCCATACTCAGGAAAAATATTTACATACTTATTCCCACCTAAGATAAAATTTGGCAATGTTTTTTTAAAATATGAATAGTGACAAATTATAATACTACTAGTAACTATAAATTTATCCCTAACAGATGTTATTTTCACATCATATAAAACTTACAGCAAATATTTTCAAATATCATTTATAGTCACTCCTAGTTTAAAACTATAGGCATTAGCAATAAAGTAGAAGTTATTAACAACAGAAGTTATTATCAATAAAGTAATGTACCGTGAGTCTAATATTCAGTCAATATATAGTTGGCCTTCCCTATCTGCAGGTTGGGAATGGAGATCCAATCAGACATGGACCTTGTCCCTCTTGCAGAGGACATGGGCTTGGTTCCCAGCACCCACGGGTGCCTTGCAATCATCTTTAACTTCAGTTCCAGTGGATTCAACACACTCTTCTGACCTCCAAGGACACCAGACATGCATATGCTATACATACATATCTGCAGGCAATCACTCATACATGTAAACTAAAACTTTTAAAAATCTAAAACAAAAAAATATCTAGGGGGGGAAATGGGGAAGAGGGTGGGAGGGTAGGACTGGGGGGATTTTTTTTTTTAATCTAAAAGATGTTTAAACTTTTTTTTCCTTGAATTTCCAAGTCATGTGTCTAAGTCTGTGTCTCTGGGTGAGGATTATGGGAAATATATAGTTGTGGGTGAATGTCCTGTTACCTTTCTGGTTTTGAGATAAAATACATTGATCAAAGCAACTTGGGGGAGGAAAGGGTTTATTTCGCTTACATTTCTAGACCACTGTTGGGTGTGACTCCAGAGGTGTGTGGCTGGAGACAGTGAGATCCAAATACACCCAACCCCAGAAGCCTCAGGGCCCCAGTGCCCCCCACAAACAGAAGTCGGCAGATGTGGGGTCCAGTTCTCTCCCTGCTTCTACCTGTCTCTCTGGAGCACCTAGGACATACCCCAAAGGTCTACCTTCACAGTGGCACAAACTAGCAACCCCACAGGTGGTCACAGGTGAGCTCACCTTTTTCCCATGTTGCATTGCCAGCATCCCAATCCCAGCCAATAAAGTACATCCATCCCCAATGATCCCACCCACACTTTCCACGGTTCAAAGGAGGGCCCTCACCCATCCCAGGGAGAGTGTTGGTGGAGTTTGGTAGATTTTAAGAGACCATGGGGTAGATAAGACCATCATGACACAGGCTGTAATAAAGAATCACCAAATATGCTGTCTCAGAGCTGATATGATTTTGCCGCCACTAGAGAAAGCATTTTGTGACTGTGCTGGCACTACTCGGAACCCATGCCCAAGAGCGGGTCTTATCCAGAGGGATGATGGAGGGAAATTCAGCCTGATCTCTCCACCCCACCCAACCCCCCACCCCCACCCCCACCCCCAGACACAGACCCAGACCAGATCCAGACACTCACAGGCCTGCCCCCAACAACACAATGCCGATTCACATTACAGATTACAGTCCATAATTAAGAGGATTCAGGGCAGGACCTGAGGCAGAAATCATAGAGGAACACGGCTTACTGTACTGACTTGCTCACTTGTTCAAAGTTAGCTAGCTTTCATACTGCCCAGGCCTACCTAGCTGCAGATGGTGAGACTCAAATTGGGGTCCTTTCACATCAATCGTCAGTCAAGACACTCACTCATGGGCTTAATCAAAGGTCTATCTAATCAGGCAATTCGATTACTCTCATTATCATCATCATCATCATCATTGCCACTGTTATCACATATGTGTATTTTCTTGCATGTGTGTGCACCATTTGAATGCCTGGTGCATGTCAGAGAGTCACTGCCTGGGTACTGGGGCCTGAACCTGGGACCTCTGGAAGACCAGTCACTGCTCTTAACCCTCTTAACCTCTGAGCCAGCCGTCTCTCCAGCCCTGACCAGAAAAGTCTTCAATTGAGGTTTCTCCCTCTTGGTTGTTTCAAGTTGGCAACAGAAACTAACCAGGACAGTTAGTATACGGGGTCATAATTTAAAGTGTACTTCACATGTCGTTACTGAAACTATCCAAAACGCACTGATACAAGGGAGTTCTCAAACTTTAGCACATATTAACATAATCTACAACACTTATTAAGACACATATTTCTGCGGTGTGGTGCACCCAAGAGCTTCAGATTCAGTTAGTGCAGGGCCGAAAACTGTGTGTGCTTTCTACCAAGATCCCAGATGATGCTGATGGTTCTGAAATTGCACTGTCTGCTCCACAGCTCCTGGTTAGTGCACGTGTCATACTTTAGTGTATGTAAGAATCAACCGGCAGGCTTACTACTGTCTGTGCAGGCCTGGTATTGAGCAGACCACGTTTTGGGCACCTAGACTTGCAGTTTCTAAAGCTGAGAGTGAAGCAGCGTTCAAAGCATGCTCAGATTCTCTCTCTCAGAAGAAAAATATCTTTTTAAGGGTTGCTCTGTCTAGGAGTAACAAACATGATAGTTTCTCAATGTAACAAAGTGCTCCATTTTGGCTGGGGACCCCTACATCCAGGCTCAAATCAAAACATTAATATCCCTCCACCTTGCTAAGTGAAATAAAACTCATTCTCCTTACGTTCATTATCTTGAGATTGTGAGCCCTGCTGATACTGCTCTTCCCATGCTAATGCTTCCAAATCTTCACCTATCTCTATAATAATTGTAGGCCATTGAAAATCTATCTTTGAAATAATCAGCTTGATTAAAGACTTGCATGATTCAGTAATATGTTTTTCAGTCTGTATTGCTGCTTGGATAAAATATATTCCTTTTGCTTTATCACAATCATTTTAGGAGCATAAATTTCTTCACCAAGCAAACAGAATAGGTGCTAGGGGTAAACTCAGCAGTAGGATTTCATGTTTAGCATGCTTGATCGCCTAGGTTCAATATCTGACACCTAAAATGTAATTCTAAAGGAAGTAAAGGACTTACACCTTGAGTTGGGTGATCAGGACTAAAGTCCACCTCTACTAGTACCTACTACTCCTCAATTTTACACGAATGTCTGGACTTCAGCTTCTCTGCTGAATTAAAGTACTACAGAAGCTGGATAGTGACACGTGTCTGTCTGTCAGCTCAGCTCTCAGGCTAAAGTAGGAAGGTTGACAATTCAAGGTCAACCTGATCTACCTAGTGAGCCACTATGAGAGAGAGAGAGAGAGAGAGAGAGAGAGAGAGAGAGAGAGAACAGGAGGGAAGGGGAGGGGAAAGGCAAGGGAAAGAAAGGAAGGAACAGAGGGAAGCAGGGAGGGAGGGAAGGATATAAGAACAAAAAGCCAGAATTACAATGAACATCTTTAATTTGAATCTGAGACTTTTAGGCACTGACAAGACACCACAAGTAGGAAATCCCACATTCCATCTCACATCACAGGACATAGTTAAAAAGAAGACACAATAGAAACATAATATAAAATTTCTTTTAGGCTCTGTATATATGGTGCTTGTGAAGCATAAGGCATCCCATTATCTATACACAAAAATTTCCAAACTAAAACTTCCATTAAAATCTAAATGTTCTTAATCCCATCTATTTTCAGTAAGACATACTTAAACAATTTTTGCTTGAGGTTCCCTCTAATTCTGAAGCACAGTAGTTCTTTATACTTCTGAAACACCTTCACAGACTTCATTAGGAAGCAATGCGCAACACATACGGTGAACAGACAGGTGTAAGCACATCATTAAAGGAAAGGATGGTATAGACAAAATCTCAGTTTCGCTTGTGACATCCTTTCCACATTTACAAAGAATTTCACTTACCTTCACCCCACAATGTTATTATTACATTAACCACTTTTACACCCCTATAAAATGCTACTGATGCAAAAGGACTTCTCTCTGGCTATAAAATAGAGGAGAAGGAGGCAAAGCAACTTTAGAAGTAAGAGTCACTTTCAGTGAAGTGGGCAAGAAAGATTGAGGCCACAGGAGTTGGGGAGAGGGAATGAGAGTGGGGCTTGAGGCAGGCACCATACCCTGTACTTTTCTGACTATTTCAACTTCAATGTGAGGGCTAAAAGATTTGAGAGTCAATATGTTGAGTATTACAAAGTGCTTTGGGCCAGAAAGCATTAAAAGCTAAATTGAAAACTATAAAAATAATATTTCACAACTCACTTAAAGCCAATACTTAATTCCAACATTCACATTCCACATTTGATCCTGTTTAATCCCATCTGTTCCCATTATCCAGCAGAAGCCAAGTTCAATGAAGCAGGGTACTGCGCACATGCCAACCAAATGCAGGCAGGGACCTGAAGCTCAGGACTGACACTTCAGAAACATGGTTAGGTGTTACTGGCTGAACTGTACTCGAGTAATGCCTGTTGAAGCCTAAGCCCTGTACTTCAAACACAACTGTATTTGGAGGTCATTACACTGAGATCACCAGTATAGGTCCTAACCTACGGTAGCTGGTGAACTTATAAGAAGACAAGATTAGGGACACAGAGAGATAGACAAAGCAAAGACCACATGAAAACAAAGGGGGAAGGTGCCATCTGAAGCCAAGGAAAGGGACTTCAGCAGTAACAACAAAGTGGCCATCCACTGTTGATCTCCAAAAGCATGAGACAATTCATTTCTGTTGCAGAAGCCATTCAGTCTGTGGTATGTTAACAGCCTAGCAAACACTGGGAAAACCTGAAATAACTAAAGGCAAAAGAGATGCTATCTAGGGCAGATACATGGGAAGTTGAGGCCCCCTCTTGGGGTCCTTAATCTCCTTAATACAAGAATTTAAGAATGGACTCAAATGGAGACTCAAGGACAATTTTATTAGAGTTTAAAAGAAAAACCCGAGGGCAGAGCAGCTATAAACTGCACATGCAGCCCAGAGGAGGAGAATAGGGGGTGGAGGGTGAAGCCATGCCATTTAAGCAGGCATGGAAGTCAGATGTGGTCATGATGTAACCAAACGGTAGGAAGGGGGGAATTTAGAGAAAGAATAAGGAATCTCAAAATGCCGGGGAAAGATTCGAACATGGTGAAACAACCATGCTTGAAAATGATAAAGAAGAGAAAGGAAAATTACATTTTCCTGAATAATTCATACATGGGTAGATTTATTGTACTGGGGGAATTAGAATTTGTAAGGAAAAAGAAATGGTCTAATTATTCCACCTATCTCTTTAGCATGGCTTAAGCTGACCTCACCTTCCTAGGTGGCTTGGCCAAAATCAAGGGACAGGCCTTCCCTGAAATGTGTCTACACCCAGGTCAGAGCTTCTGTTCTGTTGATCAGTTGGGTTTTTTTTTCTCACTTTAAAAGGGCGACAGAACTTATGTCACAGCTGTTTCCTTTTACCTAGAAAAGGAATAAGGATGAGAGGTGTATCCTTACATCAGTCTGCAGAGAGCAATGGGGGGGAGTGGAGGTTGGAAGCTGAATAAGATGGTGAGTTCCACCTGCAGCCAGCAAGGCTGAGAGAGTGGTTGGCTAGAAAGAGCGACTCAGGGAGGTCAATCGGGAAAGGATTCTTATTCCTTCAAGTTCTCAGCACCTGTCCAGCCACAGCAGCTGATTTGTTTAAATGTTCAGATTTTGAGGATTTATTAGGGGCAGAAGATTCCAACACAAAATAAGAGTAAAAAAAAAAAAAAAATGGGGCAGATGGTAGGAGCAAGGAGAGATCACTTGATCATTTGAAGATGGGAAAATAAACATAAATACGCTAAAATAAATACAGACACATCTATGTTGTCTTCCAAAATCATTAAAAGTACAAAAGTGGGTATTTATTTATTCATACGTACATACATACATACATACATACAAATTAAAAGTTCATAAATATAACAAGGGACATGACACTTTTTAAGCAAATAATCTAAGGGTTATGGTTATAGTGACCAAAAGTCTGGAGAAGCAAAGAACAAATTCAGCCCATACTCAGACCAGAGAAAGGGAAGTGGGAGTCTTATGGTAAACACATGAAGAACAGTAAATGTATAAGTCAATTAAATTCCAGGGCTCTCTTGTATTATTCAAGCGGCCCTGAAATACAATCACAGGTGTCCTAAGGACGCAAAGAGACATACCAAACAGAAGCTGTGTGACAAAGAACAGCAAAGCAGACTCAGAAAAAATGCTAATGTCCTTGGCTTGGAAGAGAAGGAAGGGGTCCAGAGAAAAGCAATGCATCTGGAACTCAAGGAGACATTATCTTCTGGAGTCCCCAGAGGAGCCACACTCAAGCTGGCACACTGAGAGTCTAATGGTGGCCTCTAGAAC
Organism: Lophiomys imhausi; assembly: GCA_907164525.1. NCBI lineage: Eukaryota > Metazoa > Chordata > Mammalia > Rodentia > Muridae > Lophiomys > Lophiomys imhausi. The sequence continues at coordinate 1,298,860 of CAJQZJ010034282.1, read as the reverse complement.
TGTAAGGAAATTAACGTGTACTGTTTTAAGCTAAGCTTGTTACAGCAGACACAGAAAACTACTATTCAAACAGAACTATATGAGTCCAAATACATACTTGCATGTCTGCATTTGTTTGTGCTTTGGTTTTGTAAATGAAAGTCATAGTAACCATTTGTTTTCTGTAAACAGATTTCTGCTGACTTGAAGAACAAATGAGTTATTGAGAAAGAGTCACAACACTAACTTGGAATTGTGTCCTACACTGTCCTTGTTAGTACAGTGCATCCGAGTGATGAAAGAGTCACAACACTAACTTGGAATTGTGTCCTACACTGTCCTTGTTAGTACAGTGCATCCGAATGATGAAAGAGTCACAACACTAACTTGGAATTTGTGTCCTACACTGTCCTTGTTAGTACAGTGCATCCGAATGTAACGGGAAGCTCTTCCACTTTAATTAAAACTTCTTCTTGCAATTTTAAAATGTCTACTACTTAAAAACATACAAAACTACCCATTCTTTCAACTGTCCTAGAAATAAATTCATGCACATTTTCCCCTAAAAATATACCTGACATGTGCCTCCATGTAAACAAGAAAAGATGAAACAAAACACTGGTGCATGGGAGAGAGGGATTCCCTACAACTATTTTCTATTCCCTAGACAAGCTAATTGCATCTTCCAAAAGTCAGTAACAACATCAAGTTGGGACATGAAGCAACTAAGAGAAGCTAAAATCATCTGCTGAAAAAGTCGAAGGCTAAATCTTTCATTTCTAACACTTAAGAGATGAACGTCAGAATAAAAGGATAATGCAGGAAAAGGGCCACGGTCAGAAGACTAAGGCAGAAAGGGGCAGTTCTGCCTCTCACCTAGCACTTTTGCTAGCATGGCTGCCAGTCTATTTTTAACAATGTGAACAAGAGAGACAAAAATTGAATCCATGCCCTTTTTGAAAGCCCCTGGAGGTCCATTCTCATTTTCCTACCAGCTGCGGTCTATTCACTATGCCCATTTCCTGAAAGTAGCTCCCCTGGGACAAGGGCAAATGGACATTCTACTGCTCCCCAAAGGGATGTGAAAGTCAGAGCCTGTGAGCCAATGGGGGTAGGAAGCAGTGGCTCCTGAGCACTGCCCAGCATAACAATACCTTTTATCAAGAAACTGGGAAACAATATAAAACAAGAAACAATATGAAAGTAAGCCTGCCACAAACCCAAACACATCTTCCACTGACAGTCTTTGCGTGGACCCACTTCAGGTGACTTCCAACCAAGTGGGAAGGTTATATTCCGACTGCAAAGATCTGAGGCCACCTTAAGAAGGATTCTAAACTCGAAAGAGCTTTTGCAAATGGTGACCCCTGCTTGCTTTATTATTTATTTGTTTATTTATCATTCATTTATTCATTCATCTATATATGTGTGTATTTGTTTATTAGAAGTGTGGTGTAGAATGTTAGGAGTTAGGAAGATAAGATGCTAGGCATTCCTCTATAACAAAGCTTTCCTTAAAGGAAATTCCTGCTCTAAAGACAGCAGGTTTGCTAAAATAACAAGTATGTGGAGAACTAGGGAGCTTCAAAGAAAGGTTTTAAAAGAAAATTAACAACCAAATACTATTAGCTCACAACTACCCTCCTCCGCCTTTCCCACCATTTTACAATTAGTCATGACAGATGGGTGGGCCCTTTGACAACAACTGACCAGGCTAGTGAGTCAAATCTCTATTTCACCTTTCTTTTTCTGCCTGCCCAAACTGACATTTTTTGCCTTCCTCATTCTCTGAGTCTGTGTACTTCTGATACTTTAAAATTCAAAAATAAAGCAAATGAGGTAAAATTTCACATTTCAAAAAAATCAAAACTACTCTTAAGACTCTGAACTTAGCAATCGGAATTCTAGTGTCATCCATACCATACACAGAGGGCACCCCTGAACCTATGCTGAGTAAGACACATGAGCAAGGAGAGCTGGGAAGCCAGGGAACATCCCCAACTCAGCACAGTAAAATCAGAACCCCTGTGAAAACTCAAGTAGACTATAGACAAATGAGGTTCATAAATGCTCCTCAGTGTATTCTTCTATAAACAGGAAATGGCCAGGTACTGAGAACAAGCAATATGCACAGAATGCAGTAAGAGACTCCATAAAACAGCATCTATATAATTGAGGCAAACAGGGACACCAAAAGGAACATTAGGTCCAGAAAACAGAAATGTACTCAAAAAATGATACCAATTCTCTGGCAAACATTAATTATTCGTGGTCTAGATGAACTGTTTATCATAATTTTATTTAAAAGGATATATATAAACAGTAAAATATATGATGTTGGTGCCCCTGCTAACGTTAGTGATTTACCAATAAAATCGTTTCTTCAAGCTGTACTGTTAAGTTTTTACTGTTTTAGTTTGCTTTCTATTACTGTAATAAATACCATAACCAAAGGTAATTTGGAGATGAAAGAGTTCATTTCTTCTTATAGTTTACAATCCACCACAAAGGGAAGTCAGGGCAAGATCTCAAGGCAGGAATCTAGAAGCAGGAGCTATGGCTGGAACACCGAGGACACAGCTCAGTGGCTTGCTCCCCATCGATTTTTCAGGTTGTTTTTTTTTATACAGCTCAAGACTGCATGCCCAGAGGTGGCATCACCCACAATGGGCCTCATTAATCAAGAAAAGCCCTCACAGACTTATCTCCAAGCCAATCTGTGTTAACTCAATGAGACTCCCTCTTGCCTAGCTTGTGTCATGTTGACGAAAAGCTAACCAGCACAGGCTGAGCAATACGGATTCATTCTGGAGCTACATGTGTTATAAAACCGAAGGCTCAAAAGGTCATAACACACAGCAGCATAGCTGACAACAAAGAACAAAGCCCACCCCTTTGAAGCCACATCCACCTCCACAGGACAAGCTACAACCACAGAGGACCTGGGGACATGTATGGATAAGTTAGTTACTTATTCTATCTTAAGGTTGTTCACCGCTTTTATCAATGGCTTTAAATTTGTGTTGTCAGTAAAAACAACAGTTAGACATAAAATTGCTTTGGGACTGTTCAATGAAAGGGATGTAACAACAACACTGGAGAAGTGTCCCTTGCTACCTAAGACAACTAACTCATCATCACAGTGAATTTTCAACAGATAGAACATGAACTAAAGAACAAAATGCAAATTCAAATTGCCTCTGCTCTTAAACACAGAACACTAGAGAATAAATGATTCACCGCTTCCATAAAGTACACAGCCAACTCCACCCTCACCCCCACTCCCACCATCTTTACTTTACAGATCCTCTGAGGATTCAAGGTGTATTCATTTTACCCGTGCATCTATCAATAGAAAACACACACACAATGTAATAAATCATACTTCTCAGGTTTAGATAAAATCATCATGTTCTACCAAAGATGTTGCCGTAGTGTTTTATCAACTTCACAGAAGCGAAAATCAACTGAGAGGACCTCAACTGAGAAAATGGTTCCATAAGATCAGGTTGTGAGCAAGCCTATGGAGCATTTTGTTCGTTAGTGATCAATGTGAGAGGGTCCAGTCCATTGTAGATGGTTCCATGCCTGGGATGGTGGCCCTGGGTTCTATAAGAAGCAGGCTGAGCAAGCCATGGGAAGCAAGCCAGTAAACAGCTCCCCTCGGAGGTCTCTGCATCAGCTCCTGCCTCCAGGTTCCTGCCCTGTTTGAGCTCCTGTCCGGACTTTCTTCAATGAAGAACAGTGATGTGGGATTGCAAGTCAAATAAACCCTTTCCTTGCCACGTTGCTTTGGTCATGGTGTTTAATCACAGCGATAATAACCTAACTAAGACAAATGCGGTCCAAAGAAAGTAGTATTTTACCAAGTCTTCTTGAGAGTTACTCTTAAGAATACTTGTTTGTACTTGCTGGAAATCAGGAACCTGACTTATGTCAGAGAAAAATAAAAACAGAGCTCCAAATAATTTAACTATAAATGAACTTTGGAAATCCACACACAAAGTGCGAAAACTGCCTTGAAACAAATTATATTGATAACCATATAATAAAACATGGCTGAATGAAATTGATAGTGTCTATTAATTTATGAACAAAGATTCCTCATATAAGTCTGATTACAAAACCTTAATTGTGCTTTAGGGAGATGAGAACAAAATTAGTTTATGACAAGAGGAAATCAATTATAACTGTAAGGGGGTGTGACAGAGAGCAATAACCCAGCCAATACAGTCACAATTCAGAAGGCAGCTTTTTCTCAGTATGACCAAAATAGTCAGTACAGCTATTATCACCTTATACTTTTCTCAAAAGAGCCCCATGAGGTCTTAGAAATGGACAATTTTGAAAGATGTTATTATTTCCTAACTATTCATGTGTATACATAGACTCTGGCTGAGGCTGTAGCTCAGGAGGGGAAGGGGGAGGGAGGGAGAGGGGAGAAGGGAGAGGAGAAAAACAAACTGGAAGGATAAAGTCCTAGAAGTCTATAATAGGGACTAAGATTCAGGGAGGAGTAGAAAGAAAAACGTGACTTTATCAGTCCTGTACTGAATTTTCAGTGCTTATGTATTACTTAAGTCAACTTGAACCTCAAGAGCAAAAGCAACCTCAAGAACAGAGTATAGGAAAAGGCCTAGACACTGATTCTTTATACTTGTAAATAGCCTACAGCTAAAAGTTCCTCACTAGTAACTGACCAGTATTTGCTCCCTAACCTAGAAGCTAGCAAGGGAGCACGTGCATCCATCCATCCATCCTCCCATACCACAAAAAATGTCTGGTCTAGGAAAACTGCAAGCAAACAACTTTTGTTTTATTGCAATCAGTGTGGACTGATAAAATAAAATCCTGGCAAGCAATTTTGAGTCTAGTGGTCCCCAAACTTAGTGTTTCTAAGAACTGATTGAGTTTTCACTCTCCACTGGGAATGGAGAAGTCTATTTCTGGAAAATTCCATAATGATTCTGATAAAGCTGTCTTAAGGATCACTCAGTGAGAAGACACTGCTCTAATACAAGGGAATTAACCTTCCCATAAACCCCAAATTAAATGAACTGGATCAGCTTTGTAAATGACATCAGGTTATATTGGACAGATGACAAAGAAGTTGAATAATACAGGTCCTCAAGGAGCCTGCAGACAATGAAGGAGTCAAGTAGGGGACAGCTGTAATGGTCAGTTGCCACAGATCTGGCTGCAGCAGTTAATAATTAACCTGTAAATGTAGTGGCTTTTGGCGAACGCTTATTTATTGCTCAGATACTGTGGCTGCTGTGCGACAATTGTGGCTTTGCTCCAGTGCAAGAACGCTGCAGATCAGCTCATTCTACCTTCATTCTGGAACTGAGGTTAAAGAAAAGAAACCCAGCCTGTAATGTCACAATAAGAGCAAAAGAAACCCAGCCTGCAATGTCACAATAAGAGCTAGAGCCAAAGAACAGTTTATATCCATCACTTCCACTCACACTCCTGGATAGATAGCTGAGCTACAAAACAAATTCTGATGCCCAAACCACTCCACATAACTAGTAGATGTCCTGACAGAGAAGCCATTGTGAAGAATCGTATTCATATGCCAAGCAGGATGGAGGGGGGGGGGATAATACAAAATTGTATCATGCCACTCAAAATAGCATGTAATTTAAACTTACAAAGACTTTATATCTAGAATTTTCCATTTAATATTTTCAGACTGTGGTTTACCGTAGGTCACCAAGGCCACTGAGAACGAAACTTCTAAGGGGAGGAGGCTACTGTCTACTCATCATTTCTTCAGAATACTAACACTCATACACATGCCATTATCCCAGATACCGTCTTCTCTCTCACTTCCACTTCTAACCAGCCTTCTGGAATGTCGACACTATCATTACAACACCTCTCTAAACAGTCTTTTAACTCAGGTGCAATCGTACACCTCTTGATGTCATCCCTATCCGGAACGGTACCAGCGACAGTCACAGTCCCATCTAGCCCCGGTGCTCTGATTTGTGACCCCATCATTGCAGACTGAACCACTGAGGTCATGGTGAGCTGATTACAGTATGCCTCTTCAACATTAAAAACTTCCAACTGTTACTATGTCCAAGACGAAGTCTCCAAATCACCGTCACATCATATGTGTATGTCATCTACTTGTGACCCCTCTTCCTCTCTGAAACCATACCCCCTACTTCTCTCCATACTTTCTCACACGCCCAAAACCTCTCCTGTCTTCTAACCTCTCACACCATTATATATGAACTGGAATGCCCTTCCTTGATGTCTTAGTCGCATGGAAAACTAGTAATCCCCCCAAAAAACTTCGCATATGCACTCCATCTTCAATGGACCACCATTCCCATAGTTTAACCACTTTTTGAGCTATGTAACCCAGTATAAGTTACTTACCCTCTCTGTGCTTACATTTCTTCATCTACAAGTAATAATAATCCAACTTTACAAGGGTTTTTTTTTTGTTGTTTTATGGATAAGGAAAGATATACACAGAACCAAGTCTAGACTACCAGAACTATCCAACTACTTCCTGCTGTTATTATCGATACATTTATATCTTGAAATTGCTTGGCTATGTATTTATTTTACTTAGCTTATATAGTTATCTCAATAACTTAGTTCACATATTTATTTCTTTGAAATATAGGAAATGTGTATTGTAATAACATTATTTTTAATGTTGACATTTGTATTTCATTATTACATATACTTATTACTTCCTTAGCTAAATAACTTTGCCATGGAGCAACTTATTAATGTTTTACTATTATTAGGACTGTTGCAGTGACCTCCATTTTGTACATTTCTTTACATTCTGTTCTGATTATTAGTTTAGGAAAATCTCCTAGAAGTGGAATGACAGAATCAAGAAAAATATACATGTAAGACTCAAGTCTTTATATGTTTGCAAATTTTCCTCCAGTGTGTCTAACCAGCAATGACCATTAACTGTATTCATACATGTTTGGATCTCAAGCCAAATCACAGTTCTTAGCATGTTTTATACATCCAAACAACTAAGCAGAAGGAATAAGAAGAAAGGAAGTGAGAAGGAAGTTAGACAGAAGGGCATTTCTGGGAAAACAGTACTATCCCAGAAAAGGCAGGCCACTGGAAAAGTACAGAACAACTTCAGAAAATGATAGCTGGAATGAGCTTAGAGAGGGAGGCTGAAAAAAATGAATTAGATTAGAGTGTGTCAAGATGCTTAGGGATCTTGCTGAAATTCTAGTTTGGTTTTAACAGGTCTAGGGTAGTATCTAGGGCTGCATATTAACAAACTCTCAGGAATACTGATACTGTTGATCTATGAAGCACATTTCAAATAAGAAACAGATGTTTATACTAAAGAAACAGGTATCACTAATAAGCTTTGGATTATGGTAGTCAACTGAATAAAAGGGGTACATGTTTCTAGGCAATAGAGGCCTAACCACACTAAAAAAAAAAAAAAAAAACTAGGTTAGAAAAATACTTATGTCATTTTAATATTTTCTGTCATTTTAGTATTTTCTGTTTCAGTTAATATTATATCAAATCTTGAGGTTATTTTGGCAAGGTTTCCGTGTGTGTGTGTGTGTGTGTGTGTGTGTGTGTGTGTGTATCACACATATTTATATGCCCTAAAATTATTGTTAATAATGGAATTGATAATTAGCAAATATAAGTAAATGTATTAAGAGTTTTATTCTTCCTACCCCCTATCTTCTCTGGCACATTCAGCTGAAAGCATCGCTCAAAGCTCCTGGGTGCTGTTTTATCACTACTTCATGACAACTAAGGGCCCAGTTACAGATCTTGTCATTAAAATGACATAGGGGTAACCAAGAATTACTCTACCTCTAGAACTCATTAAGCCTAACTCATTAAAATTCAGTAAGCAATGACTACCACTTCTTGGAGCATATATCATCTGAACACACCTCAGATAGAGAGTAAATACTCGCACAGGAAAGAAGGGTGATTATTCAGTATGTGAGAAACTGACTCAATTCAGGGAAATGCAAAGAAAACACCAGCCTAGACAAAGGACCAGAAGCTAATTCCATGTCAGCTATCACTTTCTGTCCCTTCCAGTCACCATTAGTGTTGGAATAGTGACAGGAAGAGGCCAGCATTGGTGGAACTCTTTCAGACATTACATTATGGCCTGGAAAGCAAGATACAATACAAACTAAAAAGACAGGAATAGCTTAGGTGGGCGGAGCTCAATTCCTGATCTCAGGCCTTTTGCCAGTATCCTCTCCTCCCAAGGTTCTCAGAAGGCTCTCTACAGAAAGTCATTGCTTCCAAAGCTTATGAGACCACGAACTCATGACCAATCCTATGTGGAATGAAGAAGAGTGCAGGCAGCAGCGCAGCAAATCCATGTGTCCTGTGCTGAGAAAAGTGACTCTCTGCCAAGTCCATTTCAATGTCCTCAGGCGTAAAAAGGCAGTCTATTCGCAGTTAACTTTAAAGTTTCTATCAACCTTTTCTTCTTGTTTACACTGTATAAAGCCAGAATATTAAACATGATGACCTAAGGTCAATTCCCAGCACCCCACTCATCCCCAGAAAAAGCTGAGCGTAACAGTATACACTTGCAACCCCAGTGCAGGGGAGGAGATCTCTGCTCACCCAGTGTACCTTAACTGCACAGCCTCAGGAACCAGAGATAGACCTAGTTTCAAAAAATTTACCCCAAGAGCAAAGTAGAGTCCATCAAAACATTTAGAATCTAGAGCCATTGATTAGCTCCTTACTTCCATCTTATCCTGCACAAGAATTTCTGCTATAGAGAAAACAAGAAATGGGGAATGGAGGACGTGAATGGTCAAGGAGTTTCCAGTATAAACAATGAATTACTAGTATTACAAAAGTTCAAAATGGCATTGCTTTAAGACTTTTCTCTTTTCCTGTGTGTTTGGCATACATGTGGGAATAAGCATATCCACATGTGTGGGGAGGGGTGCACGTGTACTGGTATGTTTGTACAAGAGGAAGCCCTGACATGATGTTAGGTTTCTTCCCTGATGGCTCTCTACTTTCATTTACTAAGGCAAGGTCTCTCACTAGCTTGTCTACCTAGTCAGCCTGCCCTGGGACCCCTTGTCTCTGCCTCCCAGGGACCAGGACTATGGGAGGCTACAATACCTGCCCAGTTTTTAATGGAGGTTCTAGGGATCCAAATTCCAGTCTCCACACTAGTGGGGCAAGTACTTCATTCATTGAGACATCTGCCTAGCCCAGATTTATAGTAAAAACTGTACAGTATACAGTATTAAAACAGGAACCAAGTGCATCAGAGGCCAAAGGAAGAAAAAAAGCACTGCCTACCCCTCAAATGTGTTGTTCCCGTTGGTTATTCCACATCTGCTTTCTGCCTGCTACCACTCTATGGCACATGGTACCTGATTCAGGAAAATTGTTTCCCATGTATTATATTCGTTATAGGTACAGCTTCCTCAAGCTCAGAGGAAAGAAATAATATCTTAAGTAGGCAACAAATATTTCTACATATCTAGACAAAACAGGTTGATTAAAATAGTCCCCAGTTCTAATTTATACTTAATTTTCTACACAAAATTCCTTATAATCCAGAACACTTATCAGTTTTTTGTTTGTTTGTTTGTTTTTGTTTTTGAATTTCAAAGACTGAGTTGCCTCAGAATCAGTCCTCAGAACAGGCAATGATAATTTCCTTAAACAGTTACCTCCTGGGATACTCTTGACTACCATAGGCAAAGCCTCCCTTGAGCTTCAAAGCTACTGAAGTGTACTGGGAGGCTCTGAATTACTTTTCTGCAGAGGCACAAAAGATTCCTGTGTCTACATGGATTCTCAACTCATTCCAAGTCAGTGCTTTCTATTTTCTAACCGATTTTGCTGATTTTAAGAGACAAAGAAAGTATAACATTACAAATAAGGTAACCTAGATTGCTTCACAGGGTAATCAAGATTGCTTCATCCTTATCTAGATTTTTAATCATTTGTGTCGCTTTTAGGTTAGACTTTTTCTCCTTTTTTCACAATTCTCAAATATTTGTTAAAAATCCAAAGTTTAAAATAGATTACTAAAATACAACTTTCATGACCACTTTATTCTTTATTGAAGCTCAGCTCATACAAAGGCTCATTCATGTTAAACTGCTATTTTTAAATGTGCCTAACTCCCCAACTCATTGCTGAGAATATGTTAACAATTAGGCATTCTCTTTCTCTAGAATAAAAAGAAAAGTTCTTAGTTTTTTTTCCATCTAATTTCCTCCTCTCCACCCCAAATGCCATCTTGAATATCAACATTATTTTAAACTTTGCTGTTATCTATTACAATAGCTTCATTCATAGGTCATTCATAAATGTCTGTCTGAACACTTTGTCATATTACTTTTAAACTCAGCACTAGTGTTACAATTCAAATGCTGTGCATCCCCCAGGAGTCCCATGTGTTATAGGTTTGGCCCCTATTGGGAAATTGCAGGATGTTTAGGAGGGAGGCCATGTGAAGAGACAGGTTTATGAAAATGCGTCCTTAAAGGGGATGTGAATTGGAAGCTTTATCACATGGCTAGCTTCATCCTTCCTCTCCCATGTGAATAAAGACACTTGGGGCTCAGGCTCTAAGAATTTCAATTGGCAATCCTCTGACCACAGATCTTGGTACTAATCGTGTATTCACCTATTAATAGTTTCTCTTATAATGTCAGTCATAGACACACCTATCTTTACATTCCTTATCAGTAAGATCCTGCATATGCCAATCTGACAGAATCTCCACATGCTAAGCAGCTGATACTCCAGGGTCAGAAATATGTAGATGTCATACCAGCCTGACCCTCAAAGTGACCCTTACTCCAGGACTAATAATGTTCACAAAGCTTTGAATCATTAACCAACAGGAGGTACTAACCAAATGTTCATAGCTGTCACTCCTTACCCTTTCTTTTTCTCCACCAAAGATCAGATTTATCGCTTCCTTTCATGAACTAGAGTTTGTCAGGATTTCAAGTATGAGCAATGACCGAAGCAAACAAACTAATGAACAACAAAATGAATTGGTTTCCTCAATAGCTTTTTCTGAGAATTGATTGTGGAGACTCCTTTCTTGTCAAATTCTACTGGTACTTTCCCCAAGTACACAAGTCCCCCTTAAAAGATTATACCTATATTTCACGCTATAACAGGAATTCTTTTTCTGCCCGATTCTGAGACATTTATAGATTTCTTAGATTGGAATGTTCTTTTTACTGTAATAATATTCATTCTGAATAAAACCTTTTCTTTCTAAATGAACAAAACAGCTGTGGGGTGGGATTATGGGAAGCTTACACATCCTTTCTCTCTTCATTTCAGTTCAAGGTGGGACCATTTTGCTAATCACCTATTCCCATCATGATATACCACTGTATGTATGCTGCCCTCACCAAACTCAAAAATGATCAAGCTGGTAAACCTCTACTCTTTATAGGTTATCTGCCTCCAGTAATACCATGAAGCTGGATATGTTCAGTTATATGAGCCAGTTTATAGTACCTGAAAATACACGATCACATTATGCTAAAGCGTAAAAGAAGCATCTCCAAATGGAAGCAGTGAAAGACCTGCCTAATGGGGGTTGTATCCTTCAGGAACCAGTAACTCTATGGAACCTTTCATAAAGGAACCACAAGACTCTGCCAGCACAGTCTTTTCCTCTCATATCCCTACACCTCAGTGCATGTGATGGCATGTATCAGATCCTCAGGTGAGAATGCACACATGTTAAGTGGCCAAGATGACAATTTACTACTCCATTTAAACCATGCTCTAAAAATTTACAGCTTATTAAAGTACTGATTGGACACAAGAAGACCCTATGGATCACAGAAACAGCATCCAGTCCCACTTTCACCAGTCAAGTCTGTGTGGTTTTTGCAATGGATGGAAGTTAAAACATGTGAAGCATGTTTTAGGCTCACTCCTCCATTCTGACACAAGAATATTGTCACTCCCACTAGATGGGCCTCCAGCTTAACATAGCTTTTTGCTTTATTGTCCAAAGCAAAATAAATGGAAGCTTAACAGCAGAGTAAAAGCCAAAACTCCTAGTAATATAACGCCAGGGGTTCCCAATACCCGTTCCTTCCATTGAGTTTGAGGTACATTACTAGCACAATCTCATTAATCCTTACAATCACCAAATTCAACTCCACATCTTTAAGGAACACACCAAACAGCTATGAGCATTCAAGACACTAAATCCCCAGCTCTTCACAGCAGTTCTAGACATAGGAATAAATCAGAAATCCATATCTATGTTCTTACTGCTCCTGAAATGGCCTAAGAAGGAAGCCCTTGCTGTTTTCGATTGTCTGGAGAATCCTATGTCCCTAGGAAGAAGTAAGAAACTCACTGTTCCTTTCGAGAGGTAAGGTGAGATTATTTCCACGCACCCATACAGAACTGCACACTGCTCCTGGGTTCTGGGGAGCCACTGACCTCACTGACAACCACCTCCTGGCTCACCCACTAAGTAAGATTCCCAGCTCAGAAAATTGCTCCCAAGTCAATTATGACTAACTGAAATAGTCTGGTGCTGAGAAAATTTTTACTAGACAATAAACATTGTATGTAAACTGTAAATGTTGTTTTTAAAACAGACTATACATATCTACATGCAACGTTCTCATGCAAACAGTCTCCACCTTGGGCTAGTCATCTGGAGTCCCTATTTTAAAATAACCTACAACTGATGGTTTATTAACCATGTGGCCTTCTGAACTGAGAAATGTATGGTAGGTAGCAAAGGGAAACAAACAAAAACAGCCTCGTCTCCCGAAAATAACTACATAACCACTGGCAAACAGCCTTTCTTGTGACATTAGTAATTGAATTCCGTACAAGCTGCAGGATTCCTAATTAGACCTTTAAAACATTTCCTGTGTCCTACCTGCCAGCATTCTGGCATTCCGCCTGCCTGCCTGCCTGCCATCTCTTAACAGTCAATACCTACTATGAAAGGGTAAAATATTCTTCCCTAGAGTAAGTAGTACTTTGAAAGTTAAACAGTTAAGGATGAAAAGTAATCTTTTCTGACTGCCACATAAAATGGCAATTATGTATATTTCTTAATGAGAACATGCAAAGCTTACATGTGTTTAGGCAGGGATGGATAAACAGCAGTATCCTTGTGGATGACTTTGAAAATAGTCAAATAAGGTTTTATCTTTTGAGGTTCCAGGTCAAAAACAAGAAACGGGTCCAGTTTAGCGGGTGGTTTTCTACTGGTGAGTCTGAAGTAGTTCACTGAAGAGCTAGAATACCAGCCCAGCCCAGGTGCCACCACACAATATCCTGCTGGAGCCACTGGTGCCTCTACAGAGGACAGTCACCACCATGCACCTAGCTCTATACTCTAATACTGTCATCTAGTTATTGCCCCATCACAGACAGGTCCTTAGAACCAATTACCTGAAAAAATGACAGAGTTGACCAGATTGGCTGTGCTCAGCTGACATGCCCCATCTGATGAACAAAGGTGACAAGAGAGAAACAACATTTGACTTCAGTACAGGGAGACTAAGGCAAATGGGCTCTAATAAAGGACAGGAGGATGCCACCAAAAAACAAAACATGATAAACTTTCTTCCAATACAGAAAGGCTATGTCATAGTAAACAGAAAAGAAAGATACAGATCTTACTGACTCAAATATAAAAATGGATAGTCGATTTCCTCAATTTATTTCAATTTTAAAAATGATAGCTATTCATTGAAAAAAAACAGAAATAGTGTCTGTGTTAATTATGCGCCTACTTTACTTATGTTCTTACAGATTGATTTTTCTTTACAGTTTGGGCTTTTAGAAAACCAAGTGGAATTGATTTTCTCTAATGATACTATATAAAATAGCATTTTAATGTTGAAAACAAGTAACGGGAGAGAAGGACATGAGAAACTGTCATATTCAGTAAGAACACACATTTTGTTACTCAAAAGAACATAGATGTAGTCAATGAGAAGAAATTAAGCAAATTTTAATTCAATGTACATCATTCCTCTGAAGACTTGAGGGAATCCAACAATGCAACAGGACACAAAACAAAATAGTAGGATTCCTAACACTGAAGTGTGGAGAAGACATGGCTAAGAAGACAGTTCAAGGGACTAAATATTTATACTGCCTAAAATTCTTATGTTGAAATCCTCATGTTGAAATCCCCCATGTGAGGAGATACAAGAGATGAGGCCTTTGGTAGGTACCTAAGCAACAGGCACTTTTCTTTTATCATAGTTCTGAGGGCTGAAAGTCCAGGATCAACAGGGCTTGGGGAGGGCATTCTTCTTGGCTTGCAGACAACAGCCCTCTCACTGGGTTCTCTCACAATCGTTGTGTTGTGACACACTCTTTACTCTCTGAACTCACACTCCCCGTACTTCTTCTTACAAAAAAACACACACACACACACACACACACACACACACACTGGCGGATTACTATCCCATTCTTATCATTTCATTTAGACTTAATTATCTTCAAGTACAGCCATCATGTATTACAGTAGTTTTCATGCTGCAACCCTTCAACACAGCTCCTCGTGTTGCAGTGATCCCAACCATAGAATTACTTTCGTTGCTATTTCATAACCGTAGCTTTGCTACTGTCATGAATCGTAATGTAAATGTCTGTATTCCACTGGTCTCTGGTGACCCCTGTGAAACGATCACTTGACTGTCAAGGAGTCATGACTCACACAGGTTAGGAACACCTGATATACTGAGTTATGATTTCAATGCTGCAAATTTTAGGGAGAAGCAAATCAGTTCATCGTGGGCCCAGGCTTACGTATGCAACAGGCCACACCTAGAAATGAGGCTGTTATTTCTCTATCGTCCTATAAAGCAGGAGTGGACACAGCAGGACAGTAGAGCTAGAGCAGACAGCAACTGCCAAACTTTCAGTGGCTGTTGGTTCGGAGAAACTATACGACAAAATGTTATTTCTCTAAAGCTTTACTTTAGGGTCCAAATGAGTAGCATGAACATTTACTACTGTCCTCACGTAGAGGTTGGCTCTTGCTCAGGGTCACACTGATAATTCAGCAGAGACACGATTCTAGAAGCCAAACTCCACAGCTGCCCAAACCGGCTCCTATTATAGTTAACAGCTTGCAACATAACTGAGAAAATGACTCCGTTTACTGATGGGAAATTCGGGAGAAAGGTAAAATCCTAACGTTTATATCCCTTATATCCCGCTGTCACCTGTTTTTCTTATGTACCCATTGTTTCCATATGCTATCAGTTAGTCTGCATGAAAAGCCAAGGAGGTAAGTGGTATAAATGAAGAAACAGGCTTAAAAAGCTTTCTTCAAAGCCATGGTGACTAGAAGCACAAAGGCACCAGGATTCAAACCAAAGTTAAGTGGCTTCAAATGTAAAATCGTCTGTTCTACTGTGTGACCTAAAACCTGCTCCTACTGAGCTCCTGCTTGGCCCCGGGCCTGGGACCTGATGGAGTTCAAAATGTCCTGGAAGTGCGTAAACTTCCCAGAGAAGGCCAAATGTAATCTATGCCTTTCTTTCAAGACGGGAAGCAACCCAAGGAGAGGAAGTTCTTTTCTTTCTTTTTTTTTTTTTTTTTTGGTTTTTCAAGACAAGGTTTCTCTGTATATCTCTGGCTGTCCTGGACTCACTTTGTAGACCAGGCTGTCCTTGAACTCACAGATTTCCGCCTGCCTCTGCCTCCCGAGTGCTGGGATTAAAGGTGTGCATTACCACGCCTGGTGGAGAGGAAGTTCTAAGAAACCAAATCAACTTGGTTTCCATCACCAAGTCCTGTGGCCATCTGACAAATACTATGGCCAAGGGAACACAAACAGGAGTGAGGAAAAAGGGAATCCCACTCATCTAGACACTACCTTCTAGAAAGAGAACAAATAATCAAACTCCAAATACAGGCAAATATAGAACATGTCAACTAAGAAAGAAGGAAAGCAAAAAGAAGGGCAGAGGATGTAATGGGTACTACTGGAGAAACAATGGTCAAGGGACGATGGCCTGCTTTAAACTGGGACAAAAGCACAGAAGGAATGAGAGATACAACACCCAGCAGGTCCCGAAGTTCTGAGTACAGACCAGTACTTCCTTGTTCTTTTATGGGGAGGAAAGAAAGGGTAGATCATAGTGCTAACTGTGAACAACAGGCTGCAGAGAAAGGAAAGACAGAAGTCTCCCCCCCACCCCACCCCCGCCCCTTGACTGTAAGGAAAGCAGTTACCATGGCCTGGTGTTACCAGGTGCCAAGGTGTTAGGCAACTAGAGAAAGCAGCATCCCAAGCATCAGGGTATGAAGAGAAAGGTACCAGGGGTGAGAAGACAAAAGGTCAGCAGAAATGTCTCTCCCTGGAGTCGTGAGGGTGACAGGCAGCAAGCAAAGCTTTCAAAAGAAGCGTATGGTGCAAGAGTGAGGAAGGAGAGGGAGGTCACTGCTATTTTGAAAAGGGTCTGTCCCTATATTCTACCCATTTTCTATCTCTGACTGCCGTAGTTAGGGTTTCTATTGCTTCAACGAAATACTGTGAGCAAAAACCAAATTGGGGAGAAAAGGGTTTGCTTGGCTTACACTTCCACATTGCTGTTCATTATTGAAGGAAGCGAGGACAGGAACTCAAACAGGGCAGGAACCTGGAGGCAGGAGCTGATGCAGAAGCAATGGAGGGGTGCTGTTTATTGGCTTGCTTCCCATGACTTATTCAGCCTGCTTTCCTATAGAACTCAAGACCACCAGCCCAGAGATGGCAACACCCATCATGGGCTGGACCCTCCCATACTGAACACTAACTGAGAAAGTGGATCTCATGGAGGCATTTTTTCAACTGAGGCTCCTTCCTCTCTGATGACTCTAGCTTGTGTCAAGGTGACACAAAACCAGCCAGTACCCTGACCCATCAAGATACCTACTGGAATAAGTAGAAAAATAAAAATAAAAGAACGTGAAATTTCTCAAGTACTCACACATCAAATTACACTACTTCTAGGTAGCCGATTTTTGAAGCTTTCATTCTTTTTGCCAAAATACGGCTTCCATTTCAACCTAACTTGGCAACAAATGTGAATGAATTATCTTATATTTTTGGTTGTGAGCCTAGCCTTTAATAGCTAAGCCATCTCCTCAGCCCTGTGAATGAATTATCTTAAACAAGGGATGACTGAGGAGTAGAAGACTATGTGGTAGAAGGGTTGAAAGATATGTACAAAGTTAGTCAGAAAGATTTAGGCTATTACCAATACATATGACTACTAGTAAGTAGGTCATATGATCCATTCTAGCCTCTTGTACGTTATTTCTACAACTGAACCAAAGATTAAACCAGGTAAGAAGCATTAACACTGACTCATCAAAACAAGCTAATAAACATTCATTCCTTTCCAACATCTTTTAATCTTATGTCATTAGTGATAGAAAGCTAAGTGTCTTCATTCTACTACTATTAGATCAGTAAATACAAAATTTTATAAATTGTACACAAAGTCAATATCCTCCTTAAAGTGCAAACAGCAAATTCAAAACAGAAGACATATTAACTACAAATAAACATACCAAAAATATTTCAGTCTTATCAAAGAAATATAGATTGGTCATGATTTTCTAAATAATGAAAAGTATCATGGATTATTAGGAACTGGTTATTAGATCATACCCTGTGGATCAAGTTTCTTATAATCCATTAATTAGAGGAATAAAATGCATATTTACTCACCACTACCAGTTATATGACTAAGAAGTTTCCTAAGAAATAAGTGGAATTATCGAATATTATAATGAAAAGCTGGAAGTTCCACTATTCATGTAATGGAAAATCTACAATCATTAAAAATGCTTACACTTGAAAAAATATCTGTAATGCACATGAAAATTTTTATTTTAAGGAGTCCATAGGAATCATTTAAAAGGGCTGGAGACATGGCTCAGTGGTTAAGAGTACTTGTTTCTTTTACATAGGACCCATGTTCAGTTTCCAGCACTCACATTACAGTTTTCAGGCAATTCACATATCACACTAACTCCAATGAACCACACACCTTCTTCTGGACTCCGCAGACATCAGCACACATGTGACACACATGCATACATGCAGGCACTCACAAATACACATAAAAATAAATAAATCTTTTTTAAAATCATTTTAAAACAAACTATCCAATAGGAAAAAATGAATCAAAGTAGAGCTATGGTTTGAATTTGTCTCCTCCAAAACCATGCTGAAATTCAGCTGTCAGGTGACAATATTAAGAGGAAGAGCCGTTAAGTGGTGGCTAGGTCATGAGAGCTATGCCTCATGTATGGATTAGTGCAGTAGGGCAAGGGTCACTAAGTAAAAGGAAGAGTTCGGTGTGATGTGCATCTTACGCATGCTCATTTGCCTACTGTGACATCATAACTCAGCATAAAGGCCTTGTACTATGTACAGGCTTGCCAGCCTCCGGAGCCAGGTGCCACATAAACTTCTATTGTTTACAAATTACCTAGTCTGTGAAATTGTTCTAGCACAGAAGATGAGCTAAGGGAATTTAAAGGAAAGGTGAGGCAAATGATCAGTAAACATACATTGTTCAACCACACTCATCATTCAATGTACAAATTATTACAGCAGCATACCACTTTTTATCTTCTTAAGGGTTGTTACATCTGCGGTTTAGCTTGAAAGAGGAGCTTTCATTGTCTCACAGTACAAATGTATGTATCCATGAGAAAGGTATACTAGTAACAGGACTGCCTCAGTCCTCGGGGCTGAGACAATTATCTACTTATTCCCTTGAGATCTGATACATGAGTATGAGTAGCCAAGACCGTATCTCCAGGACGGGTGGATTCAAATCTTAGACTTCGTGTGCTTACTATATTACAGAAGGAGAAATGCTCCAGCTCTTATTTTATTCAAGTGTAACAGAGACAATAATAGTAGGTTATATCCTAATGGTTCATAAGGATATTTCAAGGATTAAATAAATGTCCAGTACAGCATGACATCACCAGCAGTAAAGGGAATAACTAATTTCACTATGTAGTAGCTAAATTTATCATTCAATACAAACTAGTAGTATGAGAATGCTGGTGCTAATCATTGAAAATATCCGTACACAATGAAACTGTTCACCAACAGTGAATTAGAAAATTAAACCAAAGCACATAATGAATATCTATGCATCTGTACGATTATTACTGTGAGGTAGCTCTGTGCATACGGATAAAGATCTCTTAGGTTGGCTATGCTGTGTGTGTGTGTATATGTCTGTGCATATGGATAAATGGATAAAGATCTCTTAGGTTGGCTATGCTGTGTGTGTGTGTGT
>CAJQZJ010034282.1:1225572-1279555 GCA_907164525.1 Lophiomys imhausi | reverse complement strand
GCACACGGATAAAGATCTCTTAGGTTGGCTATGCTGTGTGTGTGTGTATATGGGTTGGAAGTCCTGGGTATTTCACTACTTATTTTTTTTAAGACATAAGAAACTGTATATGATCCTTTTGTTCTATCAGAGATGACTAGTTAATGTATTCTAAAAGAGCCATCCAGAGGTTGGTTGCCTGTTTTTTTTTTTTTTTTTTTTTTTTTGTGTAAGTAAAAACCCTAAGAGTATGATATATACCTTAAAAACAAATGGTCTTAGGAGACAAACAGACTGAATCCTCGTCAGGGATCAAGTATTTTTTTTTTTTTTTTTGGTTTTTCGAGACAGGGTTTCTCTGTGTATCTCTAGCTTTCCTGGACTCGCTTTGTAGACCAGGCTGGCCTCGAACTCACAGAGATCTGCCTGCCTCTGCCTCCCAAGTGCTGGGATTAAAGGAGTGCGCCACCACGCCTAGTTCAGGGTTCAAGTATTACTGGCTGTGTTTTGGGATATATTTAAACACTTGGCACCAAAACACAGGATTAATGATAACAACTACATCTTACGGTTTCTCTGGGAAGTAAAGAGGCCGACACATAAAAGAGCTTTTAGTGCACACTATGCAATCAGGCAATCAGTTACTCATTTTATTGCTAATGATTTTAATATGTCAACCTGAGTAAGGAGACAAGAGGTCTTTTTAAATATTTTTTTATACTTAGCTTTATTTAAAAAAACTAAAACAAGCCGGGCGGTGGTGGCGCACGCCTTTAATCTCAGCACTTGGGAGGCAGAGGCAGGCGATTCTTTGCGAGTTCGAGGCCAGCCTGATCTACAAAGTGAGTCCAGGACAGCCAGGGCTACACAGAGAAACCTTGTCTCAAAAAACCAAAAAAAAAAAAAGACTAAAACAGATTTATCTTTTCAAAATATGAATTTTTATTTCATATGACAGGTGCATACAATGAATCAAGTGAGAAACATTAACTCAAAGTACCATATACAGGCGGGCCAAGATGGCGGCGACCTACACTGACTCATTTTGAACGCGGGGAAAAAAGAGCCATAAAAAACACAGAGTTATTGGGCACTGTGCAAAAACCGGAGGGGCTAGACCCCCCGCCAACACTCACAGCTCCCAAGGGACTGTTAAAAGTCCCAGGGCAAGGCTCTCCCCATCTCTCACAGCCACTAAACCCGGGATTCGGGAACTCCCATTTGGAGAGGCGCGTGGTAAGATCAATCCCAACTTACAGCAGGCAGAATCAGGGTCCACTTGGCCATAGATCGCTGGCCTATTGGGCTCCCCACACATCAGGTTGAACTTATACCCACTTAAAAAACTTTGCCAGATGGTGGAAGGCTTAGCAAGGAACAAACAGGGGGCTCAGCGGGTGGTCCGTAGCCGCTCGTGAAGCGGAGGGCGGGAGGTTCCCAGAGAGCGCGGGAAGCTGGGAACACAAAGGCGGGAGGGAGGGGCCGAATCCCACACACTCACGGTAGCACAGCTGGGGAGGGAGCACGGCTGGCAGGGCCAAATCCCCGCGAGTCCACTGCAGGTCATCTGGGGAGAGAGACAGGCAGGGGCGGGGCCAGGGATCCGTGCACCCACGGCTGAGCTGCTGGGGCGAGAGGTCCACTCAGGCAGCCAGAGGATCAGGGGCTTGGGGTACCCACAGAACCCGTGGCGGCGCAGACAGGAAGGGAATCAGGCAAAGAGTCCAGCCCTGTGGCGAGAAGCCTAGAGAGAAACCAGAAATCGGGTCCATAGCTGTATCCTGGAAAATCCAGACATATTAGGTGTGGAGCCAGACCCTGTCAGCCTCCGGGACGACAAACAAAGCACACAGAATCTGTGCCTGGGCAAACAAGCCCATAATATCAGAACCATTACAGGCTGATAACTCAGAGTGCAACATAGGGAAGTCTGAATTGGGAGCAGTGAAACAATCCTGGTCCACTACTCACAACCTGGGAATAGGCTGCACCAGCTCACAGTGCCTCAGGCGATTAAAACCACAGTGACCTTGAAATCCCCCTGTAAGCAACGATAGATAGCCAAGTAACTCGTCCCCTGCACCAAATCATCCACTGTGGTTCCAAGCACAGAAAACAGACAGCTAAATGCATCCAATGGCAAAAGGTCAAAAAAAAATAGAAATCAAGGAATTATGACTCCAACAAAGCAGAATCATCCTAGCTCATTCAATTCAGATGACCACACACCAACAGAAACACATGAAAACATTGACAATTCTGCATTATGGAAAGTGATAGAGTCCCTGCAAGAAGAACTTAAATCTATGAAGGAATTCAAAGAAGCCACAATTCTACAAATCAAAACAAGGAACAACACCATTAAAGAGCTCCAAGCCAAGGTGACAGAGCTTGAACAGGAAAAGGAAAAAGCCATGAAAGATTTTCATACAAAAACAAGCAAGCTGGAGAAGGAAATATACAAAACGAACAAAACCATACAAGACATGAAAATAGAAATAGAAACAATGAAGAAAACACAGTCAGAGTTAAAAGAGGAAGTGGAGAACCAAGGGAAGAGAACAGGAACTACGGATGTGAGTATCAACAATAGGATGCAAGACATGGAAGACAGGATCTCAGGCATGGAAGATTCAGTGGAAGAAATCAGTACAACATCCAAAGAAAATGAGAAGGCTAAAAAATCTCTCACCCACAACATCCAAGAAATCAAGGACTCAATGAAAAGACAGAACCTAAGAATTATAGGTATAGAGGAAAGAGAGGACTCCCGACTCCAAGGTCCAGGAAATATCTTCAACAAAATCATAGAAGAAAACTTCCCAAACCTGAAAAAAGAGATGCCAATAAAAATCCAAGAGGCTTAAAGAACACCAAACAGATTAGACCAGAAAAGAAACTCCTCTCGCCACATAATAATTGAAACTCCAAATGTACAGAACAAAGAAAGAATATTAAAAGCTGTAAGAGAAAAAGGTCAAGTCACATACAATGGCAGACCCATCAGAATTACACCTGACTTCTCCCCAGAAACGTTAAAAGCTAGAAGGGCCTGGTCAGATATACTACAAGTCCTGAGAGATCGTAGGTGCCCAGCCAGACTACTTTACCCAGCAAAACTCTCTATCAACATAGATGGAGAAAACAAGATATTCCATGACAAAATCAAATTTAAACAATATCTACCCACAAACCCAGCCCTACAGAAAATCCTAGAAGGAAAATCCCAACCCAGAGAAGAAAACTCCACCCAAGAAAACAAAGGGAATAGAAAACCCCTCAGCAACTAAACCAAAAGAGGCACAGGACCACCACCTATACCAAACTAATGGGAAATAACAACATCAGGTCACTAATATCCATCAACATCAATGGACTCAACTCTCCAATAAAAAGACATAGGTTTACAGAGTGGATCCGCAAGCAAGACCCTTCCTTATGCTGTATACAAGAGACACATCTAACTACGAACGATAGACACTGCCTCAGAGTAAAGGGCTGGGAAAAGGTTTTCCAAGCAAATGGACCCAGGAAGCAAGCTGGAGTAGCCATCCTAATATCAAACAAAACAGACTTCCAACTGAAGTTAATGAAGAAAGACAAAGAAGGGCACTATATACTCATTAAAGGGAATATTCATCAAGAGGAAATTTCAATACTGAACATCTATGCCCCAAATACAAAGGCACCTACTTTCGTAAAAGAAACACTTCTAAAACTTAAAGCGCACGTCGATCACAACACATTAGTAGTGGGAGACTTCAACACCCCACTCACAGCAAAGGACAGATTATGAAGACAGAAGACAAACAGAGAAATATTGAGTCTAACAGAGATCATGAAACAAATGGACCTAACAGATATCTACAGAACATTTCACCCAAACACAAAGGAATACACCTTTTTCTCAGCACCCCACGGAACCTTCTCCAAAATCGACCACATAATTGGTCACAAGGATAGTCTCAATAGATACAAGAAAATTGAAATAACACCTTGTATCTTATCAGACCACCACGGAATAAAGCTGGTCTTCAACAGCAAAAGAATCAACAGAAAGCCTACACACACATGGAAATTGAACAGCTCCTTACTGGATGACCACTGGGTCAGGGAAGAAATAAAGAAGGAAATCAAAGACTTCTTAAAATCCAACGACAATGAAGACACAACATACCCAAACCTATGGGATACATTGAAAGCTGTGCTACGAGGAAAGTTCATAGCACTAAGTGCTTTCAAAAAGAAAATTGTGACAGCTCATATTAGTGAACTAACAGCTAAGCTGGGTGAATTGGAAAAAAAAGAAACAAACACTCCCAAGAAGAGCAGAAGACAGGAAATCATCAAGCTTAGAGCTGAAATCAACAACTTAGAATCAAAAAGAACTATACAAAGAATCAATGAAACCAAGAGTTGGTTCTTTGAGAAAATCAACAAAATAGACCCCTAGCCAAATTAACTAAAAGGCAAAGGGAAAGAACACAAATCAACAAAATCAGAAATGAAAAGGGAGAAATAACAACAGACATTGAGGAGATCCAGAAAGTATTCGGGCATTACTTTAAAAATCTACATTCCACTAAATTTGAAAACCTAAGCGAAATGGACAATTTCCTCGATAAATTCCACCTACCAAAACTAAATCAAAATCAGATTAACAGCTTAAACAGCCCAATAACACCTAAGGAAATAGACACAGTCATTAATAATCTCCCAACCAAAAAAAGCCCAGGGCCAGATGGCTTTAGCACGGAATTCTACCGGACCTTCAAAGAGGAACTAACACCATTACTTTTCAAACTCTTCCACCACATAGAAACAGAAAGATCACTGCCAAACACATTCTATGAGGCCACTGTCATTCTGATTCCTAAACCACACAAAGACCCAACAAAGAAAGAGAACTTCAGACCAATCTCCCTCATGAACACAGATGCAAAAATACTTAATAAAATACTAGCAAACCGAATTCAAGAACACATCAAAAGTATCACACACCATGATCAAGTAGGCTTCATCCCTGGAATGCAGGGATGGTTCAATATACAAAAGTCTATCAATGTAATTCACCATATAAACAAGATGAAAGAAAAAAAACACATGATAATCTCGCTAGATTCAGAAAAAGCATTTGACAAAATCCAACACCCCTTCATGCTAAAAGTTCTGGAGAGAACGGGCATACAAGGACCATACCTAGAAATAATAAAGGCAATATACAGCAAGCCAGTAGCCAACATCAAATTAAATGGAGAGAAGCTTGAAGCATTTCCTCTAAACTCAGGGACAAGACAAGGATGTCCACTTTCACCATATCTCTTCAATACAGTACTTGAAGTCCTTGCTAGAGCAATAAGACAACTAAAGGAGATCAAAGGGATAAAAATTGGAAATGAAGAAGTCAAATTATCCCTATTCGCAGATGATATGTTAGTATACATAAGCGACCCCAAAAACTCCACCAAAGAACTCTTACAGCTGATAAACAACTTCAGCAACGTGGCTGGATACAAAATTAACTCAAAAAAATCAGAAGCCCTTCTTTATACAACAAACAAATATACTGAGAAAGAAATAAGGGAAACAACCCCCTTCACAATAGCCACAAACAACATAAAATACCTGGGGGTAACTCTAACCAAGCATGTAAAGGACCTATATAACAAGAACTTCAAGCCCCTGAAGAAAGAAATGGAAGAGGCCTTTAGAAGATGGAAAGATCTCCCATGCTCATGGATAGGTAAGATCAACATAATAAAAATGGCTATCCTACCAAAAGCAATCTATAGATTTAATGCAATTCCTATCAAAACACCAACACAATTCTTTATAGACCTCGAAAAAGCTATTCTCAACTTCATATGGAAAAACAAAAAGCCCAGAATAGCTAAATCAATCCTGTCCAATGAAAAAACATCTGGAGGTATCACCATCCCAGATTTCAAGATGTACTATAGAGCAACAGTAATAAAAACAGCATGGTACTGGTATAGAAACAGACCAGTGGATCAATGGAATCAAATTGAAGACCCAAACATGGATCCACACACCTATGGCCAACTAATCTTTGACAAAGAAGCCAAAAACGCACAATGGAAGAAGGACAGCATCTTCAACAAATGGTGCTGGTCCAACTGGATGTCCACTTGCAAAAGAATGAAATTAGACCCATACCTATCACCTTGTACAAAACTTAATTCCAAGTGGATCAAAGACCTTAACATAAGGCCAGCCACACTAAAGATACTAGAAGAAAAAGTAGGAGAAACCCTTGAACTCAATGGCACAGGTGACAACTTCCTGAACAGAACACCAACAGCTCAGGACCTGAGATCAACAATCAATAAATGGGACCTCATGAAACTGAAAAGCTTCTGTAAGGCAAAAGACACAGTCATTAGAACAAAACGGCAACCAACAGACTGGGAGAAAATCTTCACCAACCCCACATCTGATAGAGGGCTATTATCTAAAATCTACAAAGAACTCAAGAAACTAAATGCCAAGAAACCAAATAATGCAATCAAAAAATGGGAGATGGAGCTAAATAGAGAATTCACAAAGGAGGAATCCCTAAGGGCTGAGAGACACCTGAAGAAATGTTCAACATCCTTAATCATCAGAGAAATGCAACTCAAGACGACCCTGAGATTCCACCTAACACCTGTTAGAATGGCTAAGATAAAGAGCTCAAATGATAGCTCATGCTGGCGAGGGTGTGGAGAAAGGGGAACCCTACTCCATTGCTGGTGGGAGTGCAGGCTTGTGCAACCACTATGGAGGTCTGTCTGGCGATACCTTAGAAATCTAGGAATAACCTTGCCTCAGGACCCAGCCATACCACTTCTGGGTATACACCCAAAGGACCTCTCACGGAGACATAGGGAAGTCTCCTCATCTATGTTCATAGCAGCCTTATTTGTAATAGCTAGAAATTGGAAACAACCCAGATGTCCCTCAACTGAAGAATGGATTAAAAAATTGTGGTACATCTATACAATGGAATATTACTCAGCTATCAGAAACAATGAAATCATGCAATTTGCAACCAAATGGATGGATCTAGAGGAGCTCATCCTGAGTGAGCTAACCCAGTCTCAGAAGGATGCACATGGCATCTATTCACTTATAGTAGGATTTTAACTAGATCGTACAGGATATCTGTACTACAACCAACACATCAAAAGGAACAAGGACATAATTTTTTTTTATCTTTTTCTTTTTCCTTCTTTTTTTCTTTTTTCTTTTTCCTTTTCCCTTCTCTTTTTCCTCTCTTTTTTTGTTGATATTCTTTGTTTTTGTGGGTGTGTGTGTTTGTTGGTCTTTTTTTTAGTATTCCCCCAGTAGCAATGAGACACCATTCACTGGCAGTACTGCCTCGTAGGCCCCTGGTGAATGAAGAGGCTCTTGGCCCTCATATGACTCCTGATCTGTGGTGAGAGACTGTTAATATGACTCCTGATCTGTGGTGAGAGACTGTTAGGCAGGGACACTCCACCCCAGAGGAACAAGACAGAAGGGTCAGGGGGTGGAGCATGGGAGGGTGGGGCTGGGAAGCAGGAAAAGAGGACAATATGATAAGGATGTAACCTGAAGCAACAAACAAATAAATTTATTAACTAAAAAAAAAAGGCAGGGGGCAGGGCTGAAACACTGTGAATGGAGCAGAGGATACAGCCATTCGGCCTGGTTTTGCAGACCTCCAGGTGTAGAGAAGACGTGGAGCTAAGGTAAAATACAAGAGAATTGTGGTATTGGCCCATGCCTTTGACTTCAGCGGAGACGGGGGGAGCACCGTAGAGTTGGTGGTCTTATGTATTCTGGAGTCATACAGAGCGGGGTGGTGAGGGTGCATACTCTTGGTCCCACCATTCAAGAAGAATACATCCTTGGTCCCAGCTCCCAGCACACTGGAGACAGAAACGGGCAGATCCCGGAGCTCAGGGTCAGCCTGATGCAGGGCAAACTCTAAATAGAGAAAGACTTCGATCCAGGAGTGGTGGAACACATCTTTGATCCCTTCAGATGGGAAACACAGGTCCCTGATCCCAATAATCAGAGTTCAGAGACACACACATGGGATTTGGAGGGACCTAGGTTTGAAGGCTACTTACAAAAGGCCTTCTCCATGCAGGCAGATTGTCCTTTGGGATCTCAAAATATATACACTAGAGCTGGTTTAGCTCCAAGGTGACAGAATGATTTCTTCTTTAACCCGGATTGAAAGATAACGCTTTGTATGTTGTCAGAAGGCCAAATTTGCTTCAGGAGAAGTACTACCTAGCCCCCCCCCACCCACCCCCCAAAAAAAGAGGGCAATTGTCCTAGGGTTGGGATTGGGGCAGGGCTCTGTTCTTATCGTTCCAGGAGAATCGAAGTGTCCATTAGGGGAGCCCGGGGACGGCTGGACAGCGGAATCCTCAGCAGAGAGCAGAATCAGGCACCAAGGAGGACGAGTGACCCAGTTGATTCTGCCTGGCAGACTTCCTCAATAGCTGTCTCCATCGGGGGCCTGCAACCACCACAGCAATCCAACGTCACTGGGACCGCTCAGCTCTACACAATGCCCCGGCAGGAACCTCATTGAAGCCTGCAAGATCAGCTTCTGCCTACAAACCCCTTAGGTCATCTAAACAGCTGAGAACAGAAGGACTGAACATAAAAGGAGAGTACTAACATTTTTAATCATTTTTCCCATTTGGGTTCGGGCCCCAAACAGGTCTACTACGACCCAAATCAGCAGGAAGTCACTTTAAGAGAGCGACGTCCCATGCCCAGAGGGTGGGGAAGGTGTTTCTCCGCCCTTCTTTTTGGTTATTTGAAGGATAACTAAAAACTCTGTTATGTAGGGGAAGAGACTACAAGCTGATAAATGGTCCTGTCTTAATGGGTTTTGGAGGTTAGCCCCAGGGAATTCCTACTTTTCCTTTTCTGTATCCTTCTTCCTCTCCTATGTAGGAGTGCATGGGCTTGAGAAAAATGAGATATAGACATAGCACAGGAAGGTCCAAGAAGAAGGGGCAGATTATTGAATATGCCCTTATACCTTTGTATATTGATACAAAATTAGTAGTTTATTTGGCTAAAGTGGTATTGACCATTGTTTATTGTGCAAAAATAAGATTGTATTGGATTACATCGGTATTGATCTTTGTATATTGATACAAAATCAAGATTATAGTTGGCCACAATGGTATTGACCCTTGCATATGGACGTAATATTAAGATTATATTGGGCTACATAGGCATTGATCTTGGTATATTGATACATAATTAAGAGTATATTTAACCACAATTGAATAGATCTTTGTATATTGATACAAATTTAAAGGTAACGCTTCCTAATGGTATCATACCTAGAGATACTTAAAAATAAAATGTGAAGCTCTGACCTCTTGATACCAACCGTCTAAAACGGTCTAGGATAGTTAAAACAAACTCCTAGTCATGCAAACATGTCACTTTGTTAGCTACTATGACAGTCTATCACAGATATTCTCTAAACTACCCAGTAATCAAGTTGCTAAGAGACAAGCAACATTTGCTTATCTAAATACAAGAGATGGATAGGGCATCTTCAAAAACCCCTAGAGATCTGCAGAATATGGCATTCAAAGATGTTATCTTAAATCAAGATTTTTTTTGATATCGAGACATATCAGCGCCTGACAGCAGCCCCTATTCTACTCCAAGTAGAAGATAAGCATCGAAGAACCTCCACTGTAAGATGGTTGAATCAGTGGCAAGCCTTTCTCTTGACATGAAAAAACCCCTTGCACCAACTGCAGACAGACTGCTGTCCAAAAAGGACAAAACTTGGTAGCAGGGAAGTCGACAGCCTAACTCTGCAAAGACAGGGTAGGTAAGTCCTTCATAATCCCTGCTCTACAACAAATGTCTGTCAGAGAAACAGGACCCAAAGGCTGAAGATTGATGCTGGAATGTATGGAGAGAAAATGGGAACTGTCCAGGCAGTCATTGGTATGTTCTTTCTTAGTTTTGGAAGCTGCAGGCCCTGCACTTCCTGTATAAGCAAATATATTTATCCCTCTCAGGTCTCTGAGGTGGTTGAAGAATAGACAGCTAGAGTCTCATAGTTAAATTTTGAACTGTTTAGGAATCAAGAGGGTGTTATAGATCTAAGAAGATACTCTTAAAAGTGTGTTGCAAGATAGTATGAATGTTGAGTCACATATAGACCTTAAAACTCATGGAGTTGGCTAGATAGTAGAATGTTAAAGTCAGGGGCCAAATATGTATAAACTGGACATTGGGAAGGTATACTGGGCCATTTAACTCTCATAAATGTGGCATATTTATATCTATTGTTTTGTATAATACTTACTGTTATAAGAGAATGAACCATCTGTTGGACTGAAAGGGGAAACTTCTGGGGGGAAGAGGGTGGAAGGGCGGGATAGGAAGGGGGAATAGGGAGGGGTTTGTTACTGAGATGTAACTTGAAGAAAAAAAATAAAGTATTTAAAAAAAAAGTACCATATACAGTACAGACTCGTTTTTTATTAAAGTTATTTAACACTATATAAATAAATATATAAAAAGTTCAGACATGCACAAAATCTTACCAGTGGTTTCTCTGGCAGATAGTTTGTAGATAATTCATGTTGTTTTCCTTATTCTTACTTTCTGATATTTCTAGAATATTTATTGCTTATCTAATAAAATTTCCACTGTGAGTTTACCTCCAACCATAGAAGCCATAAAGGAAGAGGCTTCCAATGGAAAACCCCAGAGATGGGCTTCAGAGTAAAAATAAGTAGACAACCTTTCCTAAAAGAGGTAAGTTAGACACTTCGACACTACCAAGGACAACATTAAAATCTCAGCTAAGCCTGCCTTTCCCAAAGGTCAGTTCCCAGTTGATGCAGGAAACTGTACTAGGATTTAAAAGTCAGAATGTGGACCAGGTAAATGTTCTAGGAGTGAAAACTGGGAACACAGCTGTGACTGAAGTTTGCTGCAAGTCCAGAGGGCAGGGTGAGCAAGATTGCAGCAGCAGCAGCCATTCCCAGTGCTGCTGGGTTTCACAGCAACAAATCAATAAAAGATTGAATGAACTGTCAAGAAATAACCAACGCATTCGATCTGCTCCCTGACAGTGAGTTTCTTGTGCGAGCTCTGTTAACATGCCAAGTGCTGAATAAGAAGAGGGACCTAGGATTTGAGGTAGATACAAAAGTAGGAAGGAAGAGGGGAGGTTAGCAAGAGCTAAGATTTGAAAATGTGAAACTTGGCAGTCAACCACGCATAGCATTTTAGCTTGCGCCTTCTCTCCTGCCATGACATGTACTGGTTAGAATACAACAGACATAGCAACCTCCAGATGGGCTGACACTAGAGGAATGGGGCAGGGAGCAACAAGACGAGATGCCCCTCGTCTCCACCATGGCAGGCCTCACTGACGCACCACAAACTGTTCAGATCTCTGCTTTACTGGGACCACTCTCTAGAGGAGGCTAAGCAGGCCAACTTGTGACTCCATTAGCCTCTCTATTTTTGTCTTACTGTCTGTCTCTTTCCTATTTCTTTCCCTCCCTCATTTTCCTCTTCCCACTATTATCTGTATACAAAGGAACAAGAGACTGTGGCCGCAGCCACAGAAGGGCTAGGCAGAAACAAGAAACTCTTTCTCTAAGAAGGCAAACCTTAACAACTGTAATGTCTACATACATCCTTCAATCGGGAGTGAGGCCTGTCACTGCAGCCCCCACCTAACTGCAAGTCCTTTTCTCATCTGCAAGACAAGTGGATAAAAAGAAGATTCTCAGACCTTTTCCTGCTTCAAAACTCTGTGCTTCTACAAAGTCCACATGAAATCACTGAACACAAGAACCATTTGGATCAATGGCATCAATACTTCCTTACACACACACACACACACACACACACACACACACAAAGAGTTGTTGCAGCTTTGATATAGTTAATCATGTACTTCTTTTCATGAAAAAAAAAATAGTTCCAGTATTTTACTATTAACTTTATTACAGCTTTATATGAGTGAAAATATTTATTCTGGAATTAAATAAATTATGTTTTCACACAGCACTCATTAATCAAGCCAATATCTCCACAAACGTCCCTACAGGTCAATCTTTGGATATTTTCTCAATTAAGATTCCCTCTTCCCAGATATGCCAGGTCTTGTGTCAAGATGCCAAAAAACAACCACCATAGAATTATAGTGTTTAATTCCCTTTACCACCCAATTTAAAAACAAGAGAAATATCTAAAAGAACCATTCATCATCTGAAGGAACAATTTTCGGTTTCTTAAATGAAGTAACAATTCCATGCTATGTGAAAGCGTCACCCTAATAAAATGTATTATTATTCCATAAAACAACCAAAAATAAGTTTTGGAGTTTATTTCTCTGAAAATCTTAAAG
This sequence comes from Lophiomys imhausi, assembly GCA_907164525.1. Lineage (NCBI taxonomy): Eukaryota > Metazoa > Chordata > Mammalia > Rodentia > Muridae > Lophiomys > Lophiomys imhausi. Next base: position 1,267,164 of record CAJQZJ010034282.1, on the reverse strand, counting down.
TATTATAAGAATGTGTTTCATTTTACTACAGCCAATCAACTATTTTTTAAGTACTATGATTTGAATGTGTACTTCTTGACTATAAGTTAGTGGCACTGTTAAAAATCGTATCATTAAGCTTTGCTATCAGTAGCCTAACACATTTACCACCAAACTGTTCTATTTAAAAGTAGAGTCAACCCAGCACTTTGGCCCATTTCTGTATTCCCAGCTCTTTACCAGTCAAGGGTAGAAAAACAGCTTGAGCCTCGGAATTCAAGGCCAACTAAACAACATAACATGACCCCATCTCAAGATAAAGATATGCAAACTAAGAGTTGAGTTTTTTCTGAAGTCTCTAAACCATAAAATATACGGTATCATAGCAATGGACCTAACATACTCACTGCATAATGATATAACAAAATGTATTTATTAGGATAAATTGCGGTGGGACGATATTGAATACAGGGATTTGCTTTTAAAAGAAACACATATGATACTTTCACATAGAGAATAACTGAAATTAAGTTAACATTAGAGGTCTTGGAAAAAGCTGTATTAATGACTAGGTAAGAATTACTGCAATTAGAACTTCAATTATAAAGTTCCCAAAGTGGAAAAAAAAAATAACCCACAGTTGGGTGCTTAGCCATCTGCAAAGTAAGTATCAAAAAAAAAAAAAAGTAACCCCTGGAGGAAGCTCAAATGTGATAGGGTGAACAAAAGACAAGGAGGAAGGCAACAAGCTCATTTCTCAACTCCCCACTATTGTGCCCACCATGATGCTGCCACAAGCGTACCATAATATTTGTGTTGTCTCTAATACAGCTTAAGGTGACTTGTTTACCAGTATGCACAAAAATACTCTATGTATTACACTTAGCATTATAGTATAATTTCGCAAAACATTTTTACTCTTGTCTTATTTGTAAAAATCTACAGCAATTCTGTCTTATTTATCATACTTTAGAAGCAAATCTTTCAAAAGATTTAGCTTAAAAATTTTTTTAATCCTTAAAGAACATGGGCTCTCCCTCTCCCAGCTGCTATCATTTGCCAATAGGGTCTCAGTTAGAGTTGGACTTTGTGCCCACCTTCCCCCTCCAAGATGGAATTCTTCTCTGACATGAGTCTGTACAGGTCTTATGCAAGGTGTCATACCACTGAGAGTTCATATGTGCAACTGCCCTGTTCTGTTTGGCAAATGCAGGGTTGTTCTGATTCTCAGCAAGCTCACCATGCTCCAGCATAAGCCTCACAAACATTATGGTATACTTGTGGCAGCATTATTATGATGGCCACAATAGTGTGAGGTTCATAAAGGAGATTTCCTTCCTTATTTCCTTCCTTGCTCATGTCTTTGTTCATCCTATCACATTTGAGTTTTCTGTAAAGGTTACTTTTTGTTTTGATACTTACTTTACAATGGCTAGATCTGGCCAGCACAAATTGGACACTCTGAGTTAAAAAATAAAATAAAAAAAGAAACAAAGTTGGGTGAGTAGAGGGGTGAATAGAGAGAATCTGGGAAGAGAGGTGTGTAAATAGGATCAATACTCTGTATGCAATTCTCAAAGAGGATTATTAATATTATTTTAAAAACTTTAAACACCAGGAAATAAATGAGATTAGGCTTATGGAAATTTGTTCTTTAAAACATTGCCTTGTAGAAAGAGCAGTAATTGTATGAGTTAAATATGAATGCACACACACACACACACACAAGGGTCTAACCATTAACTCACTCTTTTAACAGATATGTACACAGTACCTACCATATACCAAGCATCAACTACAGCCACAGAAACAAAACTGCTGGATTATCTTTCAATCCCTTGCATCTGATAGTGCCTGGCACACACACAGTAAGTACCAAGAAATGCTAAAGACAAACATGAACCATTTAGCTGTAGAAATGGCCAGAAAAGGCTGTCGCTACTAAAGGTGTTTCTGAGCTATCCAAAGGAAGCACTCAGATTCTTCACAAAGACTGAAGGAGCCCTGTTTTTAGGGGCTCCCTTAAGCCAGTGTGATGGAAGTAAAGGAGGAAAAGCCCTATTCCAAAACCACTAAGACATGCCTGCCTCTCAGTTATTGAAGGAACAGATGAAAACCAGGCAAATGAATCTCTACTTCGAAAAATAAATAAATCCCCATATGTGAAACCTGCTTTTCATCAATCAAATAAACTAGGAAAGGAGGTATTTCTAGGCCATTACCCAGGGGTCCACCATAACACTTATAAAATGGCTTGCCTAATTAGACTAATCATCGCTTCCGTTCCACATGGTTGTGGCTAATTACCCAACTCCAAACTGTTCGCCCTGCCCCCATGCCAAGCTCCTCTAAAGACGTACTTGCAAGCATGCAGTTTAAGTCAATTTTCCAGAAGAAACCATGTCAAAACAAGTATTGATTTATTGGGGAGGGGGCTTAAAGATGGCAAAGTTATGGAACATTTTTCTTAGAAACCTAAAAAAACAGAAATAAGTGTCCCAATATTCCTTCAGAGATATACATAAAAACTCTGATTTCTAAAATTCTCTTAATCATTTTCAAATCAATAGCTATAGAAAAATGATAACAAAAGTATGTTCGTACCCCCCAGAAAGTGAGGGCCTGTTACAAGGGATCATGCCATTTTCACAGGGGTGGGGCTTTCAACCTGAGAACCAGGACCAGGCATACCACAAAAATGTCACATAAACAGACCTACACAAGAGAACTGCACGTAACTGTGGTATGGCTTTTTTTTTTTTTTTTTTTGAAGCACTATTTTTAAGTCCACCTCTGTCCAATTCCTCCTGTTAAAAAAAAAAAAAATCCCAATAAATATCCTAACAAAGAGGTCTTTTGCTCCTTTAAGCTTCCTCCCATGGCTGTGAGCCTTAGGATCAACACCCACCTAATTTATGACTAACCAAACCAGAAGCCTACTATATAAGCCTTAATGAGCATTCTATTAGAATCAGTGATATATATCAAGGTGGCTAATATTTACTCTAATCTTATAATCTAGGTATAAGGAACTCAATACCACAAAACAATATCCAACAAGAAAGCAAGTGGCTATGTTCTGGCACATTGTGGCTCCTCTAGGAGTTAAGACCCACCTGGCCAAAGCACATAATGAAGGACAGGACTTTGATGGCTAACTCATCTCCAACTCCCAGGGTTCTCTGTTTTACCACCATGTGAACCTGACCCCACTGCATACTCCACTTGCTATATAAACAGAGCCATATGGTAGAGGTTCGTATTTCTTTGGAAACAGTTATGTCAAATGAATGTGTAAGTGTTGTTGGGGTGCTTTGTCTCACGCTGAAAAACAGACTCATAAAAAGGAGCACGCAAATCATCCTGATGACTGTCACCTGTGGGGAAAATATTTACATCCTTTGATGATGGACAGACTCCAGGGACAGTTCATGCTCTTGGTCAACAGGAAGTACCTCAGGAGGAGGACCTAAGGCTGGCCAATGAGAAGACATCCTGGTGCATAACTAGAGGGAATCTAAAAAGGAAGGCCTGGAAACTCAAAGGTGCTTCTTTTGCTTGGCCTTGCTTCTCAGCACTGTTCATGACTGCTTAACTTTGAAAAACTCTAGACACACTTTGTCAAATGTTGCTACTGTGGAGATTTGCTGAAGATTGCAGCCTAGGTTGGGCAGGGCATGGGTAGGCGGAGCCCAAGGTGGGGCGGGGCCCAAGGTGGGGCGGGGCCCAGGGTGAAGCCTGGTTTGGAGCCATAAAAGCCAGAGCACTGAGGCTGTCCTCGGAGGGCAGCACCTGCTCAATGGAGGCTCAACAGAGAGACCCAGGCCCCAAGTGAGGGTGCAGCATCTGCCCCCTTGAGGGTTCAGCAAGCTCTGATGAACTGAAGAGATCTAAGCCCCAAGGAGGAGGGGGGGTTGCAACAACTGCCATCCAGATGCGAGAGCCAGGTGGTCACTGAAGCTACGCTGACTGCTGTGCTCCCATTGGAGGACTGAAGCTCTTCCTGTGTATGCTGATTTGGATGGACTGCTGACTAATTGCCCCAAGGACTTGCCCCTGAGGATGCCTTCAGTTTGGTATCCTTTCTCCTTTGCCTCTGACTGGTGGGTTGGAAGGTGTTTAGAGATATTAATAGTTTAAAGGTACACCTTCAGAGCTGCTCCGCTTTCTCTTCCCTGCCATGATGGGTTATGACCTTCTAGCACTGTGAACCAAAATGAATCATTTGCTCCTTTAAGTTGTTTCTAGCAAGCATTTTGGTCATAACGGTACAAAAGTGCTAAGCCTCAAAGGGCAGCTCTGTGAGGTCTGTGAATCAAGCCAGCCATCGATATCATTCTTCTCCAACATCCCATCCAATCCTCAAGTTGTACTGATCTTCAACAGAGTGACTCATTGGTCTTTCTACTTGGCTGTACCTCAACTACTACACCCCTGAGAGTCCAAACCATCTCTCACCCTCACAGTCCTAATATATCTCCCTGCTTCCTTCCCTGCCTTCTCCAATCCCTTTTCCACACTGTTAATAAGCTACATTACTTACATTTCCCCCACCAATAATACCCCATTTTCACTAGATAAAATCTAAACACCTAAATAAGATCCTGCATGACCTAACCTCACTTACTTTTTCCATTATTCCTAACTGTGTTAACTGCACAGAGCACACCTTCTTTCTGCTGTGCATACACTAAACTCTTCCCTCCACATGTCTTTTATCTTTAAGGCACATGTTTCTTCTGGTCAGTCCCATCTCATCTGTCACGGACATCTTCTGTTTCTGCCTGTCAAGCATCTTACCTCTGACCTCTTACTGAAATCATCTCCCCCTCATTCTCACTCTGTGTGATTTGACTTACACTGCCAACTTCCAGGCATCCCAGTTCAGGGCCATGACTATAAGAATACATGATACAAGACCTAGCCAAGGTACTCCCTGTATCCGCAATTCACCAATCCATTAATTCAAACCACACTCAATCAGAATTAATCTGAAGGACTTATCTGGGAACCCTGTACCAGGGTTGCTGTCGGGACAGATGATGAGTGAAAGTATGGCCCTGTTCCACCAGGCAATGGACACACTGTGGCAAATGATGGGACAGGACAGATGTTAGCTCACAGGCTTTATCAATTTTGATTCAGAGCTGCCAATGACTGTGTCTGTAAGGAAGGATCAGAATGCAGAAAACACACAGGACAAGCAGTCAGGTCTCTAATCCTGGCTCTGATAATTACTATCTGAGTAAGTCAATTAACTTTTATAGCTCTGTTTTCTCATTTGGAGAACATAAAGTAGGGCTTGGCATTTCCTAAGGACCAATCACACCTATAATTCCACAATTTCCTTAAAAAGATCTAGACTTTTAGTGGCCATACCAAAGCCAGGCCTTTCAAGCATCATTTAAAAACTATAAAGTTAAGCCAGGAAGCCAGGTGTGGTTAACAGTAGCGCAGCGCGCAGAGGATCAAGGTAAGTTCAAGCTCAGCCTGGATGACACAGTGAGACTCTGTCTGTAAACAATGAAGCAAAACAACAAAGCTACGAGAGCTTCCTTCTCTCTGATTCTGTACTATGTAGGAATGTAAACTGATACCCCCTTTATAAAAAGAAGTTGGGGTTTGGTGATCATAAGGAGTCATACCTTTGATTCTCACTCTACTATAGGAAAATTCACTAAGACAATAATCAGAGATGCAGGTGGAAGTTTATATACATACTAATGCTTAGTAGTCATCACATAATAGGGTTTTACCTGAAAGCGAACACTAGAAGTATCCTAAACATTCAATAATAATGAATTAACTAAATAAATTATGGAAGAGTCTTACAATTAAACACTATTAATTTAAAAGCATACTTGCAAATAGCTTTAATGACATGGGGAATGTTCATAAATATAATGGTAAGCACAGTAAACATGACATAAAATAATGTATACTGTATGAACACACACTCAGAACAACACAAAAAAATAAATGCCTCAAAAACATTATCAGTTTTAACTCCAGAAATTACAACTAATCTCTCCTCCTCCTCTTCTTTTTCTGTAATATATATCTGGATAGCTTGAGCTATTTACAATTATTAAATTACAAAAACTTACAATTTTTGTAAACAGGAAACTGTATTTATTTATTTATTCATTGAGGCGGTCTCACTATATAGACCAGGCTGGTCTCAAACTCATAGAAATCCACTTTCCTCCATGAATGCTCCACGAATGCTAAGATTAAGGGTATGTACCACCACACTCAGCTTTTTTTTTTTTCACTTTAAAATGTAATTTTAAAATTTCTCAACTTCATATGAAAAAACAAAAAACCCAGAATAGTTAGAAACAATCCTCTACAATAAAAGAATGTCTGGAGGCATCACCATTCCCAACTTCAAGTTCCCAACTACAGAGCAATAGTAAGAAAATTTCCTGGCACTGGCATAGAAACAGATTGGTTGATCAATAGAATTGGATTGAAGACCGAGAAATAAACCCACATATGTATGAACACTTGATTTTTGACAAAGAAGCCAAAACCATACAATAAGAAAAAGAAAGCATCTTCAATATATGGTGCTGGTCTAACCGGATGTCTACATGTAGAAAAATGCAAATCGATCCTTATTCATCACCCTGCACAAAACTCAAGTCCAAGTAGCTCAAAGACCTCAACATAAAACCTTTTAGAAGAGAAAATGAGGAACAGCCTTGAACTCATTGGCACAGGTGACACCTTCCTTGAACAGAACACCAACAGCTCAGGCTATATGATCATCAATCAATAAATGGGACCTCATAGAACTGAAAGTTTCTGTAAGGCAACGGACACTGTCATGAGAACAAAACAGCAGCCTACAGACTGGGAAAAGATCTTCACAAACCCTAAGTCTCATAGAGGGCTATATCCAAAGTAAATAGAGAACTCAAAAAAAAGGAAAAAAAGAACACCAACAAACCAAATAATCCATTTTAAAAATGGGGTGCAGAGATAAACTGAGAATTCTCAACAGAAGAAACTCAAATGGCAGAGAAGCACTTAGAGAAATGCTCAGCGCCCTTAGTCATCAGGGAAATGCAACTCAAAAAGGACTCTAAGATTCAATCTCAAACCAGTCACAATGTCTAAGATCTGAAACTCAAGGGACTGCAAATGCTGCCAAGTATGTGGAGAAAAAGGAACATTCCGCCTTGCTGGTAGGAGTGCAAACTTGTACGACCACTTTGGAAATCAATCTGGCAGTTTCTCAGAATAATGGGAATAGTTCTTTCTCAAGTCCCAGCTATACCACTCCAAGGCATATATTGTAACAGTAAATTTTTATTTATCACAGATATATTTATTAATACTTAACAATTACCTAACAATTGTCTATAAAATTCCTAAATCCTAAACCCAAACCCTAACTCTGAAACCTAACACCTAAAACTTCTTAGTACCTATAATACAAACATTTAACATTAACCTAAGGTTTCTCAAAAGGATATTTTTCTCTGAGCATGGGTGTTGAGGGAATGGCCAATTAGCTGGGCAGAAAGAGTATAGGAAGGTGGGACTTCCTGAAATTAGACAGAAACCCTGAGCACACACAGAGAACCCCTCTCTTTTTGGCTGGGACACAGAAGGAGACAGCCGGCTTGAGAACACTGGAAGGTACTCACAGGCACATGTTGGTTTGGGGTTGGTTAACTTAGAGTAGCTAATTGAGAGTCTGCCCAGCTAAGGGCTAAACATTAAAACATTAAAAGGTCTTGGTGTATTTAATTACTGGGGAAAAGACTGCGGCGGCTTATAGACCCTCAGTCCAAGCAGTCCCAGGTCGTTGGACTTTGAGACTCCTGGACTCCCCTCGGGCCCAGGTGAAGCTCCTACCAAGTTGCTGGTAATTCTACTGGCCTAATATAAAACTTATATTAATTAACAGAGTTTAGGTTACAGGTGGTGTAGGCCACCCTTGGTTCCAGGGCTCTTTCTCCAGGATAAGTTAGGCAACCAGTTAAGGCACGCGGGCCAGGCTGCTGCTCCTCTGCCAAGCTGCTGGCTACTCCACCAGCCTAATCTTACAGTTTATATTTACTAATAACTACAATAATTAATTAATTTGCAGTTTCATGTGGGTCCTGATGGATGGCTGGTCTTCATTCAATTTTACAGTTTTAAAGTCTCTTAAAGTCTCTGAATTTCACTGGTTGCCTTCGTGGTCTTAAGACCAATTAACTTATGAAAGTTTCCCAGGAGGCTCACCTATTCAGATGCTTATGGACTGCAAAGGCCCAAAATCCTGGAGCTCAGCTTCTAAGCACTCGGGAATCTCTGGGAGAATCAGTCTCCTGATGGAACTAGAAAAGATCATCATGAGTGAAGTAACCCAAACCCAGAAAGATACACGTAGTATGCATTCACTGAGAAGTGGATCCTAGCCATTTAGTTCAGGATAACCATACTACAATCCACAGACCCAAAGAAGCTAAGTAATTAAGAGGTGCAAGAGAGGAAGGATGCTTGAAACTCACTTCTGAGTGAGGGGGAAGAGAAAAGATAGTGGAAGTAGATGAAGAGAGAGAACTAGATAGGAGAGGGAAAGAGGAAGGAAAGGAGTCGGGGATCAGCTATAGGGAGAGAGGGGGCAGGTGGTGAATGATGGGGGCTGAGTGAAAGATGGGAAACCGAGGTGGGGGTCATCTCTTGGCTCCCCTTTTTTGTGGAGAAAGGGACAGGGGATAGGGGAAGGGAGTGGGAGGACAGGACCCAGAGGAGGGGAAGGAGGAGGCTACAATTGTGATGTAAAATGAAAAATAAAATAAAAAAATTTAAAAGTTCATTGCACAGCCTAAGATCATACATGATTGTGAAACATAGCACCTCCCTTCACCTACCTTATCTGCAATCCACAATCCCCATGATAATCACCTCCACAAATGGATCAACAAGGAAGGCTGAAATGTGACATTAGCATAGTATCACAATGATCTCAGCACTTGCTAAAGGGCTTTCAAGTAGCAGGGGTGGGGGAGGGTGCCACAAATTAGTGCCACCAAAGACAGTTTAAATGTCCACATGGGGGGCTGGAGAGATGGCTCAGCGGTTAAGAGCACTGGCTGCTCTTCCAGAGGTCATGAGTTCAATTCCCAGCAACCACATGGTGGCTCACAACCATCCATAATGAAATCTGGTGCCCTCTTCTGGCCTGCAGATATACCTGCAGACAGAACACTGTATACATAATAAATAAATCTTTAAAAAAAAAATAAAAAAAAAAATGTCCACATGGTCCTCTAACCCTCTTCCATCAACTCAGATGTATTTATCAGCTCACTTCAAGGATACCTGAGCCCTAGGAAAATGAGTTGCAGACAACCAGAGAGCCTGGCAGGAATAGAGGGCCACTAGGACTGAGTTTTGCATAGGTGTATAGTGTACTTCAGTTTTACATGGGTCTCTTCCTGGGCTCACAAGGAGATTAGCAAATCGAATTTACAATGCTACTGACCAGACACAGCAACAAGTACAAACTGAACTTTAAGTCATATTGTATTTATGGGTAACATAAGCAAACAAAAACACTACCAAATTCATCTACAACTCAAAGGGCTGCGTTTGCTCTCTAGGAAGACAAAGATCTTGAGTGAGAGAGTTCACAGCGGAAAACACACAGTCAGGGAGACCTCACAGCACACCAGTTCCTTGGGTGTCCCCCAGCTACAGGTCAATTGTGACCTTGAAGCAGGACTTAGCCTGCTGTGACCTTCAGGACTAGTCAAAAACTGATACCTGTGGAATGAGGAGGAGACCTTTAGAATACACTAAGTCATTACACTACAAGAACAGCTCATGACATTTAAAGAATTCACACACGTGCAAAACAACCAGGGTGAGGGTATAACTGCTATTTTAAGCAGTTTCAATGTCAAGACCTTCAAACAAAATGAGCATTTTGTAAGATCTTTAAAACATAAATCATGAAATTACCTAAAAATAAAGCTCTAAATAATACTCTCAGTTTATCATTTGTATCCATTCTTAAAAATCTTCTTGGCTAGATTATCATTGTATGTTTCACTAAATATTTACAATATGCCAAACACTTCAAAAACTACCATCTCCTTTTTTAGCCATTTAATCCTCAAAAGCCCACTAAACAGGTGGATTTAGCAATGAGGAAGCTGAGGTTCAGAAAAATGAATACAGCCAACTATAGTGTCTCATACCTAAAATACCAACACTTGGGAGCTGAGGCCAAGTCTGGGAAACATAGTGAGTCCCATGCCAGCTTGTACTACAGTATGAAATTCCATAAAAAGTTTAAAGAAAAAAAAGGGGGGGAGGATGGAAATTTGAAAAATAAAAGAATATATTTACCCAAAATTCTGACCATCAGTAAATTATGAGATTGAAACCTAGATCTAGCAAATTTATTCATGAAGTCATGATGCTTTTCCAGCCACTGAAGATGGACTATCTTCCAGTAACTTGCATTTATTCTGAACATACTTAAACAATGACTAGGATTAAACTTCAGCCTGCAGCAATGTCAATTGTTCACCATCTGAACAAAAAGTTTAGCTCACTAAGACAAGCAGATTGGACTACAGCTTGCTGAAATTCCCAGGAGATGATTTTAAATTATTAGTGATAATTAAAATTAATAACAAAGGAAAAACAAAGAAAAAAAAACAGATCTCCAGATCTACTACTGCTCAGAGTTATTTAATGGTTTCTCATCTCAGAGTAAAAACCACTCACACTACGATCTAAAAGCATATGGCACACAGGAGGCTGCCAAAGCTAGGTAGGTGTGTGTGGAGGGGTGTCTAACTGTAACAATTAAAGAAGAAAAGGTCGTGAATGTGAGAGTGAAGGTGGAACCGGAGGACTTAGAGAGGAAGAGGCTCAAGTAGGAGGACAGTAGGGAAGAAATGATGCAAACATACTACTCGTGTATGAAATTCTCAAAGAAAAATAAATGTGCCAAGTACATATGGACTGGACATTGGGAATGTATGCTAAGTCATATAACTCTTATAATTGTGGCCTATTTATTTCTCTTGTTTTGTATTGTATTTATAGTTATAAGAAAAAGAACCATTTTTTGGACTGAAAGGGAGAGCTGTTGGGGGGGAGTAGGGAGGGGATTGTGATTGAGATGTAACTTGAAGAAATAAAAAATAAATTATTAAAAAAAAGAAGAAAAAAAGGAAATGGAAAAGTAAAAATAGATTTCAAAAAATACCTATTGTCCATGAACAAATGGATTCTCGGGGCATTTCATCCTTTCTTCTCTGCCTGTACTGCAAGTTTTTAGTGAATGAAGCCTGGGGACATTAAGTAAAGCTAAGGACACATTTCCTTAGGAAAATCACTGGGCTTCGAGTTCAGATAAGATAATCAAAAGAACTCAAGTGTGTCCTAATTAGAGCAAACAAAAATGACCGCTGAGGTCATTGTATTCACATAAGCAAAAACTGAAAAGAAAGTTTAAATTGCCTAATGGTGTTTCCGTGTATCTCCTCTAGATATTGGAAACCGTTTAAAATATACAATCAGAAGAATAAGTCTCAGATTCCTCACTTACAGAAGGAGGTTAGATGTTAGGGTTTGTTTCTACGGTCATTTTGAGCTCTAACATTCTATCATTAAACCACAATCTCTACCTTTTACAAAGCAAGTCCAAAATTATAAAAGGAATTTGATTTGTAGCACAATTTACTACAAAATCACAACTTAAAGGTTCTTTCACAATTGAACAACTCTTAGTTTTTGTCTATGCCCTTATATATCCAAATTTGCCAATGTAAACATTTAGTCTAGAATATGTAGGCAGTGACCTAGTCTTTGTTCAAAGGCATCAATTTACAAAGTTGATTCGGTTTTTCAATCAGCTCTGTTAGAATATTCCTCCTTATTCTGTTTTCTTTTTTCTTTTTTTTTCCCCCAGACAGGGTTTCTCTGTGTATCACTGGCTGTCCTGGACTCACTTTGTAGACCAGGCTGGCCTTGAACTCACAGAGATACACCTGCCTCTACCTCCGGAGTACTGGGATTAAAGATCTGGCCCACCACATCCAGCATGTTGTTTTCTTTAAAGGATGACAGCAAGTATATTCTTTCCCACACACACACCCTTTTTTTTTCTCTTCAGATCTTATCCTTGTTTCAAATGCAGAAAGACAACTTTTCCATCCATTGTTCTTCCTGATCTCTTGCCCTTAGGTTACAGATCTCCATTTCTACAGGCTTATTTTAGGGCAGGTTTTTCTCACCACTCAACTTCCCTTTCACTGTTAATATTATTCTGAAAGCAAACAGCACATCCAAGTGTGATGGTGCATCTATCTGGAATCACTGCACTTGGGAGAATAAGATAAGACCACCAAGAGTTCAAGGCCAACCTGGGCTACAGAGGGAAAGTCAGTTTTTTAAAAAAAGAGGACAGACATGGTGCTGCACTTTAATCTTTAATCCCAGCACTCGGGAGGCAGAGGCAGGCGAATCTCTGTGAGTTCAAGGCCAGCCTGGTCTACAGAGTATGTCCAGGGCAGCCAGGGAAACACAGAGAAACCCTGTCTCAAAAAACCAAAACCAAGAACAACAAAAAGATGCACCCCAGAATCTCATGAGATAATTGTTTAGTGTCTAATCATTTCCACCTATACTGTACTGCTATTGGTATCTAATTACTAATAAAGATAAAATTAATCTTAGAGCCTTGCTCTAATGATTAAATGAATACATCATAAGGGCACAAGAGTGGTTGGCTACACAGTAATCACTCAACAAATGTGATTTTCATGATTTCTAATAAAAATGCTATATCTCTATATAATCAAGCTGTATACTCTAGCTTTCTATAACAATAAAATTTTATCACATATATTATATTATTAGCTATTTATTCCCTAAGATTAGGCAGAAACGTAAGGTTTACAATTAAATTTAAATAGAAGACCAATCAAAAATCAAGACTCTGAGTAACTCTTGACATTAATACTGTAATTAATGATGAATACGATTTCATTACTATCTTAGAAGGTCTTTTTATACAAATATTTTGATCACAATTTTCCCCTCTTCCCACCCTTCCAATTCCATCCCTACCTACTTTCTCTCTCAACAACAACAAAAATCAAAAACAAAAACAAAACAGTAAGAGAAAAACAAAACACCAAAAAGAAACTAGTAAAAGCCCATCAAAATAAATAAACTAAACAAGCAGACTCGCAGACAGCAGCACAAATGTTGCAGGGGTAACCTGACACTTTTTGACTGGATTTAAGGCCCACCCCAGGGTATGGAATCCACACCCTACACTGCTAAAGTGACGAGGAACCCCAGAAGCTTCCTATTAGCTTGTGGTAAAAGATCTGCTCTATGTCCTACAAACTGAGCAAATTTGCTTAGATAATAAGACGAAAAGACCAAACCTCAACAAGGAGTCCATCTATTGAAGAGACTCAGCTGGGACTTCCCTGAGCCTAGAGCACTACCACAGAAACAACACCTGAACTGGCACACCACCAACGCAGGGCTCTGCCAGTAGTCCAAAAGCGCAGAGGGTAGTCAGCAGTCCAAGAGGGAGACAAAAAAAAAAAATGGCCTTGGGATTTAAATTAGACCCTGAAGTCCAGCCTTCTATACACGCAAATGAAACTTGCCTCAAGTCTCCTCAGCTAGTTTATTATTATGCACCTAAATGTCCACAGGCTTATGTCAGAGACCAGTAAACAAATAGAGGAAGGCAGAGATACTGAAATGCTGTGTTTTTCTAAGTCACAAAGATCCTGCAGATGAGCACTAGTGGAGAAGTATCAGACAGAAGAACACTACAGGAACAAAATCCAATGAGGGAAGAAACTCAGAAGCTCTGCCCAGTGATCTCTTTTAACACAAAAGGAGAGGCTCCAGCATCCCCAGCTGGGAGCTTGTTAGGACTATAACCTCAGTCCCCATCCCAGACTAAAAGGATCAAAATCTTCAACTGTGTTCCACATGATACTTACAGCCACATCTGAGAAACAGCTGCTCACCGCACAAGACCTACAGGCATCTTTACTGTTCAAATTACTACTTATAACACTTCTGTTTCCTTGAGTGTGTTATGTCTAAACACAGGGCTGCAGACAGGGAATATTGTGTTCACCTAACAAGTTCATAGGAAATCGGATTACATGCATGCTGAAAGGTTGGTAGGAAATCTGTGTTCCAAGTGACAGATAAGGAACTCATCAATTGACCAAGAGCGTACAGACAATCTACCTCAGGCAACACCGGAATTTGAACTAGGGACTGTCTGGGTGACTAAGGTGAACAGAAACGATACACATAAACACACACACACAAATTATTTTAAAACTGTTAATCATGTCTCAGCCGGTAAAGTGCTTGCAGTATAAGCAAGAGGACCTAAGAAAAAATACAGTAGAGGGCCAATGACAGGCTTCAGTGTTTAAAAGCACTAGCAGCTAAGCCTGACTACATAAGCATGGTCTTAGAACTCACATGGGAGAAACAGAACAGACTCTGGCAAGCAAGCTGTCTTCTGACCATCACATGGCACAACATGGCAGCTGCATTCATGCCACATGTACACACACATTTGAGGAAGACACCTCATATAGATACACCTCTGTTCTACACACACACACACACACACATATGAACTACATACATATATGCACTAACATGCTTACAATGCACATATCCACAGGAACATATACAAACTATTTTAAAGTTCAGACAAAAGAGAAGGGAATATAAGAATTCCAGAGTGTGAAAAAATTTGATTGCATTGACAAAAATTGGTGTTTGCGAAGCAAGCTGGATGATTTTAGTCATTTTAAATCCTTCTGGCAGGAACTGTACTACTACACCAGACATCATTTGTTTTTCCTCATCACTGTCATTCCAACCTGTGGGGAGCACGGTTTGGTCATCCAAATCCTGACACCTCCTTCTCTGTGGAAGGGAGTCGTGTGACCAGGTGACGGCACTCGCCACCCAATAAGGTCAAATGGAATACAATTAGGCAGGCTGGTTTTTATGATATTTATTATGCTAAATTACAACTTATACTAAATGAGATACCTCTACTTCTACAGGATCAGGATAAGCTGCATCAATCAAACAGAAACACTTAATGGTCATTAAAGCTAGAATAACTAATATTACAATATATAACCACCACATCCTACACTTATATTAATATTCCCACATCACACATCATACGACCTGTCCGAAGACCTTGGCTCTTCTGTTTCCCTGCGTCGATGTTCGGGGCAAAGCCCCAGTTCTAGTCTCAGTTCAAGGCCTGAGTGAATGGGCAAGGGATAGAGAGAGAGGTCTCAGCACAAGGTCTGAGGAAGGGGCATAGACCTAAGATAGAGACAGAGGCAGGACGTCAGTGACAAGACTGATCGCCGCTTACTGCTTGTCTCCTTTGGTTTTTATACTTTCATTTTAGCTTCATTATAATATCCGCATAAGGCGGGCTAATTATTCTAATTACTACGTCATCCACATATGGTGGCACTCCTTATCTTCTTATCTGGCTCCTACAGCTGGGCCTCAGCTGGGCTGTGGCTGACAGCTGCTTACAGGCTCCTTACACAACCAATATTCAAGCAAGCTGTTATTTATCCCATTTTAAAACCTCCCTTCAAAGCCGGGCGGTGGTGGCGCACGCCTTTAATCCCAGCACTTGGGAGGGAGAGGCAGGTGGATCTTTGTGAGTTCGAGGCCAGCCTGGTCTACAAAGTGAGTCCAGGACAGCCAGGGCTACACAGAGAAACCCTGTCTCAGAAAACCAAAAAAAAAAAACCTCCCTTCAGCCTGGCGGTGGTGGCGCATGCCTTTAATCCCGGCACTTGGGAGGCAGAGGCAGGCGGATCTCTGTGAGTTCGAGGCCAACCTGGTCTACAAAGCGAGTCTAGGACAGCCAGAGATACACAGAGAAACCCTGTCTCGAAAAAAAACCTCCCTTCATTCCTTTCTGCTGCATTCCCCACCTTCTCTTTATAACAAAAAGAGTCCTTGAAATCTCTAACCCCAGACATGAAATGTTTCTCTTTCTCTACTCTCCTCTGCCTTCAAGGATCAATTTCTGTTCACCATTGCTCCATCAAAATTGCTACTGAGAAGCTCAGCCGTGATCTCTCCATTGCTGTTTCCAGTCAGTGTGCACCTGAGCCTCATTTTACTTGACCTTTTAAGAAGCATCTGATCCAGCCTTGAAGTGTCTTCACTTGGCTCCCCCCATGACAACAAATTCCAGATTTCCCTCCATTTTCTTTTTCTCCTTTACTGATTACCTCTCTCACCTCTCTCCCTTCAGTGAGCCAGCAGCCCAGGTTCTTAGGTCTGACAATTACTGCCTTGTGGACTTTATCTAGTAAAAATATTGTGACAACTCCACAATATTTATTTCTAGGCTAGACCTCTCTTTTGAAAACCAGGCAAACAATCTCCAAAGCTGAGTTCCTTGTAGGCATGCCTTTTAATAATGGCAACTTAAAAACAAAACAAAATTATCTAATGATAAAACACTGATATTTATAAAGTTCTCCCCATGGCCTAAATCAGGACTCAGCAACACAAGATAATATCAACTGATATAAAAGCCTCACCATGAATGTAGAAAGAAATGTGTCAAGAATGAAAAGATGGGGCTGGGGATGTAGTTCAGTTCATAAAGTACTTGTCAAGCATGCACCAAGTTCTGGGTTTGATCCCTCGCACCAGGCAAATTGGGGTATAGTAGTGCATGCTTACAATCCTAGCATAAGAGAGGAAAAACCGTAAGGTCATTTCCCAATCACATTGGGAGTTCAAAGCAAGCCTGGGCTTCATGGAACCCTGTCTAAAATTAAAAGGTGGAACTGGGAGTGGTGGCGCATGCCTTTAATTCTGGGGCAGGTGGATCTCTGTGAGTTCAAGGCCAGCCTGGTCTACAAAGTGACTCCAGGACAGCCAAGGCTACACTGAGAAACCCAGTCTCGGAAAAAAAATGTAAACAAGAGGATAAGAAAAGAAAATCAAAAGAATGGATGAACACAGGAGATTTCTAGACCATTTTATCACACTAGACAAACACAGCTCACGGGTCTTTCTACTTCTATCAGAAGATTCTTCCAGGAGGCAAAGAGCAAGGTGAGAACTTTCACAGCTATGTTACCCTTATCTTTGGTGTTCTGTAGGCATAATGCTATTGTGCACTGTGTAAAGATTTAAATGGTGATTTCTGTTTCCCCAAATCTGGTTTCAATGCTGAGAATCTCCTGTCTCAATGTTGTGCAACCATTGCTCCCTAATTGTTCCCTGATATGTCAATAAAGAGGCTTCACAGCCAATGACTGAGCAGGGGAGAGAATAGGGCTGGACTTCCTGTCAGTCAGAGGAGGGAGGGGGAGAGAGAGAGAGAGAGAGAGAGAGAGAGAGAGAGAGAGAGAGAGAGAAAGTAGGAGATTGAACACAGGGAGATGTTCAGAAGATATCATGAGAAAAGAGCTGGAGCAGAGAAAACCATAATACGCAAGTATCCTGGGGATTCTGGCTGGGAGACTAGCTTAGAGGATTAGAATAGAGTATTAACTGTTCAGTATTGTGCATTAAAATTTGTTAAATAAATAACCTACTCCCTCCTATCCTTCTTTGGGTAAAAAAGGCTCCCCCATACCCACTCCCCTCAGTTCATCGGTCACATGAAGGCTAAGAGCTTCTTCTTGATCTGGGGCCCAACATGGCAGTCCAGCTAGTGTAAGGTGTCCCACTAACAGGCACACTTTTTAAGTTAGCACACAGTGTTATAGATTTTTATTTGCAAGAAGAGACTTATAATGCAAGTCACACATCTGAAAATTGCAACTCACAAAAGCCCACACTAAGGCCAACAGCAACAAAAGGAGTAGGCCAGAAATCTTGATGACCCTGTAAATTCTATTGCAGGGTTGGACAAAACTAACCATCAGAGCCCTTACATGGTCCATATCTTCTTAGGAGGCTTCTTGTTTCCACCTATTTAATTGTCTGTGATATCTGACTAAGTCACCGAACAAAAGTTTATTGCATGACTGTTTTGTGCCAAAGCGCCACATAAAGTACTAAAATTTGTCCTCTGACTTCTGCATAGCACTTTTACAGGTAACCACAGACAGATAGCAGAAAGGTCAGTTTATCACTTAATGGATATGTGACCAAAAGGGCTGTAACAGTTCTATCCCTACATAAGTATAATTTCCACCTAAAGACCACATTCACTGCCCTCTGACAGTGTTTCCACATAGTCCTAAAGCCTTTCCCAACCAGTAAATATCAGTGAGGTTTTCAATGGCATCATGAAGAACTGAGGCACAGGGATGTCAAAATAAATTGCCCAGGGTGATACAACTACAAGGCAGATGCAATATGCAAATCAGATTAATTAATGTGGGTCAGCAACCTAACCACTTCACAGCACGGCCTCCTCCTGCCCATGCAGAGTCTCCTTTATGAGGAAATAGTCTCCTCTCAGGGCCATACACTCAGCAAATTCTTCAGGAGACTCCAACCAGCCACCTTAAACAATCAAAGTGTAGAGATTATGTACAAAGCTGTCTGTTTTGCTTTTCCCCACTAGGTTCATGGCATTCCACGTGCCTGCCAAAGGCCCCCAGGGATTCAGCAATGGCAAGACAACCTAAACACATCTCTGAACACAGGTGAAGCAAGTATGACCAGGTCAACACCTTGTAATCTCCTGTAGGGAAGAGTTTGTCACTAGAGAACATATCAACTGAAGAGAGCTAAACTAAATTCTACAGGCCACCACTCAAAAGTGGTTATTCCCACCAGGTTAGATCTGAGTTTCCAGCATTCTGATCTTCAGAATTTTACAGGATATTCAAAGAACTTGGATGGCCCACCATAGCACTACTTAGCCAGGATCTTCAGGTATCCCTAGAAATCTAAAGCTAGGAGATCCTTGTGACAGAAAAGTATGGAAGACATTACTTAGATGATCAGATAACAGCATCTAAAGATCAAACAGTCCTGAGTAGGTGTGGTGTCTTCTTTCAGAAGGTGGGTCTCTGTCCAATCCAAAAAAGCCCTATGTTCTATACAGAAGTCTCTAAGGAAATGGTTGTAAATGTTGCTTTCAGTAAACCCATGGATCTGTAAGTCTTCAGAGTTCTGGAATCTTCCCAAGCACCATAGGCAAAGGCAAATCCATCCTTTTTCTTTCTTTGTGGAGACAAGGTCTCATTCTATAGCCCTGGCTGGCATGAACTCTTCTATGTAGACCAGGCTGGAGTTCCAACTCACGTAGACCCACCTGCCTCTGCCTCCAGAGTTCCACTACACCCAGCTCTGCCCTTTTTCCTACCAGAAAGAAATATAAAAATATTAGTTACACAATCATTTTGTTTGTCTACTCGTTGCAGAAAATATGTAAGCATAATGAAATAGTGCTTTGCTTAAGATAAAGAACATTTATTGCAAAGGACAAAAAAAAAAAAAAGAAAATGAAAAGGCAATTCAGAGAATGGTAGAAGATGCTTACAAAGCATATATCACATAGGAGACATGAATCCAGAAACTACCTGAACAATTACTTCTACAAAGAAGATAGATATACAGGGTCTCTGTATGGCCAACATACATAAGAAAACAAGTGTAATATTATCAGGCATTAGAGAAATGCAAACCAAAGCTATAATGGAGGGTGGTTCAAGCCTGTAATTCCAGCATTTAAAAGAGATGGGGTAGGGGGAGAAGATCAAGGTCAGGCTGAAATATATAGGGAGTTCAATGCCACTCTGATCAACCCTAAGCATTTTATCATGCTGCCACACATACTACACACAAAATCAGCCCAGTGTGCATGACTATGGAACAACCGTGGAGCCTATAAATGTACCTGTTTATTTCCTAGACCTGTCACAAAGTGTCAGAGCTTTTCCCTGTGCCATTGCCTTATGAGTGTATAGTATCTCTAACCATGATACGAAGTACTTTCATTTCTCTTTAGGTATAAAACCCAGCACAACTTTCCTGTCAATATGTGTGTCACCCAGGTATTTTCCCCGCTGCCTTCAGGCTCTTTGACTATCTACTGGTTCTCCAAGACAGTTCTGTTTGCTTTTCAAGAAAGACCTTCACTGCTTCCATAACCACCACTGTCCAGCTGGATCTTTATGACTATGCTACACAGATGCAGAAGAATTAGAAGGGAGGGTATCAGATACTCCTTACAGAAAAGAAAGAAGTCAACTGTATAGACTCATCACTTCCTCTCTCAAAATAATGCCATCCATGTTTCAATGAAGCTAAACCAATAGACAACTCTCAGCTAGACTAGGCTCGAGTTTTCCCATTTACATGATATGACTACAAAATACGTTCCTATTCCCTCCGAATAGCTCCCACTGGCAATTACATTTTTTCCTTTCATCATTTTAAATGAATGTATTTACTTTCATTCCACTAAAACTTCATCTCTCCGGTATACTTCCCCCACACTTGTGCTTATCAGACATGATGGGGTAAGTAAGGACAATTCTCAAAGCTTATCAAAGCCTGATCAGTAAACACACTGGGACAGCCAGAACGTCAGGAGGGACATGTCATCTCAGGTCAGACAATGTCATCCCTTAAAGCATTTTTGTTTGAATACCTTGCTGTGGAGCAGAATAGCCGTTAGCTACCTAGGTGCATATACATGCACTGAAACTAAATAGAATTTAAAATTCAGTTCTTGAGGCCTACCATATTTCAGGTACTCACTAGCCACACGCAGATTCTGGCTACTGAACAAAGGAGATCCAGGACATTAGGAACAGTGCAGAAAAGTCTACTAAAGAATGTTGATGGACAGTATAACCTGATGGAGTCCATGAATGTTCATTCATAGGAGCTGAATTCTTAGGAACAGCAGTGTCTGTATTTACCAACTGTCGAGTTTGACTCTCTGAAGAATGACTCAAGGACTCTGGATATTCTTTGCACGCTCTCTTAGGCAGCTTAGGTCAGTAGAAAAACCTGTTTGCAGACTCCGTGAATAATGAATGGATGAATGACTAGTACGTACCTTAATTTCTGCCCTAATTTATTTAATATTAGTGCCCAGAAAGCAATGATGCTTTTTTTTATTTGTTTATTTTTGTTTTGTTTTCTTTTGTTTTTTCACTGGAGATTTTATGAGAAGAAATGTGTCAGCAGGCCAGGCAAGGAGCTCATGGACCCCATGGAGTTGCCCGAAATAAATCTGTAAAACAAAAAACATCTGTCCAAAGGGAACTGCAATATTCATGCAGAAAGCTCCAGACCCCAGAAGGCAGCATGCACTACTCAAAGTTTGTACACACACAAAGGGGAAGTCACAGGAGATGCCCTGAATGATCACACAGCATGCTGCCAATTTCATGGTATTTTCTACTGTAAATTTGCTAGAAAGTAATATAATGACAAAGACAGCAAGCATCTAATTGCACACACTCTGTGCCACTCACTCAGACCTAAAGTCCCCTTCCTCAGTGTCCTGTGACTCAATCTACCTTGCCCAGAAGGTTCTTGGAAAATGAAGTTTTCCTAAATTCCCTAAATTCCAGAGGAGCTAGTAGAATTTTGCATGCAGAAAAGCAATCCCATTAGTGCTTCACCATGATCTCCTGAAGGCCAAGCAAAGGAAGCTCCAGCTGCTTTTTAACATGTTCTAGTTCCCGTGTGCACTACCAAACAGCCACAGGAAGAGGCAAGCCGCTTCATTTGTACAATTCACTTTCTCTCAGCAAAGGTCCAAGAACAGAAGGCCAGACAAGCAGGGAGCAGATGTGGCCTGGTCCTATGAATGCCCTCTGCTGGTTCCCGAGCCCCCTCTTATTGTTTCCGAAACATTTTCAATGAGCTCTGAGCTCCAGTTCCTGGGAAGAAAGAAGAAGGAAAAGCAGTTTTCTCTGTGTCAACACCTCAGTGGAAGAAACATGTCGATACTTCTCTGAGGCGTTATAATTAGAAATTAAAATAAGAGAGGCTTGCATTCAACCTCAAATTGTTAATCTGCTTTTATTTTTTTAATTTAATTATTTATGACTATAGGGAACTCTTTAATGTGCTCTGGACAAGAAATTAATACAATTTCTCTCTCTTGAGCCAAGTAATAGTAGCACTGCTGTTTTAAGCCAATAGATCTGTTGATGAATTAGTCATCACCTTTTAAATCCAAAACCTCAGCTTCAGCAGTGTACAGTGCTCTCTCTGAGGACATAGGAAAGGCGGATTAAGCAAATCAGACTCCTTGAGTTTGAAAATTTGCTTCACAGCTTTATTAGCTGTGGGATCCTGAGCAACTAAATTTCTCCGGACTTCCAAAATAGAGAAGATGCCAGTAGTGACTTCGTGGCTATTCATGTCAGAACCCAGGAAATATTAGCTCTTCCTGTAGAACCTCACGGTAAAGAATGCATTTTCTAAAAGTTAGGGCTTGAGATGAAACTTAGAGAGGCAAGTCTGCTCCTCAGATGACCTGCATGATGATAAGAGTGTTACAAACACAAGGACTTTAGTTTGCCCCCTAAAGCCCAGGTACAAAAGCCAGACAGGGTGGCACACACATGTATTCCCAGCACTGGGCAAGTGCAGACAGGATGCTTCATTAACCAGCCAACCTAGAATAAGCCAGCAAACTCCCAACCAATGGGAGACTGCATCAAAATTGGATAGCTCCTAAGGACCAACACCTGATGTCCTCTGGCCTCCTCGTGCACAGGGTACACAAACACACAGCAAACCTAAGTACAACATACAAAATGAAAATGTCCCAGCCTCCAGTCAAAACGGGATGTTTCCACCCACTCCAAATCCCTAACTCCAAAAACAGCCACTTAAGAAAGCTCATAAGCAAGTACATTTGATGTATCTCACTGATTTAGGGTCATAAAATGGGAGTATTTCAAACAAGATAGTTATTTGCCACTAATTATGTCAAACAAACAAACAAACAAACCCAGCAGCCCTGGTCAGGTTCTGACTCTGCCATGGAAAGAGAGAAGAGCTGGTGGCTTCCTTATATCACAGACATTGCCAAAGGAGAATTATCTACCAGTAATGTGCCCTGGAGTTTCAGCAAAGTCTTTGTCCCTTTGGCAACACCAACTGGATTCCAGTTTGTTGACCTTCTGGGCACAGCAAAAAAAATTGTTCTTTTGGTAGGGCAAACAAGTATTGCAAGGACATGTGCTATTTTTGTGTAAATAAGATAGCATAAGCAAAGACTCATTATTAATGTTATGGGTTACACCTTATTTTCCAACAAGGCACAGTAATTTGGATTCTAGAATAAGTTGTCAACTACACACTTCAAATTATCCTCTTTTTTTTCATTTTAAACTCAAACAGTCACTACAAATAACACTGGAACGTTGGACGATGGTCTCGTATAACTCAGAAACACAGAATGGTAGTAAGGGAAATAGCACCATTTCATTTCTGAACATACATACAAAAATTGCAGATAACACAAGCTTGTCAAGACATGAACACTGAGAACTAATGCTCTGGAGAATTTCACCACTATCCTAGAATGAAATCAAGATAATTTCATTAGTACTCCCCTCAAATAAATCAAGGTAAGCTTAAGTCAGAACTCAGGGGGTATGTGGGTTGGGACACAGCTAACCACTAGCACAGCATTCATCAGCCACGGGTTCCATATTTAGCACTATTTTGAAATATCAAAAACTCTGGAAGAAAACCAAAGACCTCTGAGCACAGTCCTGGAAGGAAATGGTGGAGAACACTCTCAGCAAACGTGAGTCAGTTTAGACTAGACCCCAACCTCCCATAACCACATATGACACACCAAAGCACAAGCTTTGGTTACATTCTTCTTTTCTGTCAGCCTGAACCTCAATCAAGTCTGAACGCACTGCAGACAAAACTGAGAATGATGCCATGTGCTGCTCACCTTTTAATCCAACCCAAACCCCAAAATACCATCTTTTCATAATTGCCAAATGACATTATCTCCATAATGCTCAAAGCAGGTAGTCTTAAAGCCACAGTACATACACATTTTGGTTTTCACAGTCTCGCCTCTGGACCTCTTAACTGGGATTAACCCATTATAACCCTGGCGACTCAGTTCATAAATAATGTATGGCAAATCACTCCAGAACTTCTACAGGGAATTTGTAAATACTCTAGGCAAGACTGGAAAGGCACTTATTGGGAGAGGGTGGAAAGTGCATTTGTTCTCTCTAAGCAGGGACCATCCTCTCCCTACATCAGAACAAAAGCCAACCAACTCCATTCCTTCAAAGTCTAGGGCTTCTGGGATTTCCAAATCTGTAAGACAGACTCCCTGCTTCCTCTGGGTTCTGTCTGCACAGAACCTCCTCAGTCTCTCCTAACAGAAAGCAGGCTCCTAGAGAGCACAGCTCCTGCCTTACTCACTGGTCATTGGGCTTGGCAACATACATCCTTTGTACATACTCGACTGCAGATAATGAATTGCACTATGTATTGCCAAAATCCCACTTACAGAGATTTTCCAGATCTCCCTCCTCCCTATAGCTGCACCTGGACCCACTCAAGAAAATCTCTGGAGCGGAAATCCTGGATCTCACTGTCGGGAGAGCCAGAGCCTGGGAAATGAAATAGTACTGCCCATTACATCCTCTGCCTGGTGGGTGTTTTAACATCCTTCTACATCCAGAGCAACGGCAAAAGTAAACACTTACTACTGAGTAAACTGACAGCATTGTAAACTCAGCCTCTAACCTGTGTTAGCCTATTTTAAAAAAAAATTATTTCATAATATCAGTTGGCAGGCCATCTATGGTGAAAGTTAAATACATGTAAAAGACAACCATCTTAAATGTCTTTAAAAGCTAGTGGAAATGTTACCCGGAATAATCTCCCCCTGTCTGTTCGCTTTCTCCGTGCAAGGATTTTCTTTTTTCTTTCTGACAGAGAAACAGGATAGTCAATCTGAGAGCTGACTTGGCCGGCTAACATGGGCACCTTAGGTCCCTTTTAATGCCCTTCCTTCTTTAGATCATTAGGCGAGGAGGAGCTTTCGGGTTTCTTCTCCCCCAGATGAAGTCTACAAGGCAGAGGGGATGAATTAAAAGAAAACCCGAATCCTTAGCAACAAAAAGTTGGCCCTCTTGGGTCCCCAGACAAGCACAAAGAAAAGAAACCGGCTGAAAAAGAAAAAGAGTTATCAGAGCACAAAGTGAAGTGGCCCAGGGCTCCCGCTGGAGCAGAGCGAAGGAAAAGGGCAAAAGAAACCGCGCGGGGTCAGGTACGGACGCCGCCGCCGCCGCGACGGACGGACCGACGGACTCCACGCGCCCTCTCCCTAGCCTGGGTCGGAGGGCGAGCTCACCGCGGCGTCCCTTCCATCTTCCATCTTCCATCGGGGCTGCGGTGGGTGCGGGCGACCCCGGGCTGCAGCAGCGCGGGGAACCGGGCCCGGCGCGCGAGCGCGGGCGGCTCTTTGTTGCGCGCCCCGGGGACGGACGGACGGCGTTAGCGGCAGGCACCCGGGCCGGCCCCCCGGCAGCGTCAAGGCGAAGGCGGCGGCCGGGGGCGGCGCCCCGCGCGGAGGAGGAGGAGGAGGCGGCGGAGGCGACGCTCGCCCGGCCGAGGGGCGTCCTGCAGCCCTCGGCTGCCTGTTGCTTTGTCTCCTTCGGCGACACTTTTCCCACCCTGGGGAGGGGGGGGAAGTGAGCGGCGCCTTCGTCCGCGGGCGTCTCCCCTCTCCCGGGAGCGCCGCGGCCGAGGTGGGGGGGGGGGGACCGCGCGCGCGCGCCCCGGCTGTCCCACCTGGGCCCCAGGGCGCGCGCACCCGCCCGCCCGCGCGTGTCCTCAGGGTCGCGGCGCCGTGGGGAGCCAGTTCGTCTGCCTCTGAGGGCGCTCCGGGGCCACGGGGCCCCCGCTACAGCCTTCGGTCTCCAGCCTCTGAGGGTGCCCAGGACCACCTGCCCCATCCAGAGACTCTAGTCCCCGGGACCAACTTTGAAGGCCCATGGCTCAAGGAAGGCGTCTCACCCTGATACAGGCTCTCTGGTCCACACCGCAACCTTGTCACCGGGACTATTCCCCCACCCAGGGAAAGGTCACTTCACTGAGATTCAGTCCGAAGTGCCTCTCCCCACCCCACCCCCCGCCCCATTTGATCCTATCAGCGGAAACAAGGACTGGAACCCCCCTCCTTTGCAGAATGTAGGTTTTTCCGTCTCTTATCTGGGCGTTTGGCGGCCACTTTTCCAGGTAAAACCTGAGGCTAGTGGCCAAGTCCCAGCTAGCAACTTTATGCTGAATCTTATTAATGGTTCTCTGTTAACACATTGCCGGACTGGAGATCAAGGGGCCGGGACCAGTGTATCCTGTCTAAAGAAGGTCTACGCGAAGTGGGTTCCACATTAAGAAGTTCGTGCTTGCCAGTTCCGCACACCTGAAGGCAGAATCACACCTGGACAGTTGTCTAGTGGTCCCGTGATTCTCTTGCAGCTCTGTTGTCCTATCTATGTGATCAGCAGAAAAACGACCAAAGAGCCATGGTGGACACACTCCTTTAATCCCAGCACTCGGGAGGCAGAGGCAGGCGGATCTCTGTGAGTTCGAGGCCAGCCTGGTCTACAAAATGAGTCCAGGAAAGCCAGGGCTTGGTTACACAGAGAAACCCTGTCTCGAAAAACCAAAAAAAAAAAAAGAGAGAGAGAGAGAGAGAAAGGAATGAGGGAGGGAGGGAGGAAAGAGAGAGAGAGAGAGAGAGAGAGAGAGAGAGAGAGAGAGAGAGAGAAAGAGTCGTGACTAACATGACCAAATTTAGAGTAGGAGGTAGGGATCAGATTTCCGGAAGCCCCACACATCAGTGTGGACCATCTCTAAGCTTAACTGCTGTCTGGACCCGGAAGAAGGAAGCAGAGAAACTATGTGAATTGCCTACTTTTCTTGGCTGACCCATCTCTGGCTATCAAACTCCACCTATAGTACCCACCAAAGGAACCAACATGACAAAGTATAGAGGAAATATACAGAAATATACAGTTTACAGAAAATAATGTACTCCAACATCTGAAAGTCCAGGTTTCCCTTCCTAGACCAGCAGTAAGGGTGCCTGTATGGTTTGTGAAGCACCACAATTATATTTCTCATCTGGTAATCTTTCTTTCACCCTTCCATAAAAAGGCCTCTCAGAGATAGTCCCTGTGTGCCTGTTCTAAGTTCCTGCCTCTTGGATTCTCCTAGCCTGAGAACTGTGTTGACTAGAAACATAAGTAAGAATTGATATAAAATGTAGTTGCTATCCTTGGACACTGATGTTGTGGCTTTTGCCAGGAAAAATAACCCATAATTCATAACTTCAGACACGACTTCATATAGGCTGAAAGATGGACCCTGAGTTATATAAGCTTATTAATTAAGGGACCTGGGACTAGTCCCCAGAGAACCAAGGAACCCAGTTCAAAGGGTCACTGTGGCTCTCCAGTTCAGTTTCCACACCTAAGAATTCACCTCTGTAAACACAGGAAGCAGGGCTAGCTAGTGTTCTCAGTTATAGACTATTTACTTTAATACAAAGAAAGCCCTGGTTCCTATCCACAGCATCCCCATATCACCCCAGAAGAGGAAGACCCAGCTAAGTAGCAATGACCCCCAAAAGCATGGATTAGTATATGATTTCCCAATACAGTATTCTTCCATTAACTTGGACCATAAGCTAAGTTAATATATATCATATGGAAGGAAAGAGAAAACATATTGCAAGGAAGACATGAAGTGCTAGAAGCCAAAATGAGGAATAGAAAGGGTAAAATTCTGCTATGCAGGGTTAATATATATCTAATCCTTAGTATCTCCAACAGTCTGAAAACCCCAAATTGTGGAATACATATTCTTGCTACAGAAGTAATAATTTAGAATGAAAAAAAAGAAGAAAGTCAATACAAATTTCCAAAAATTGACAAAATCCTCAAGGCTACTAAAATCCAGAAAAAAATACATAATATTTTTTATCAACTACCTCTAGTAGTAGACTTTCTAAAATACTTCAATAGTGCTTCATTTTCCCTCGTGCTGTGGCTGTTCTGGCTGACCTGGAACTCACTATATAGAACCAGGCCTCAAACTCATAAAAACCCACCTGCCTCTGACTGTTAAGGGCTGCTGTGCTAGCTGCATGCTTTTGGTTACCACTAGGGAATGATTTTTTAAAAATAGCTTCATTGAGACCTACTTTATATGCCACAAAACTGACCCATTTAAAACTCACAATTCAGTAATTTTTAGTTTATTAGCAAAAAAGTGCAAACGTCACCAGGATTAATTTTAGAAATTGTTATCATCCCCAAAGGAATCCTATTATCTACACCTACAGTGTTAGCATTTATTAGATTTTTAGGGGAGTTCTAACTTCATATTCATTAGAATAATGTGTTCTTATGGTATGATGTCAGGTTTTGGAAGGCCTATCAAGTTTCTTTCACAGGATATCAAAGTTTTCATATGCTGTGATTAGTGTAATGTTCTTTTTTAATGAGAAATGAAGGGAACTGTCTAGGAGTATGCAAATATTCTACTTGGGTGATGTCATTTTAATCAAAACATCAAGTTTTATATTTAAGAGCTGTTCACTGCTCTGGATATAAATTTAACCTCAAAAGAAAAACATGTAAAACTTTAATCAAGTGATGTATTCAAATTAGAATTTAATTACAATTAGACAGGGTTAATCTAAGACTAAACAAAGCACTCTTTCTTGAACCAGGTAAGTCTGAATACTTAGCACATGAATGCCCACGTCCATAGGTAATTTCTCTCTCTGAGAGTTGTCAGGCAAATCCCTTACCCTGGGTGAAAACTAAGATAACCAACTAACTTATTTAAGTACAGAAAGGAATGCACGGTAAAAAACTCAATGTGAAAAGTTGCATGCAATATATGAACCCCAGGATTCAGACACAGCTCAGTGGCTTATTTTTATCTTCTCTGTTACAGGTTTTGACGATTCCTATATTTTTGGTTGTGAGCCTAGCCTTTAACAGCTGAGCCATCTCTCCAGTCCGGTTTTGACGATTCTTAAGTCTGAATTATTTTGTGTTATACATGTAAGACATTTAAAACTTTGCTCATTGTGGTCTATGATTCAGTCTTCTTTAGTTTATTTATTTCGAATTATGTAATGACCCAAGACTTTTAGAAGATTCATGTAAAGACAAAGGAGTTTGTTGCTAATCACTACAATATTGGTCTACAGGACCAGAAGGCCTTCTGCACATGCTTCATGTTTAGATGGGATACTTTCTGACTCACACACCACCTGCATACAAACAACTCACAGAGGAGGGTGCTGCTTGTGCTATTTCTACCTCCTCATCCTGTGCCTGTCTCTAACGGTGCTTCAACAAATAATTGTTGACTAGAAGTTTTTCACTACCCAAGGGAGAACCATTCAACATTATCTAAAATTGTGTTGGTTTGAATTTCAAGAGCCCCAAATGATACTGAGAGGGTATGTCCGAGCAAAATTCATGGCACGTCTGCTGAATATGGAGTTAATCCTGGGTAAGAGGAATGAGAAATAAGAAACAAAGTTCAAAAATGTGGTGAGTGTGCTCAGGTGAGCTGAAGAAATGGAAAAGAGTAGATACTGCCTGACTTGCAGAACTCAAAAATGTTAGATCAGAGGGTGGTCAGAAGTAGCAAGCATACACAAACTCACCTTTCCCTATGACCCAAATAATTTAGGCTAAGTGTGGTAAGAAAAACAGTAATTATGTGCATGTTCTGTTTAAGGTTTGGTCTTGCGATACACTCAGGTTATCTCAAACTTGTGATTCTCTTGCTTCAGCTGGTGAGTGTATGATTACAGGTGTGCACTAGCTAACGCATCTAGTCTCCACTTATTGCTCATTATCCCTCATATGGATCGCTATTCCTTCACTCATTCATGTGTTATTAAACATCTGTTATGTGCTAGGCACACTTAACTGACTATAGCAGTACACAAAAATATCTCTTTCCTCAAGGAGCTTACAGTCTAAGAAACTTGAGGCAACAGAAAGTAAGTAAGGTAAGTAATATGGGATGCTATATAACACTGTCTTTGGAAGAAAATTAAACACATAAAAAGGATAAGGAATTTGGGGTCTTGGATGGTGGGTTAGGAGGTGCAAAGTGTTTTCGGGGAAGAATTCACTGAGCAGGTGAAATATGAATAAGGACCTAAGGTAGGAGAGGTATGAAAATCATGCAAATTAGTGAGTAACAATACTATACTCCTGAGGTCTTCCCTGGTGTGCTCCTACCAGCACGCCTAAGGCTAAGTAAGACAGCAAGAGTAGGTATGATGGGAGGGATCTTATAGGCTGTTGCAAGGATCTAGGCTTTTAACTTCCCCTGGAAAATTTCATGCAAAGAAACAGCATGATCCTATTTATTTGTGTAATTATTTCTTCCTGTCTTTCTTTTTTTTTTTTTTTTCCCTAGGAGTCCCCTGTGGGATGTGCTGGAAGCAGGAAGGTAAATTAGGAAGCTTTTGAAACAATTCAAGTGGTAGGTAGTGCTGGCTTAGGTCAGACTGGGAACAAAAGAGTTTATTAAAATAGTGTTCAAATTGTGGTCATATGTTCAAAGGTGATGGTTCTGAAAGATTGGCTCTCAACAGCCATATATCACTGGGGAAACATAACCGTACCTCTACCTTTGGCCCAATTTATCACACCCACATTGTAAATACAGGGCATTCATTTCTCCTACTCAACTCCCATGTGATGTCCAATTCAGTAGCTACATGTGGTCAATTAAATTTCAATGAACTAACGGAAAATTAAGTTTAAAAATTCAGGGTTTTGTGTGTGTGTGTGTGTGTGTGTCACATTTCCCATGTGGTAGTTAAAGGCTATACTATTTAGAGACAGCTGACCTGCACCATTTCTATCAACTCAGTCTATTAGACACTTTGCTTCACAGAGTGCTGGGCCCAGAGAAAGGCAATGAATAAACGACAGTTGGAAGTTTGGTCTAAAAGGCTGCCCAAGATCACACTGCTTATTTTCTAAGATTGTACAGTTTTTTAGTACGGTACAGTCTCCTCCAACTGGATTCACTTACCATTCTTTAGCCTGATGATCATGATGCATAAACAATACAAACTCAGTGGAAACTGTGCTTTAAAGTTGTAAAAAAAAAAAAATCCTTTCCTTGATTATCAATATGTGATGCAATAAATACCCCGGCAATACAGGCTGTCTCCCAGTTAGCTACAAATTCAGGGTGGCCTGTGATCCCAGCACTTGGAGATGGAGGTAGGAGGATCAGGAGTCAGCCAGAGCTATAGAAGGATGTCTCAAAACAAACAAACAAGATCATAAATGACTCCTACACTATACCAAGCTGCTAAGCTGTGTGGCAGTCTTGGTTATTCAACGTATTTTTATGTTACCTAACATTATTTTGTTATTGTTAAAACAGAGTCTCACTATTAACCAGGCTGTCCTCTAATTCATGGACACAGTGATCCTCCTGCCTCAGCCTTCCCAGTTACTGGGACTACAGGCATATACCACCACACCCAGGTGAGTTAGGCTCAGTTTAGGACTGGCCTATTGGGATGTAACTGCATAGTAAATTGAGGCCTATCTGTACTATGTACCAACCTAATAAACAAAAAGCAAATATTAGCACAGGTGCACAATTACAGTTACTGTTCTTTCTTTCTTTTCTTTTCTTTCCTTTTTGCTTACCTGTATCCTATCACTGTACCAGAAAATGTTTCACCATCAAACCGTTCCTGGAAACATTTGAGTAAAAAAGCCCGTTTCCCCTCCAGCCACAAACCACTTTTCCAGAACTATCCAACGAGTGAAGAGCAGTGGTTTCCAAAGTAATATTGGTATGCAAGGAGGATTCCACAGAAAAACTTATCTTCACTAAAATCAATATTTTACTTTAAATTTTTCCCAAGGTAGAAATGAACTATGGAAATTGCCCATTCCGATGTGTATTTAAATTATAAACGTTCCTTGGAACGTTTCCAAGGAGATGGCACAAAGCGGAGACGCAACTGCTCTGTAGTGAGAAATCAGAGGGCACGGCGAAGGCAGCATCAAAGGGCAGAGGCCCCAGCTCCGTCACGTTCGCTCTGACCGCGGTGTTTGGCCTTCATCCTGGTTCCTGGCAGAAGGAACTTAAACCTTAAAGCCTCTGGGAGTTTCTGAGGGAAAGAAACACTTGTTACTCATAAAGGAGCACCTTCCGTTCCACCCAAGCTAAAAGCTGATGGGAATTAAGGTGGGTCCCCTAGACAACTTCAGGTTGAGGATGGTCCCCAAAAAGAACTGTCTCGAGGGAAGGGAGGAAGAACTAGGGTTGGTCTCAGTAAAAACTCTTAAAATAGGGGAAAGCAAGATAGCTCAGGGGACATCTGCGGGGTAAGGTGAGACCAATTCCTCAAAACTCTCTAACCCCCATGGCAATACACACACACACACACACACACACACACACACACACTGAGGCATGAATTTGTAAACTTAGAAAAAGGATGCTACAAAGTGACTCAGCAGTTAAGAGCACTTGCTGCTTTACCGGAAGACCTAGGTTCGATTTCCGGTACCCACACGGTAGCTCACAACCATCTGCATGCCGTTCCAAGGGATCTAAGGCCTACTTTTGGCCTCCAAGTCCATGTGACCATATGTACATGCAGCCAAAATGCCCTTTGAAAAATAAAATTTAAAAACAAAACTAGTCGCCCGGCGTGGTGGTGCACACACCTTTATTCCCAGCACTTGGGAGACAGAGGCAGGTGGATCTCTATGAGTTCGAGGACAGCCTGGTCTACAAGGAGAGTCCAGAACAGCCAGGGCTACACAGAGAAACCCTGTCTCGAAAAACAAACAAACAAAAAAACTAGTAAAGGCAGAGATTTGGGGAGTCTGAAATTATAATTAATTAATTAAAATTTATAATTAAACTAATTAAAAATTAGTACCAGTCTCCACTGGGTATTAGGAGGGTGTGGAAAGCCCGGGTACCACAGCATCAACACCTTGCCCATTCATCTCTTCTCTTCAGTTCTTCTTGAGATGTGTCCTTCACTGCAGTGCCTTACTGAGTTCTCCCAGCTATTCCAGCAAATAAGCAGAAGAGGTTATTCTGCTGGCTGGGCAGCAGAAGAGGTTCCAGCCTGGAACTTGCTTTTAGCAGTCGCAGTGGAGCAGCCGTAAGGGACTGGGTGTTTTAATTTGTGAGATACGCTACTCATTGCAGGTAGGTAGTACTGACATCAGACTGTAGACCACAAATTTGGTATCATCAAATAACTAAGAATAACTTGGTCCGGGAAAATTCCGCACAGAAAATGTCAGAAGTGCTATGTGAATGGAGAAACGGTTTTCATTTGTCCTTTCTGAGGCTTTAGTTTCCTTTTCTATGAATGGAAAACATGAGCTGTCCTGATTAACAAATTCCACCATCCCAGGATTTAAAGAACTCTTAGTTAAAACCGATCATTAATTTGCTCGGTGTAGTAATTTATGCCTTTGACCCCGGCACTTGAAAGACAGACATAAGCTGATTGCTGTGAGTTTGAGGCCAGTGTGCTCTACATAGTGAGTTCCAGGCCAGATGGAGATATATAGCAAGACCCCTTCAGAGAGGGGGGGAAAGGGAGAGAGAGAGAGAGAGAGAGAGAGAGAGAGAGAGAGAGAGAGAGGAAGAAAGAAAGGAAGGAAGAAAGAAAGAAAGGGTGAAGGTGAATGAAAGGAAGGAAGTGAGAGAAGGAAGGAATGAAAGGAAGAGAGAGAGAGAGAGAGAGAGAGAGAAGAAAAAGTTTTCATTTCATGGAACACATATTTTTGTCAAGTTGTTACCAAAATTCTAAACTGTGATTCCCCCCCCCCCCCCCCCCAAAAAAACCCCAGATTAAATGGAGCTCTTCAGAAGATAGAAAGTGTGTGTGTGGAGGGTTAAGGGATATTACATATATATGCTATATTATATATAATCTATATTAAATTGAAAATACAGCATAAGACTATGGAGTTTAAGCATTCTCCTCTACAGTTGACATAAATTTATTAATTGATTAAACAGGTTTATTCTGTGTTGTTCTGGCTTTTTGTAGATTAGGTTGGCCTCAAACTCAAAAGGAACCTATCTGTCTCTGTCTTTGTCTCCCACCTTTTGGGATCAAAGGTATGCATTTATATTTTTTTTCCTTTCCTTTTCTCCTTTCTTTGGATTCTATGTGGATATATCTATCCTTATTGAGACAGGGTTTATCTTTGTACCATGGGCTCTTGATTTGCTCTATAGAGCTCTGTAGATTAGATTGGCCTCGAACACATAAGGAATCTGTTTTTTCCTTGTGTCCCAAGTTTTGAGATCAAGGTATGAATTTAAATAACTAAATTACTTATTAAACAATAACATTAATTAAACCACTTTGTATTATTTTGATTGCCAGTTCTCCCACAGAAGCCCCATTCTTAAGGAGATTGGTGTAGAATAGCATGATATGCTATTTTCTGTTAGTTTTTCTTAACTGTTGGCCGAGGGGGGCATGCAGTTTGCATTATCTTCCCCAGCTGAACTCTGGGTCCTTACATTGATTAACAGGATCTCTCTCTCTTCTCTCTCTCTCTTCTTTGAGACAGGATGTCTCTGTATATCCTTGTCCTGGACTCACTTTGTAGACAAGGCTATCTTAAACTCAGAGATAAACCTGCCTCTGCCTCCCAAGTGCTGGGATTAAAGTCATGCACCACCACACCCAGCAATTAACATATCTCTTTTAGGGGCAAAATGCTCTTGAAACCAGTTCTCCAGTGGGAGCCCCACACCTAAGGAGACTGGCTTGTGACCCCTTTCTCTTTAGGTAAATTTAAGATTATGTGTATTTATCCATTAGATCAGTAAGGACATTATTAATCTTAACATCAAGGAAAAATGTATCATTTTTTAATTCTAGACTGTCTTTAGTAAGCAACCTTATCTTCTCAGCAGGGTTCCCACCCTGCCTTCATTGTTTAAACCAGGCTGGTCTAGAATTCAGAGATCTACCTGTTTCTTCCTCTAGTGTGATGGGATTAAGGGCATGTGCCAGCACCACCCTGCTCAAATATTTCACTTAAATCCCAGATATTAGTAACACTGTAAGCCTGGGAGCAATTTTGAACTGTAGTGACAATTTGAAATCTGCCCAAAATCTTCAAAAACCTCTTATGTTTTAGCAACACCAAACCAGGAAAAATCCTTTCTGTCTCCCGATATAGGAAAATCAAAGACATCTAAACAAAAATCAAATAAGAAAACAAGAACATTCCAATAGCCTTAGTTTAACCATGCCATCCCATGCTGCAATTAAAGTTTTGTTCATTATTCCTTGGATTCTAATTTCGACTGTAATTCCTTGGTGGGCCTTTACCAGATACCCTTGACAAGCATATAGAAGCCAGGGAGCTGTGAGCTCCAGCTGCCATCAATTTTGTCTTATATATCGGGAAGGGCCTCCCTCCTTCCTCCATTATCATTGTCGACAACTTAGCATTCCATTTGTAAATTCTTTCCTTTAAGACTATCCTAGTCAGATATTTCTCAAAAAAGATACACCGAACCACCATTGTCAGGGTAAAAATCATTTGCATGCTAAGAGCAACAAACTCAATTGGAATCCAAATGTATTGAGGCATTATGAATTCCTCCATTTTTAATCTAGGCTATTAATTCCACTCTCAAGCTCTGTTTAGAAGGCTGCTGGTTTTTTAGTACATAGGAGAGCTAAGTCTTACACCTTTGCTGCAAGAAAGTAGCTTTTGTTAAGGGAGCCGCTCCTTTGAAATGTATTCAAAGTCAGGTTCAGCTCCCTGCTCTTTGGCTAGGAAACTACTGTTTACCCAGGCCTTCTCAGTCTGTTAAGCACAGATTCTAATTGCACTATTTGTAGGAAATGGCTAATTAAATTATTAATTCTATTACCCAAATATGACATATATACATATGTCCCCTTGGACTGCTATTCTCCATGCTATACCGATGTTCCTGGCCATGTGGAATGAAGTTCTTTTTTCTAACCCATGGTGTGTGTCCTTCTTCTTCCTGCTCCTTGCTGAAATGAACTAATCCTCTGTGTAAAGTGTAGGGTTCCTGTCTAATCTCAGGAAGTCCCGCCTTCCTATACTCTTTCTGCTAATTGGCCATCAACAACTTTTATTAACCAGTCAAGAGAATGCCTCAGAAGTGGTGGTAACCAGATCTCAGCATTGAAATCAGCCTATCAGAAGCAATGTTATAAGACCTTCCCCCAACAATGGCAGTAGCATGCTGAACAGTCTCCTTAGGGGGCCATCTTAACACTCCATGAATTAAAATTAAATACTACCTCCTGCTTAAACTAAAAAGGTGCTTGTCATGGGCACCTAGGACCTACCCACAGTCATACATTGACCAATCAGAACTCTTTTATTTCAGCCCCCTTTTTTGTACTGTGGGAAGCAAAGAGACAAAGCTTCTACATAAACAGACATAGTTCATTGTATCGCAAAAGACAGTTCCCGAGTGCTGCCAGCCCACTGTTCCCTTGCAGTGCACTCAGCAGACATGTCTTTGATGGAGAGAACTGACTACACAGGGCTAGGGAATGTTTAGTGGAGTGGGGGGGGGGGTGAAAACAAGCATGGTGACTGGGGTGACACACAACTCTATATGTTTTTCAAAGTGCCTCAGACAATACACAAAGTTAGTGAGTTTTACATTATGAGGTAGGGAACTGACTGCAAAGGGGTGTAGGCTATTGGGTGACTTCTATGAGTGAATACTTTCACCATCCACAACTCTGATCCATCTCAAAAAACACATATTTATTTTCTGTAAAAACAAAAACAAACAAAAACTCCAGCACTGGAAATTTTGCCTAGAACATAGGAGATATTCAACAAATGTCTGTGAACAATGAATGAATGCTCTCTCCTTATTTTGGACAATAGCATAAAATTTGTTTAAGAATTCCTTTGGGGTTTTAGTAGCTAAAAAGCAATAAAGTTTGGTGAATACTGTCAGCAAAGTATATATATGTTTAGGCATGTGTTTATGTAGGTATGTATATGTGTATATCCCCCCCTTTTTTTTTTTTTAAAGAAAGTAAGTTTCTAACTAAAAGTACTTGCAAGAAAGCTGGATGACATTACAGGCAATTCTTCAAAACTCTAGGGAAAATGACACTAATTCTTTAAGAATACTTTTTAGAAAGCAAGTGGAAAAATATTTCCCAATTTATTTTGTAAAGTTGGAACTTCTTTGGTACCTAAACCAGAAAAATGCACTAAAAGAAAAGAAACTGTAGACCAATATTTATTACAAAACTTGATGTAGTGAAAATAATTAGCTAAGTGAATCCAGCAACATATAAAACAAATAATTCTCATATACATTCATTCTTGTACCCTCTTAGATAAATACCTACTTTTTGAAATCTAACCTATCATGATTGAATTTGGAAATAGGGGCTTTAAGGGGTTAGTTAAGATTAAATGGCATTATAAAGGTTTGTCCCCAATCCAATAGGACTCGTCCTCATAAAATGGGTAAGACACACTTTGATCTGGGACATTTAGCACCTAGATTTTAAACAAATAAATTTAATCATTTAAGCCACTCAGTCTGTGATATTTTGACATAGCTGACAAGGAAACTAATATTGTGTCATAAACAAATAAAGTTCATCATATTAATGTAAATTGATTTAGAACTTAAAAATCAACTACTGTAGTTCACCAAATTACTAGTTGCAAAAAACAAAAACAAAAAAACCCACCATAAACGTACAAAATTAAGTACTGGAGCTGTACAAAACGCATCTTAAAAATAAGTAGGCATGGGGTTGGGGATTTAGCTCAGTGATGGAGCGCTTGCCTAGCAAGTGCAAGGCCCTGGGTTCAGTCCTTAGCTCTGGAAAAGAAAAGAAAACAATAGGTAGGCATTTTTGATAGGCTTGTCATAACAGAGTATGCACACTGCCAATATTCATTCACACACATACATTATATCTTCTTGAGTGACCTTCCAATGAAGCTGCTCATTCCATTTATATTGTCTAAATTATTAAAATAAAAGTATTTCATGGTATTTAACTGTTACTATTTCAGTGTCTTCATGACTTGTGATATTGATACTGACCATTTCTGTCTTCTATCTATATTTTCATCAGTTTGGCCAGAGGTTCAACAAGTTTATTGACCTTTCAAAGAGTCAGTAATATTTTTTCCTTGATTCTTTTCTTTTTTACACATTTTTAAAGATTTAACTTTATTCATATGAGCATGGATATGTGTCTATACGTATATATCAAATGTGCATAGGGGTTCACAAAGGCTATCAAAGTTTCATGAAGGGAATCAGCTCTCCCTGGAGCTGATGTTACACTTAGTGGTGAGCCACTGGACGTGGGTGCTTGGAGTTGAACTCAGGTCCCCAAGAAGCAGTATGAGCTCTTATCTACTGAGCCACCTCTCCAACCCTTCCTTCATTTTTCTATATTATTTTTTTCTGTTTCTTATTTTATTGATTTCTAGCCAATTGTTTCCAGCTGGACTTTGTATTTTATTTGCTTTACTTTTCTAGCTTTTCAGGTTGCATCTTAGAAAGAGTTTATTCAAATTCAAGGAGAAATCAAGTAAATTGTAAAGCAGTTCAACTGAATAAGAAAGTGAGCACCCAGTAAATCACTCGGGAGCCAATATTTGAAGCTGCCTCCAGATTCTGGAAAGAATCCTCCAATGATCCCCACACTACAGAGCAGTCTGTAATTTCCCCCCTCAACAGTATCTTCTCCATCTCTGTAACCTTAGTTTCTATCTGATGCCATGCCTTCATTTCTCAGTCATTTCAATCAGAAGGAGTTGAGTTTAGCAATTGTCATAGCCTTCTCTGTGATTGGAATCATAACAATTTTCCTTTTAGATCCCTTTTCTTGCATTTGTTGAAAATTGGACTCATGCTATAAAGGGACAGGCTAAAACAATCCAATGTGTTGCCAAACCAATTCACTTTTCTACTAGACACAAAAGATATATTTCTTTTTTTTTGGTCTTTCGAGACAGGGTTTCTCTGTGTAACACCTCTGGCTGTCCTGGACTCACTTGGTAGACCAGGCTGGCCTCAAACTCACAATGATCCGCCTGCCTCTGCCTCCCAAGTGCTGGGATTAAAGGCGTGCACCACCATGCCTGGCAAAAGATGTATTTCTTAGCATGACTGTATCCAGGTGGGGCTCCACTACTGGTTCTGGTTAAGGGACAGTCAACAAAAGCAATACACTCCTGGAACACAATCTCCAAGACATTCTCCATGCTCCCTGTCTAATGAGACGGTTGTTAAAGCCAGAGCAACAAGAACATAAGTCAACACATATTCCAGGAAGTTAAAAAAAAAACTTTGTATTGTTAAGCTGCCAAAATGTAAGATTTCTATTATAGCAGAAATACTACTGTTCTTAATTAATAACTAGCCAAAACTGTGTACAATCAAGTGAAAGTAACAATGATGCTATTATTTGCCTTGAACAAATTGAATTCTTTATCCAAAGCTAAATGGGTCAGCTATGCTAAAAACAGTTAACAGTGTTGTGGTGTTTCTTATACTACATTCTGGAGAAAA
Source organism: Lophiomys imhausi (assembly GCA_907164525.1). Lineage (NCBI taxonomy): Eukaryota > Metazoa > Chordata > Mammalia > Rodentia > Muridae > Lophiomys > Lophiomys imhausi. The sequence goes on along the minus strand of CAJQZJ010034282.1, from coordinate 1,227,555 downwards.
AAATCACAGGTTGAAAGAGTATTATTTAATTATGTTGTTTTTATAATTATATTATTCTATATAATCTAATGAATTTCAGGGACTTACTTCTGTTGTCTACCCTGCTGAGTTGACTTTTGTGGAATTTCTCTACTGAAGTGAACAATCTGGAGGGTGTTAAACACATATGCAACAGAGGGAGTGTCCCAGAAACATGAACTGAAAGATCTCCAATAAAGACACCTGGAGTGAAATTCCACATCGACTGTGTTAGACTCATCTGGGTGCAACTGGTACTTCTCCTTGACTTTCTCCCACAATTTCTCTCCTCGCTACCTAGACATTAAGGGACCTTCTGTTAAAATTTTGAGGCCTCTTCCATTCTGACGATCACCTTCTCAGGGTAGATAAATGCACAGAGCCAACACAGTAGATGGTCTACCAGTAGAGTAATTAGAATGAATGAAAAATTCTTCTTTGGCTATCAGAAATCACTAAAGAAATTTTTATGAATAGCAAACATAAATATTATTATACATAATCAGTTGAAAATGTATCTGTGCATATTTGCAAATCATTTCATTACTAACACAGTCATTATTATTATAAACTCCTTATAGCACTGCAAAATAATGACTTACTACATAAAATGAATTATGTTTCAAGAGCTAAGAATAAATTTGATAGATACAAACATTTCTATGTATCTCCATTTATTACCATGGTAACCAATTAAAAGTAAGTGTGCACAGTTAGTTGTTGATAAAGCACTAAGTTACTATTAATAGATACCTAGTGTTTAGAATTGCCTCTAATGTAATAATCATAAGTGGCAACCTGTTTATTGCCAGCACAGAGCGGTTCATTTTCTATTACTAGTAATAATCTCATTTTTGCAGTAGGAAGCTTTTGTTGTTGCTAATGTCACTTGTACTGCTGACTTAATTGAGTCACTTTGCTGTGACTCTGATAAAACTACCGTGACTGAAAGCAGCCTAAAGAACTTATTTTATCTTAGAATTCCAGAAGGATGTAGTGCATCCTGGAGGGGAAGGAGGCAGCCAAGGACAGAAGTCAGCTGGTCACATTAGCACAGGGCAAGGCTATCAACCCTTAAAGCCCACCCCCAGTGGCATACTTCCCCCAGCAAGGCAGCACCTCCTAAGGGCTCCATAACCTCTCCAAACAGTGCCACCAGCTGGGAAAAAAGTATTCAAATACATGAGCCTATGGAGGACATTTAAACAACAATAACTATCTTCTAAAACATTTAATAACTTGGCAATGATGAATGCTTATAGCCCTAGATGCTTGGATGGCTAAGAAAGAGGATTCTTTGTGTCCAGAGATTGTGCCCAGCATAGGTAACATAGAGAGACCCTACAAATAATAAATAAATAAATACATAGATAAATAAAATAAACACACAACCATCTAGTCTATTCCTTGACCAATTGTTAACAAATATATTTAAACAAAAGATAAAATTAATACAGTGATAACTGATATTTCCTATGAAACTTTAGCAGTGTTAGGTCTAGAACCTGGAGCTTTACACATACTAGACAAGATCTGTAGCACTGCACAATATTCTCAGCTACTGTTTACTTTTTACTTTTAGATAGTTTGTTGCACAGACTAGCCTGGAACTTTTGATCATTCTACTTCAGCCTCCCAAATAGCTAAGACTATAGGCTTCTGCCACAGGACTTGGCAAAAATGATGCTGTGTAATGGTTATTATTATATTCAAATGCTAGGGGTGTGTTCTTTGGTTTTATAATGCTGAAAGAAAGTTCTAGAGATTTGGGGGGATACAGAACTGGAGGAATAAACTACACTATCCTCCTGAATATCTTTCCACAAATGGCCCAAGAGGTTACTTGTGCAGAATTGTAGATCCCCCTCAAAATATTGTAACCGTCCCAAACTCTGTAATGTTTATTCATTAGAACTAAAGCATCCACTCACCGTGCAGATGGGGCAGTATGGCAAGCTATCAGCA
>CAJQZJ010034282.1:1211581-1225562 GCA_907164525.1 Lophiomys imhausi | reverse complement strand
CAGCATCCACTCACCGTGCAGATGGGGCAGTATGGCAAGCTATCAGCCTGTCCTCTGTACAGACGGTCCTCAAGCCTGTTCAAGGTGGTATTTTACAGTCACCACTGCTCCTTTTCTACCTGTTTCCCTGCATGATTTCATGAGTCTCCAGGAATGTGTAAGCTTAGCTGATGTCGTGTCATCCAAAGCAGCAAAACCCACCAGAAATTTTCTAGGCCGACTCCCTGAATTTTATTTAATGCGGATGTGTTTGCAAATGGGGAAAAAAAGTGCAGTGTATTTAACTGAGCTCAGGGTACTGGGGTTGGAGTGCCTTGGACTGAACTCCACCTGGCCTATGTGGGATTATTTGACTGAAATATAGAAGTCTTACACACTGGAAAACTGTGATATCCCCAGTTATCTGCACATCATAAATCTTTGGTAGGGTCTATTTATTTATTTAGAAACAGAATCTCTTCCTGTAGTCCCTGCTTTCCTGGAACTCACTATGAAGCCCAAGTTGGCCTCAAACTCAAAGCAATAGTACTGCCTCTGCCATATACGTACAGTGATTACAGGTGTCAGCTATCTAAGCTGGAATAGCCAGGTCTTTTTAAATGGAATAAGTTTACTATTTAAGTACCATGAATGAAATGATGTCTAGCTGTGAGTAAATGGTCATACCTCAGCTTTTATTTAGGTGGCAGCTCATTCCAGTCCTCTCCTAAGGCCTGATGAAGCCAACAATGTGAGGGAAGATGAGTTTGACCTCAGGATCTCTCTTCTCAGGATAACCCATGCCTTTAATGCTGCCAAGTCTTCAAAAGCCACAGTTTATGCCCTGTAGCACCCTCTGTGCTCAGCCCTGCCTCCTGCTACACAATTACAATTTAGCTGTCCTTAATGTCATCCTAAACAACCAAAGGATTCTTATGGTCCTTATTGGTATCTTCATTCCTAGATTTAAAAGGAATGATTCAACCCTGGGCCTTAAAAGACCTTAATGATCGCCGGGCGGTGGTGGCGCACGCCTTTAATCCCAGCACTTGGGAGGCAGAGGCAGGTGGATCACTGTGAGTTCGAGGCCAGCCTGGTCTACAAAGTGAGTCCAGGACAGCCAAGGATACACAGAGAAACCCTGTCTCGAAAAACAAAAAAAAAAAAAAGACCTTAATGATGGCTGGAAGACATCTTAAGTGACATCTTAAAGTCTACAGCACACTAGCAGTTGCACTTTTTATGCTGATGAGTCAGACCTGAGGTAGAAAGGGTAGGTTTGGGAAATCCCAAGTATCATCAAATGGGACACTGTGGAGAACTGTAGAGAACAATGGGGAGGGGATTCATCTTAGAACAATCTGAAGAGATAATATTTGAACATGGCCATACCTGAATGAGACAGCATGCAACAGGGACACAGGGAAAGAGCCTTTCAACCAGAGGGAGCTTGGACAAAGGCTAGGCTATAAAAATGGTGCAGCAGGCTGGAAGCACAAGCAGAATCATGTGATCCAAGGGGAGTGCTTAAGTAGAGAACTGGCAGGTAAGAACATTGGGCTTAGACATCCAATGCATTTAGAGTTTATGTGTAGACTATACATTAGAGGATTTTTATCGTGGCTTTATCTCATTTTTAAAAGATGATTTATGCTCTGGCTTCTCTTTAGATCCTATAAATCTCCCACCATTTTAAGAAGATCATGTGCTGCAGTGTGGAGAATATATCACTGGTGTTATGGAAAAAGAAGAACTCTTAAGGAGATCTGTTAAGATTCAAAATCTACTAGAATCAGCCTGATAAGAGACTATAGGGGGATGGACCAGAATAGTATTGATAATATAAGTAATGAACTTGCTGTATGAGCTAATTTGTGAACATATCCCCTACCACTGGTGGTATTCCAGAAAAGGGAGGAACATCAGGAATGAGGCCAATGAGTTATTCTTGACTACCTAGGATTTCCTGTATCATTCTCTGAAATACATCGTGAGGCTTGATCTTATTTTATGTAGTAATCACCTTCTTTAACCTCTATTTGGCTCACTATGTCCTCTAACTCTGAAGCAAAATAGGAAATATATGACCTCGAAAAATAGACAAAGTGGAACAGAACTGCTCTAATAAATGTACTACCTATATTTGTTCACATGATCTGAACGTGATAGGATCTGTTGCCACAGAGAAGGTGTCTATTACATGACATTCATTTTAGTTGTCTACCTAGGGTCAGAATGTGTTGAGCCTACTTTCATCAGAAATAAAATAGATGCAAATCTGTTGGGGCTAATAACATTGCTTCTGATAGGCTGATTTCAATGTGAGATCTGGTTACTGCCCCTTCTGAGGCATTCTCTTGACTGGTTAATAAATGGCCAATTAGCTGGGCAGAAAGTGTATAGGAAGGCGGGACTTCCTGAGATTAGAACAGGAACCCTGCGTTTTACGCAGAGGATTAGCTCTTTCCACCAGGAGACATGGAAGCAGATAGATGTGTTTGAGGACACTGTAAGGTAATCACAGGCACATGGTGCTTTGGGATTAGGTGATCCGGGTTAATTTAGAGTAGATAACTGAGAGTCTGCCTAGCTAAGGGTTAAGTGTTGAGACATTAAAAGGTCTTGTTGTGTTTAATTATTGGGGAAAGGATCGTGGCAGCTTATAGGCTGTCAATCCAAACAATTTGCCAGGGCCCTCAGACTCCCGGACTCCTGTTGAACTCCTGCCAAGCCACCGGTTATTCTACTGGCCTGATATAACAATGTATATTACTTAACAGAGATAGGTTACAGGTGGTGTAGGCCACCCTTTGTCCGGGGCTCTTTCCCCAGGATAAATCAGGCCACCAGTTAAGGTGGGCCAGGCCCATTGGCTGATATCCTGCCAGGCCGCCCACTGCTCTGCCAAGCCACCAGCTGCTCTGCCAGCCTAATCTTACTTATTTATACTTATTAATAAATACAATTGATAATTAAATTGCAGTTTCACAAATCCTTGAAGATGAAGTGAGAGACTATGTGGGAACAATCATGAAGAAACATGTTCTATATGAAAATCCAAGCTGCATTTTACATGAAAGTCAGTTCAGAATGTGCAATGAAATATTTTCTACTATGTTATTTCATTTTGTAAAGCTGGTTGCTGGTAAAGGTAGTACGTTGAGGAATGCTACACCTTCTGAATTAACTTGGATTGTTCATAAAGACTGCTCAAAGCTATAAATCAATATGGACTGGAAAAGCATTGGGCACTATGCCTAGACAGCTTTTCAATGGGTAAGGCTAGAGTAAGGTTCAATCCCAACACTTTCCAAGCTAAACTATCTGTTTGGATATTGTCAGCAAGAGTTTTCTGTGGAATAATCTTTTCTTGTTTAATTTTTTAAAAGGATAATTGCTATTACTGTTTCAAGGCTGAATTTTTCCTATGTGGTTTCACAAGAAGGATCAAAAGAATGAAGAAAGAAACAAAGACATAAAGGGACAATCAGAACCGCATTTAACTTTAGATTTTAGTGAGGACTCTCTAACTTGTACATTTTTTAATCCAGAGCTTTCTGTGAATCTCATCATCAAAGCAACTTCAAAAGAAAACAGAATTTCTCTTCATTAAAATTGCTGTTTTGTGTGTGTTTATATGTATTTAAATGAGAACAAAACAAAACTAATGAGAAACAGATGAATGAACATATGGTTTGACAAACTTTCACAACAGAAGAGAAGGAAAGAGTTTTAGATCCCCACAATGCATATATGACATTTATCTCTATAGCCTCTGCCTGCCCCCTATCTTTGGGTTTCAAATTCCAAAGTGATTTCATAGCTGACCTATTTTCTAGAATTATATCTTGCAGAAAGATATTTTCCTTCCATATGGTCAGTGAAACATGGAATTATGGTTTCCATATGAATGGAAGTCTTGCCATACTCTCCAAGTAAACCCATGTTCCACACTCATATGTACACATACATGACCCCCCACACACAATTTTCTGTGCATTGTGATATATGGCCATCTGAGATTACTAAAGGCCCCCTCATCTCAATGGTTTTGTGGAACCATTTGTTTGTATGTTCTGTACAGTTGCCAATATCCCTTATATATTTGATGGTTTTGTCTGATTAAAACCCAGGAGGTTAGGAATCCCACCTATTATTTCTGTAAGCCACTCATAGTTATGGGTGGAAGTACTGTGGCCACACATTGTATCATATCTCAAACAGATGTTAAACACATACGACTTTTCTGTAAAACCCGAATCTTTTCGTTTCTTGTTCAACACACTTCTGGGTCATAGTTCCAGTGACAAAATCAGAACCACTATGGTGTTGAGAAAATTTTGTCTCAGAAACCACCCTACCCTTAATGGACAGGTCTCCAGGCTCTAGCCAACTGTGATTCAGTCACAACCAGAAGCAAGCATGTCCAGGGCTGTATAAATAGTATCTATGAATCTGTGTTCACGTGCTCTACTCTTCCATATGGACCCTCCTGGCCAATGCCTATCACATTTTAATGATTTCTAGATATTACTCTTCCTTATATATGCCCTCATCACCTCACAGCCAAATTACTGCAGAGTCTCCTAGCTTCTTTTCCTTGCCTCTTAAGTTCATGGAGAATACTAATGACAATCCATTTCTTCAGCTGTATCATTTGCCTTCTCTGGGTCTGCCTGACTTGGTGCTGGGAGCCTGGGATATGGGTATCACAAAGGATGTAGATGTAAGCTCAGCCTGAATTCACCTAAGTGAGTTATTCTAGCCTGAAACGCTCATACTAACCTGTAAATGTACTAATCCTGACTCAGGTATTGAACTGCATACATAAGATTATAGAGATTTAGATTCTAGAATGTTTCTAGTACAGCCTCTTACACATAGTAGTTATTTTTTAAAGATTTATTTATTTTTATTTTGTACGTATGACTCTTTTGCTTGAATGTATGTATGGGCACCACATTCATATAGGCACCTACAGAAGCTAGAAGTAGGCTTTGGATCCCCTGGAACTAGAATTACAAGTGATTGTGAACCATCATGCAGGTACTAGGAACCAAACCCAGGTCCTCTGGAAGAGCACTACATGTTCTTAATCATTGAGTCATCTCTTCAGCCCCATATAGCAATTAAATGAATATCACCTTCTGGGTTTTTTTGTTTGTTTTTTGGGGTTTTTGTTTTGGTTTGGTTTTGGTTTTTTGAAACAGAGTTTCTCTGTTAGCCTTGACTGTCCTGGACTCTCTTTGTAGAACAGACTGGCCTTGAACTCACAGAGATCCGCCTGCCTCCTTTTCCTGAGTGCTGGAATTAAAGGCGTGTGCCACCACCACTCGGCTGTCGTTTCTATTCTTTATTAATTTATTCTATAGTCTTTAATTTACTCAAGCAAAACCTCAGCATCCAGGTCTCAGTCTCTAAGACAGTGGTTCTCAACCTTTCTAACACTGTGGCCCTTTAAAACATTTCCTCATATTGTGCTGACCCCAACTATAAATTTTTTTTTTGCTAGTTCATAACTGTAATTCTGCTACTGCTATGAATCATAATGTAAATATTTTGGATCAAGGTTTACTAAAGGGGTCATGACTCACAGGATGAGAACCACAGCTCTATTATTTTTCAGTCTAGTGAAGTCAAAGAAATGAAAATCAAATGCTAAAATGATTGAAAGATCCAGAAAGGTAGGTACCATTGGAACTCTGCTCTGTGGTATTGGAAGGCTTCATAGACAAGGTTATTAAGGATGAATAGGATTTGGGTGAAGAGATTAGGACGGTTATATGATAGGCACATATATTCCAAGAAGAGAAGATAAAGCTTTCAAGGAAAATAAAGTTTAAATTGTAAACAGCTTTAAATGCCATTGTACAAAAGTGACTTTATTTCTTGCAAGTGACAGAGTGAAAAATTTAAAGATCTGATGAATAAAATTAAGATTCACAACAGAATGGGGGCAATAGGGATGGCTCAGTATATAAGAGCACCCCTGAATTTGGATACCCAGCACTCATGCAAAATCCTGGGCATGGCCACATGTGACTGCCACCCCAGTGTTGAGGATAGGAGTCCTGTTGAAAACATGAGGGGTGGTGTCCACTGGGGCTTTTGTGGCCAAAAATAACAACAAGCAAAAACAGTGAATCCCAGCTTTAGTGAGAAGCCCTGTCTCAAGGGAATAAGGCAGAGAGCAGGAGAGGGGGACATTGACATCTTACTCTGACACTCTGCATGTGCATACACGAGTGCACATATGTACATACACATGTATATGACACACACACACACACACACACACACGAGTCATACACAATGGAAATTTTTGACTGAAGGACCTGGATATCTCCCTATATCCCTCTCAAATTTCTTATTTTTAATTCACTGGGAGTCTTGAGGCAGTTGAAAAATACAGTAGCCAAAGTCCCTTGAACTCAGCCAAGGTTCTTTCCTGGACAAACACAAAGTGTTTCCAAGCAACCACAGTACTCTTGAAAATAGCAGTTCTAAGTAGCTGTTTTCTAGGACTGACAAAGATCACGTCTTTGTACAGAACTGAGAGAAAGGTAATAATTCACACTTCAATAATGTTTTCTCCATTAAAAAGGGAAGAAAGTCCTAGAAACGGAAAGATAAAAAAATTAAAATAAAATAAATCTTACCAAAAGTTAGCCACTTGTGGGGGGGGACTGGGAGGGGCTGTGAAGAATCTCTGAACACCTTTTAGGTTCCAACACTATACAGAAGGCTGTGTGCATGCCATAGGACTGAATACTCACATTGTCTGTCAGGTAGGTATAGTTATTCCCAGTTGACTTCAAGGCTTGATTGGTTAAAGTTTTTTTTGTTTGTTTGTTTTGTTTTTTAATTGTGTGCCTGCAGGAATTCATGTGCACCAAGAACATTGGATTTCCTGGACCTACAGTTACAGGTGTTTGTGAGCCACCCTGTGTGTGGTGGCAACTAAGGTAGCCTCTTTGCAAAAGCAATAAATGCTCTTACCCACTAAGCTAACTAAACTCTCCAGCAAGCCTGCCTTAGTTTAATCAGTACTAGAGTGTCAATATTTTCCTTTAATGAACATCATTGCCTTTGCCATGTCTGTAATAGATGTTACAGTTGAAATAAATTTGAAGTTTGGTTCATTAAGTAAACACTGACTGTGAACCCCATTAGGAGATAAGAACATTGCATTGTATAGGGATGAGGTAACTTAACCTTATTGGCTTAGGTTTGATGGAGATCTTCATTTATTCACCATTTTAACATTGAGCAATTTCCTTTCTTGGGCTTTCATTTACTTATTGAACAAATAAATTATGTTCCCAGGATCGTAGCTCTGGCTGAGGTCAGACTCAACAAAGGGCAGTGAATACTCTTACTCAATCTTGGCACTGTGCGCTTTATCCTTTTGTTCTGTCTGCCTCTTGAAATGCCCAACTACAGTGTAACCTTGTCTTGAATTTTCAAGGCAAGCCAAACTGTCTTTTCTTCCAAGTCTGATGCAATGTTAGGTTACTGCATAAAGCTCCAGATGCTAACTCCTCAGTAAGAGCTGACGAGGTTTTGTTATAGCTAACAAAAGAAGTTTCAAAGGAATAATGTCGACATTGCTGAACAGTATTTAATACCAGTGCTCACCATCATTCAAGTCTTAACAAGTGAAATGGTTGGTTACTCCTGCATCAGAAGCAAAGACTTTAAAATGGGTAATGACAGTTATACAGTCCTCTATTATAGGTCTATGGTGATAACCTGTCTGAGATCAAGAGAGGTCTCTGCCCATAAAATACCTGGATAATTAAGGGTTAAATTTTATGGCTGGCAGCCCTAGGGCAAACAGCTGCCAGCAATTACATTTTTTTTTTCAGTGATTCTCAGCAACCGCACAGCCTCTGCCTCTCTGGGGCTCACTGCCAGCAGGACTTTTATTCCTATGGCTATGTGGCCATAAATCTCTGCAGGAAGCAGAAGCCCAGCTAGGTTCTTGAGTAGACGAGGTACTTAAGCAGAGAGACAAATAGAGTGGCAGTCAGCCTCTGGTTAGCTACTGACAAACTTCAGTGTTGATTTGCAAGCCTTGAGGGGGTCTCTCTACTTTGGCAGCTCCCTGCACTCTGGAAGAGTTTGCCAGGACCTCCAGGGTACAGCAAAGGTGGTCAGAGTACAGATCTCATTACTCACAGGGATTTGGGATCCCTGAACTAGAGGGGCCACTAGGAACGCATATCACTATGATTTATATGATAAAAATCCCCCATTGGAGATTCATGTCCTGCTTCTGCATCACTTCTCCTGAAGCCTCTCCAGTAGGAAAGCCCTGGGAGGAGGGAGTGAGCAGGTAACAAAGGAATGGAGGAAAAGACAAAGATAAGAGAGCTAAAGGCCAGGAGTTGGGGGGAGGAGCAGGGGTGTGGAGAAAACAGCTTTTGCTCCTTCTCAGATGTACTGTTGAGCCCTAAGGGCAGAGGCCAAGATGTCTATTCATTGCTGTTCTCTAGGATTTGCATAACACCTGGCACAAGGAGGTATTCAGTAGCAATGTGGTGTGTGATATGAATTAATCAGCAAGATCAGTCCCTCACCTCCTTAAGTACTGGAATGTGTTAGGAAAAGGACCAAGATATGTGTACTCTGGGCAGAAGCTGACAGATCACCCTGTCCTAGGACTGATTTCTTAGGCTGGTAGGTTTCCTGGTCTGAAGCTTCAGGTGGTCAATAATGTCTACTCATCAAGTTTGGCCACTGAATGTCTTTGGATTAGACTAGTTGAAAAATGAATCAGTACGCAAATTTGATTTCTACCCATGGTTATGGAGTAGCCCTGGCTTGCCCAAACCTAGAAACAAGTAGAGTGCACATTTAAAGATGTCAAAGATCCTGAGCTTCTGATTCATTCTCCAGAAGTTTCTGCCAGAAGCGGCAGCCAGGGTGAGACCAATGGGCTTGTTGGCTTCCCTCTGTAACTAACAGAAACCTGGCTGCCAGGGAGCCTGGTAGGACAATGGAGCCAACCTCTTTTCAGCTCTTCAAAGAGGCATGGCCTCACACTTTCCTCCAGGGTATATAGTCCTGGCAGATCAAGTGCCCTAAGCGGAAGAGCACCTGGAGACACTTTTACAGGATCCTTTTATGAGGGCAGGGTGTACTTCCTTTCCCCATTTAAAGCCTACACTTTTGAAAGCCAGATTTCTGAAGAAATATTTGCAGCCCTGAGCATGGTAAAAAGCAGTTAGCTTGCAAAGATAGAGGGTTAAAAGAGGGAAAAGTGCTGGGCCACTGAATGAATAGTTTGTGTACTCTTGAGTGGCTTAATTACCACTGCACTAGCTTATGAAGAAAGAGAACCTGACTCTAAATCAGCAAGTGGCCAATAAACATGAGAACTGTAAAACATCGAGCTGCAAGCTGGAGGAATATAATTTGATTATGAATCTCTAAGTAGATCCATTCACAAAATAAAACCATCTGTGTTTATTCTGCATGGGCAGTGAAATAAGGAAGCATAATCAGGTCTTCTCATTTCACGTAAGTTTGGGATTGCTCCAGGAGATCCCATGTTCTCCTTGGGCTGCTAAAGAGATATACCATAGATCTGGAAGCTTTACCACCAGCAATTCATTTTCTCATGGTTCTGGAGGCAGTAAGTGTCAGCAGCCTTTACTTGTATTGATAAAGGCTGTGCCTTTATGTCATGTCAGGGTCACACTTGTTGGCCTGGAATCTACTTCTGTAGCCCAGGCTACCCTCTAACACTTGATCTTTCTGCCATAGGCTCCTGAATGTTGAGACTGCAGGTATGTAACTTCAGTCAGATTGAATTAGTGCTCTTCCTGGTGACCTTTGTTTACCTTACTTATCCTTAACAAGCCTTATATTCAAACTCATTTACGTTTTGTAGTATTAGTTAGGGTAGTAACATGAATTGATGGGGCACGATTTACCTGCTAAAAGTTTATAAACTGTGGTGATCTTTTCCAAGAGAGGAAAATGTCTCCACTGTAGTCTTACACACAAACAGACAACTGTATTCCATGTGCTTCTGAAGCATCATAGGCCTCTAAGATAGCACTTCTCAACCTGGGATCAAATGACACTTTCACAGGGACCACATATCAGATTTCCTCCTTATCAGATACTTATATTACAATTCATAATAGTAGAAAAATTACAGTTATGAAGTAGCAACGAAAATAATTTTATGGTTGGGGGTCACCACCACATGAGGAACTGTATTAAAGGGTTGCATTAGGAAGGTTGAGACCCACTGCCAGAAAGCTCCCTGACTTTGATCTATCTCTCACATATATCAGTTTACTTGCTAATTGACGATTTGTCATTAATAATGCTAAAAAAAACTATTACAAGGGAAGAAATGCAGTTGTTAAAATTCCAGTTCCGGCCCTACTAGGAAGGTCAACATCTGGAATGAGCCAGAACTTTAAAACAACACTTTGGAGAGTACATTAGTTCTTAGCTCCAGAGCTCATTCCTTACGACTCTGTTTCAGATCTGCTGAGTTGATTTTTGAAGACTGTAATTCACAAAAGAGAAGAAATTAAGGGCCCAGAATTAAGTGATGGGCTGGAGAAATGGCTCAGGAGTTAAGAGCACATACTATTCTTGGAGAGGAACCAAGTTCAATTCCCAGCACCCATGTCAAGCAGCTCACACCTGCCAAGAGCTCCAGCTTTAGAGAGCCAGTGCCTCTTCTCACCCCTTGGGCATTTTCACAGGCACACATACATACGCATAAATAAATAATAATTTTTTTAAGTTAGGTGACACGATCACGTTCGAGCCTTTGAAGTGTGCCCAAGTGTCTTCTTTGCACAGAAGAAATGTCATGGGTACCGTGAACTTCATGTATCATTAACATGTCCACCTACTAGAAAAATAAAGGATTTGAGGGTTAGGAAAAAAAATTGAAAATGATATGAGACCCCTGTGGACCATGAGTATGTCAGAAATATTCTCTCAGCTGTCTTGATGTCCTTAAATTAATACCAAGGCTCGGGAACAAGGGGAGTCTGTTGAAGATCTTTGGACTCATAAGACTTGAAGGTACAATTCACAACTCCTGGGGCTGAGACTAGTGCTCTTCTGGCTCCACCACAGTTGACTCAAACCCTTCAATAGACTCTTCTACCCCAGCATCTGCTCTCACAGCCCTCTGGAAATCTTCAGTGTCTCTATGGCTCTTAGACACAGAGAGGAGCAACTCCTAAGTCACTCCAGAAACTGTCTTGTCTGGTATACCTCTGCTTGTTCTGTATGCGACTAACTTTCACTGACTCCCTTTGTAGGCCTCCAGCCAGGGTCATGTCCTTATCAGACTCCTTCCTCTATAAAGGTTGCACAAAGGACAGGCTTCCTGGGGGGGGGGGGGTAGTTCCACTAGGTTGTTCTTCCTCTTTTATTTTTGACTTGGTAGCCACTCACACTTCAGTTCACAGTTTCTGTAGAAGTAATTGTTAATAATTAATAATTGATGTATATATAGCTATTAGGACAGCAGGGTTAATCCTAGCCCACAATTTATAAATAAACACACAGAGACCTGTTAGAATTATAATATAGCCTAAGCACTGGGTTGGGACAGATCTTAACTTTCTCTGCTAGCTTTCTACCTCCTAGCCCAAACCCCCATAAAAACTTGCATATGATCATTCAGTGAGCTGTTTCTGTCCATATCAGGCCACATGGAGTTCTGATCCACCTAACCCATAGTGTCTGTCCTTCTTCCTCCTCCTCCTCTTCCTCCTCCTCCTCTCTCTCTCTCTCTATTTCCCACTCTGTCTTTCTTTCACTCCCCAGCCCATGGACCTTCTCTCCACCTACCTCTCTCTCTGTCTAGTTACTAGCTTCAGCACTTTATTAAAGACAATCAGAGAAATGGGTTAGCAGATGGGATTACACAGCATCAATGGTATACTTGAGTGTGGGCTTATACAGTAAGGAAGACAGCAAACAGACTTCAGGGAGCAAATTAATACCATTACAATACATAATAGATGAACCCCATCAAGTTTTGCTGTCCTAAGTATAGAGAAGGTACCCCTGCTTTGTGGGATCAGTGTATATGTCTTATACACTTTCATATGGCCATCTCTGCTTCATCATGACACATAACACACACACACTTATTTGTGTGATGAAGGCTTGTCATTTCAATAATCTAAGAATCCCATGAGTGTCCAGTTTTGCTCATCAGCTATCTGACAACACCCTACAGGGTGCTGCAATACGGTCAGTACCCAACCAACATTTCCCGTATAGATGATCAGATTAAGGAAATGAGAGTACTTTCATAAATTTCTTCCCTTTCTACTTATTCTACTGCTGGAATGGGGAAACTAGTTCAGGAGCAGCAGAGGAAATACATCTCCAATCAGAGTACTTGCCTCTTCCTGTGAAATCTTACAGGGCTATTTGTTATGTCATGTTGATTTACCACACAGTCAAATCAGTATCATGTTACTACCTTCCCCTGAGTAAGAGGTGTATTTTATTCGTCACCATATCCACTGTGTACACACACAGTACAGGCATTTACACGCTTACTGAAAGGTAAAGACACATAGCATTTACGCATTTACCCAAAATAACAGGCTCAGAGACTTCTCAGCTCAGATGCAAAGAAATGTAGAACACAGGTAGATGGGTTAACTCTAGGATGGACCAGGAAAACTTCCTCCAGGGCTACAGCATAGAGAACAGAGATAAAAGTAAGACTAGATGACGATGACAAGAAATGGGAAGAAGAACATTTGTACTAGGCACTCACAATATGCCCACACTCAGCCCTTTTGTACTAGGCGCTCACAATATGCCCACACTCAGCCCTTTCTGGGCAAGGTACTGAAGTAGGGGTAATACAAAAGAAAGAATGAAATGGAAACTGTTGAGTGTAGTGGCTCATAACTCTAATTCTAGCAGTTGGGACAATGAAGCGAGAGGATTACCATAAATTTGATGACAGCCTGGGCTACATACTGAGTTTGGGGACAGCCTGGGCTACAAATTAAGGCCATATTTCAAATAAATAAAGTGATGTGTAAGAAAGAAGAGATGGTCTAGAAAAGCCACTTTTGTAAGAATGCCAGAATGTTCATTAAAAATACACAGGAAGTCATAAAAAGTAAGTGCCAAGAGTTGAGAATTGATGACACAAATATATTTATTGGAATTCCCCCAAGAGTGCTTTCCTACTTAAATCCAGATCTTGAAGAATGGGCAGAGGCTGGTGTGAGTATATCTGAATAAGAAGTCAGGTTTGGGAAGGGATCCAGTGGTACTGATAGGTGGCAGGTCACCTGGGCAAAGTTTTGGGGAACTTGAAGATGTATGAGAGGCAGGACATGATTGCAGAAAGTTATACAGGAGTCAATCAAGTGTTCTAGGGCTCAGAAACCAGCCCTTCTGGGGAAGAACATGTGCTTGGGTGCAGATTTAAATGTTATCAGATAATGGACCAGCCAGGCATTCCCAATGTACTGGTAGATGCCTTATTCATATCAGTCCTTACAGGAAATTATGCACTCACTGGTTGTATCAGATGAAGGTCAGCTGGGAGATGACCACCCTGGAGCCAGGACCCCAGCCACACAGGGAAGTTTAGGGGAAACCTCCGCAAGGATAATTGTCTTGAAGTAATAAGACCATGGACAGGCTTTCAACATGGGAGATGGTGCTAGAACCCAGGAACGATGAAATCTCAAGCCAATTGCTAAAGTCACATTAGGAAGGTCCGAGTGGGTTAAGAAAACATGGAAAATGGCTGAATAGTAGATACCAGGTGTTAAGAGCAAGTAAAGATGAATGGTTCATTTGGAACTCAGGCTAAGAAGACAGAATTATCCCTCCCAACCCTATCACACACACCTACACACACAAATATACACATGTACATGCAAACACATCTACACACAGGCAAAAAAACCCCAGAGTGCACACACACACACACACACACACACACACACACACACACACACACACACACACA
>CAJQZJ010034282.1:1185412-1211571 GCA_907164525.1 Lophiomys imhausi | reverse complement strand
ACACACACACACACACACACACACACACACACACACACACACACACATCCAAGCCCTTTTCCTCTTGTAAGAGAGAATACAAAGATATAAGATCCTATGGGAAAATATACCAGGGCATTGGCTCCAAGGCCAGCTGCATTATAAATTGAAAAGATAAAATGAGAAGATAAAGAGATTTGTAATAAGATGAAAAAAAAAAAAAACCCACAGCACAGAACAGAGAAAATATAACCTCTGAGGACACTGTTCTGCTGAGAGGCGCTTTGGACCAAAGATCACTTTGCCTTGAGCCTTTATGCGCAGCATGCAGCTGGGAAATTAATAATGGCTACCAATTAACCTCCTTCCTTTAACTGTCACTGTTCAGCTCAAGAAGAAAGTTTAGCTCTCTGGTGTGCACAGGTCATATTGCTAGAGACCAGACATTCAGATACGTACAGTTAAAAAAAAAATGTTTTTCATACACAAGAATCAGCCCCATTGGATCAAGATGACTGGCTCTATACAGTCCCAGCACACGCACGGCACCCGAAAGTTTTTGAAAGCACAGCGTTCTTGATTCTTGTGAACATAATAAAATTAGTAGCCCCCATAAGATCAGAAGAGGTAAAGAGGGGTCCAGTGAGCTGCGTTCCAGATGACAAAGGCAACGGCAATTGGCAGGGAAGCAATCGCTATGAGCACATACCTGCTTACTACCCACTTCCTGGTTGGGAGACTAACACCTGTGCTCTTCTTTTCCCTTCTTCCCACCATTAGTCACCCTTTCTAAACTGCTTTTATGCTCCGCTGATGGGGCAAGAAGGGAAGAGTCCTCCTCTGGTCCTAGCCAAGGAATTTAGTTAGGGGCTGTGAAGGATGTTTACTGGGAATAGGATGGAATGGGATGAAGCTAGGAGGTTCCACTTAAAGGAACCAAAAGCACTTCAAATGCAATAATAAAATAAACTGTGATGAGGTAAACACCTATATACTTACATCTAATTTTATCTAATCTACTCTTGCTTCAAAATTCTCTGAGAAATTATACTTTATGATTCATATTCTCTATACCGCCCCTACCCATTTCTCTCTATTGTTTCTCCTGGGAGAAAAACAATCTGAATGTGTGTGCCTCTTTCCTGTGTAGATTGTGTGTGTGTGTTACGTGTGTGCGTGTTGCTTGTATCAGTGGTATACAAATATGCAGGTATCCAGATCCATGCATGCTTATGTGAGGGCCGATGGAAGATGTCACTTGTCTTGCTCTGTCACTCTTTGCTTTATTGTTCTGTTGAGAACCAGCCTGTTGCATAACCTGGAGCTGGGCTGGCAGCCGTGAAGCACCTGTGATTCTCCTGCTCTCCTCCCTCTCAGCACAGAGGTGACAGGCACAAATGGCCATGCCTCCTGACTTTTTCTGTGGGTGCTACAGATCTGAACTCAGGTTCCCATGATCATGTACAAAGACCAAGCCATCTCCCTAGCTACCAAATGTACTTTTAAAAGTTTATATATATATAAATGCATATATATACATCCATTAATAATGCATAGCACTGTTTTTCAAATGCATTTAAATGTAGACCCAGTATAGAAGTAATTATCCTATGATTTGCTTTTCTATACAACACTGTGTTTTTGAGATTTTTTTTTTCTTGATGATGATGATGATATTTTAAATAAGTGATCTTGCTATGTATCTCTGGATGGTCTTGAACTCACTATAAAACCCAGACTAATCTTAAACTCATGATCATCCTACCTCAACCTTCTGAATGATGGAATGACTAGCACACACACCCTTGCATGGCCATGACATGTATTCATTTCGATAGTTGTAACTCATTTATCCAGTTTATCTACAGTGTATTATTTACTGAATAAATACATAACATCTTCCCATCTTTTTCTATTGACAAAAATTGTTTCCAGTTAGTTCTTTTATAAACACTATCTTAAACGTTCTATAGCATATACAATATTTTCTTAAGGACACAGACCTGAAAGTTGCTTAGCATCATTAACATACTAAAGCCATTTTAAACCTAATCATTAATTCCATAAAGGAAGGCATTTGTCTTTTTTGTATACCACTTTATCATTAATTCCGGGGACATTACCTGGAAGAAAAATCTCTCAATGTTATTTGTTGAACAAATGACTGAACAGAAGCATGGTTTCTGATAATCTGGACCAGACTAGGACTCCTTCACTTTGCTTCTCTCTGGGCATTCAGCCTTTGGTATTCTGATCTTGGCCTGAGTCTGGATATGACAATGATATATAATGCTGTTGGGCCAGAACTATGAAAATCTCCTCCACAGAAGTCTCCAAGAATTTCCTATTTGCAGATTTGTTGTGGATAAGTACTTTGGAAGCTACATGTTTAATTCTCGGAGCCAGATGAATGAGGGATCCTGGCCCTTGTGTGGTAAGAGTTTTGTTTACTAAAAACCAGTTATGAGAATGTTTTTGTTTAATCCCAGTTAAGGCCACAGATGTAAACTATTAACTGCCTTGTGAGCTAACATCTGCTAGTAAGCTAGTATGGCTTACTTAGCCAGCTGAGCAAGCTTAACTCTGAGGACTGGAGAGAAGGGGGGCGGGGAGAGAACCCCGAGGAGAGGGGCGCTGCAAAGAAGAGAGAAGTTGCTGCTCCTCCAAACTGCTGCTAGTTCTTCCTGCTGCTATTTCCTGGTTTGTTGGTTTCCTGGACTTATGGAGATTGGCATTGCCCCCCCAAAAAAACCCAAGGACCCTAGTCAGCAGGAGGAGCTCGAAGAGACCTATATCCATTTCCCTTTTAACCTTCTTTCTCTCCCATCTAGGGTTCGGGGTCTGGAAGGAACAAAGTTTGGGAGGGAAATAGAGGTATTAAGAAAAGTAAAAATAAATTAGAGTATATAGTAAAACAAAAATAATAAAAGTCACCATGGTACACCCTCGAATCACTGAGACAGCATCCTTCCACTTGAAAAACACAGATTTTGGGCTGTACAGGAATGACAAGGAACTTTTTGTGCTAAGCCACTAAGAATTAGGTTTGTCTGCTATAGCATACCCTTAATACAGGACAAAGGCTACTTTATTATGATTATCTCCTTGGTGTTTGGAAATCTGTGATTGAATAATAGGTGTTAAAGAGGAGAAGAGAAGGGGAAACATGAAGGAGAGAGTGGAGAAATGGCATCTGCACTATGAGATCTGAGGCCTGATATCCTCTTGCCATGGATGTGACTTCTTTGCCCAAACTATCTCCATTTTGCTCCCCAAATTATAAAAAAGGGACTTAAAACTATCCCCAAATATAATCATGTCAATCAATCTGACCCTTAATAACATCATTATGTTCAATTCTGTTATAGAAACCTGTAACTATGGACTTGATGAAGATTTGAACTGAGTCATTTAGAAAATAAGGAGATGGTTAGAAGATAGAAGGTTAAAGTCAGGGGCCAAATATGTATGAACTGGACATTGGGAAGGTATACTGGGCCATTTAACTCTCATAAATGTGGCATATTTAACTCTGCTGTTTTGTATAGAATTTACTGTTATAAGAGAAAGAACCATTTGTTGGATTGAAAAGGGAAGCTGGTGGGGGGAAGAGGGTGGAAGGGTGGGACAGGAAGGGGGAATAGGGAAGGGTTTGTGACTGAGATGTAACTTGAAGAAAAAAAAATAAAGTACTTATATTAAAAAAAAGAAAATAAGGATATTATATACACTTATAGGCATGCATAAAATATATATTATAATATAATGATATATTATATATTATTATATATAAACTATGTTTTCAGTTACAAGATATATATATAATATATATATAACAGAAAGAAAATTTGTGGTAGACACTTCTGGTACACACCATATCCTCTTTAGTTTTCCATTCACTGACATCATAGTCCTGGGATAAAAGGATTAAACTATGTTTTTCATTCACAAGATACGAATAAAATACACAAGGTGTAGAAAGGTCATTTTGACAATGCCAAGTTACGTAATGTAATTTGGACCAATGCATTGAAATCCCTGAGCCAAAGGAATCCAGACCTCATTCTGTGACCTGTGGCCACAGAGATTTAATCTTCACAGTGGTTCCTTTTCTGTCTTCAAATTACACTCAGATTAACTAGAAAGAGGGTCCACCAAACAAAGGCAGACACAGGACTCAGTATGATTCAGCATTTAGCTGTGCTGATACATCAAGAAACACAGCCTCCAAGTTATTTGCTTGTAAATATGTTACTTCATGCCATATTAAAAATACATTATTCCTTAATGTCATTCTGTTGTCTTGAAAACCTATACATTTTGGGCCAGTGCATTGAAAATCTTTTCTTCCGCCACAGTATTGATCATTGTGTCCTTTGTTGCTTTGTTGAATTGTAACCTCATTTAAAAGGGAACATTTACAACTTCTTAGGATAACTTCCTTCCCTTTTATCTTTTATATAAGTGCATGTAGTTAAAAGATAATCATTTCAGTGTAAAAATATAAAACTCAGGAACCTCAAATGCTACCTGTCACAGACTCTGGGAAATCTGCTGTGTACCTTTGCAATGAATCCCACACTCTTACATCCTAATGGACCTAGACAGCCTGAATCTGGACATCTGAATATCTGGATTCAACCTAAAATGTGTCTAGAAACTCTTGCGCTTAGTGGGAGAGAAGTAACACCCCCCCCCCCGCCCCCCATAGAACTACAAGGTAAAGAGCAGGCTCTCAAAGGCAAAAATAGAAAATTCCATATGGGCAATGTAACAAGAATGGGGAAATGTAGGGGTAAACTAAGTCATGTCTAAATAGGTCTGCAACCAGTTACTATAGCTTTCCTGACTCAGCAGGGAGTGAACAGCTCACCCGGGTTCCTGCGTACATTTGGTGTCTCTATACCTTTCTGGTCACCAGTCTATCTCCTTCAGTTGCTGATCCTGGGCTTGTCTGGTTTCTGTATTCTGAAGCTTAGTAAACATTGATAATCCCTGTGGCACAAATATGTCTCAATAGTCCTTACTAACTTCTTCCTTAGTTACCAGGATTCAAAATAAATGAACAAAGATAAAAAGTAAAGTAAAATAAAATAAGGGATTAACTAACTGGACAAAACTCTACAAAACGAGATTAAGTAGACGCTTTCTGTGCCCTGGCCATGACCTTGGCTTGTACTTAAGAAAATAGGATGTCCCACATGGCCGTGACCTTTCATCTTTCTGTCATGTGCCAACCTGGCTCTGAATCCAGCTCCTCGCTAGAGCACTCTGAGGAGTTCTTACTGCTGCTTTATCTTATTCCCTTTTAAAACCGTATCTCTTGGATATTCTGTGGACTCTGTATCTCCAACACTCACCTCTGTCCCTACTGACATACAAGCATGTTTTACTTCCTCTAGACATCCCTCTACCTATAACATCATTTCTCTTCTACTAGCCATAGCCAAGTTTCTCACAGTCTCTATATTGCCTCATCTGAACAGCATTGATCACAGTTAATCTTTCATAAAATAAACAACAAGCAAACAACACCCCCCCCCCAACAAACAAACAAAAACCCTTTGGCTAGGACTGCAGTAACTCTGGTCACAATCATGTTTCTCTCACAGGATTCAGGACTTGTTGGGTCTCAGGCAGCCCATATATCCAGAAAAGAACTCAAGCTGGACTACAGATGGATTATATAGTGGTTAGATAAAAACCAGCATTCCTCAGGAACGTGTGAAATAGGTTCCTGTTCCCCTTCAAAGAGTAATTTCTCTAGCCTCTGGCAGAAAGGACACATGACTTTCCACTGACGTGTACCTGTGGTGTCTATCAGCATATCAAAGGCCACGCTAGCCTTCAGGCTCCCTCAATCCCTACTCACAATTACCCATCATGCATTTCAAAGGCCCCATGCTCTAGAATCCTGGCCCTTCTAGCTGCTCTCTGCCCTAAACTCCCAGACCTGCTCTACCTCTCCGGCTCCCCTCCCCACAACTATTCATCCTCCTTATAAGGAACATAATCTTTCCATCCTGTGCTCTCTCATTTTTTTCTCACAAATAGCCCTAGGAATGTCCAGTTTGGTTCTCTTTCTCTTTGCTCTGGAAACATCAGATGGTTCTGGATGTTTTCTCTCTGCCCGCCCCCCTTACCCACAATAAAACCCTTCCCACTGATGGAGTGGCTATTTTAGCAGATTCTTTTCTACATTGTATTTGTCTTACAGACCATGTGTTTTTCCTGAACTTGTCCGTTGTTCCCTATATACTCTCTTCCTGAGAAATGTTGCTTATTTCTAGGGATTTAAATAATTTCAATATGCTAGTGATTTCTAAACTTTTATTTCTGTGCTAATTTTATTCCAGTTCAAGATTTATACCCCCATCTTGGTACAACATCTCTGAAGCCTCAAAGGATTCTGGATATCATGGATAATATAGTATATATACTATTTGTTTTGCATATAGGGAACCATAGTAAAGTTTGGTCAGTAAGCTGACAGTAAGAACAACAATACACACAGCAGAACAATGACAATAATACACTGTAGTAAAAGTTATTGAAAATTTGTTAATTGTTTATTTCTAGAATTTTCCATTTGAGACTTTAGCCTGTGGTTGGTTATTGTTAACTTGAACCGCAGAAAGTAGTGTGGGGCAGAGGGAAGGTGCCCATTAATTTCTCTGAACATTCTCTCAGATGTTTTGCAGATACCTCAGACCTTATACATCCTAAATGATCTCTTAAATAAGCCTTTGTTCCTTTGCAACATCAACTTGCCTCTATGTAATCTTTCCCATAGACCTTGTCTTCACTGATTTCAGATTCCCTTTCCACATTCTCTCAGTTCTGTCTCTGCAGTACATTTTACACTACTCTCTTGTCTTCTCTTTCCAGAACTAACAGCCCCTCAAACTTCTTCCTGTTTCCATACTTTTCCATACCCACTCTTATCTACACAGAGATTAGGGAAATCTCAAAATATCATCCTATGATAGCATTCAAATGTCCAAAACTGTTTAATGACTTCCCATGGTACTTGCAATAAACTGCAAAAATAAATAAGATCCAGTGTGCTACTTCCTGTTTTTGTTTGGAATTCTCATCACATTGGCCTTTTAATTCCTGAATTTATCAAGCCCTTTCCAGCTTCAGAAACGGCACCTCAAAGATTTCATTTCTATAATTGTAATGACGTTCTTCTGGTCTTAGCACAAATACTGACACTTTAGATAGGTCTTTTCTGAAGCTCAAGGCAAATTATAGAATCCACTCACTTTCTCCCATTATATATTTTTTTACATTTATTTATTTTGCACATACATGTGTGTGTGTGTGTGTGTGTGTGCACATGTGCCATGTGAAAGGACAATTTGTGGGAGCTGATGCTCCTCTTTCATCATGTGGCCCAGAAGACTGAATTCAGATCTTCAAGTTTGGTGGGAAGATGAGCCTTTTTGCAGGCTCCTTTCTGCTATCTCTCTGTTCTTCAACTTCATAGTACTTTCCTCAGTTTGTAATTTTGTTTTTGTCTACTTCAATAGAACACATGCTATGGGTGGAAAGAGTCAAATCTCTTTTACTAACCCTTATATATCAAAGCAATTTTGTTACCACAAAGAACAGAAGCTCTCCTTGGATTTCCAGTCAGTGGACTACCACTTTATTCCACTGAAAAATATGCCCCATTATGGTTTCCCTCCTCTACAGAAAAGAGCTTCAAGGGTCATAGATTGCTCACTGGTTAGAGGAACTTTCCGCACAGGTCCTACGACCCGAGTTCTATCCCTGGAAACCACCTAAAAATTGAGGGAAGAAGCAAACTTTGGAGCTGTTCTCTAACTTTTGCGATCTGTCACTATATGCACATCAGCCTCTGCACACCTGCAAGAACATGCGCACGAACAAACATACACACATGCAATGATGATAATTCTTTTTAATTAAAGAAAGGAACTTCATTGTAACCATTATAAAATATATAGAAGTCCGGTGCCTGGCTAATACCAGCTCTTACATGATGTTAGTGGCAAAAATCACTGGTAAATATATTTAGGTAAATATTCAGCTAGAAGTTACTATTCTGTGAAAGCACATTTACTTATGATTTGGGCATTTTCAGCTGCTGAGTAATGAGAGTGTAAGAGAGCAACAAAGCAAAATGTCTCAACATTGATCAATCAGTGTTTTAACTGGGAACCTGTTCCTTAGGTACTGCCTTCAGCTACTCTCATTAGATTCCTTTTGGTAGCATACTGATTTTAATGTATTTAAGTAACATGTTATTAGAAAATCAAATATTGACCTCAGGGCTGTTTGACTTACGGAAAAAATTATTCAACATTACACAAATGACTAAACTTTCATGAAAATGTTGTTATGCAAGGTCATCTTACTATAAAACTTCAGAAAAATTTTATTTGTAAGATTGTCTAATCTAAGCCGGGCGGTGGTGGCGCACGCCTTTAATCCCAGCACTTGGGAGGCAGAGGCAGGCGGATCTTTGTGAGTTCAAGGCCAGCCTGGTCTACAAAGTGAGTCCAGGACAGCCAGGGCTACACAGAGAAACCCTGTCTCGAAAAAAACCAAAAAATAAAAATTAAAAAAAAAAAAAAGTTCATAGAAAGCAAAAATGACAAGATAATACAAATGAAAAAAGCTAAGCTGTTCCTATGGGTGTGAAGTGACACTTTTCTCTCTGGCATGAAAGTATGCCAGGCCGGGCGTGGTGGCACACCCTTTAATTCCAGCACTTGGGAGGCAGAGGCAGGCGGATCTCTATGAGTTCAAGGCCACCCTGGTCTACAAAGTGAGTCCCGGACAGCAAGATATACACAGAGAAACTATGTCTAGAAAAACCAAAAAAAAAAAAAAAGATTGTCTAATCTGTGTACATTCTGGTGACTTACCAAGGAAATGCTGTGTGTTCCAGGTAGTTTGAATACACAGTATGTCCATCATGGGGGAAGTGTGACACTCAGGCTCTTAGAGCAGTGAGGTCACATCCATTTATTCTTTAGAAGTCTCTCTTCTGACCTCCACAGGCACCAGGCATGCATGTGTTATGCATAAAAACATGCACTATACATATATACATGCAGTCAAAATACTCATACACATAATATAAAGCATAATAAATACATCTAAAAATTTAAATTCTCCCCCTTCCAATTTGTCATTCCTCATTGATTGCCTAGTATCTAATGTGATGCCTTCTTTCACTCAGAAGCTGCAAAGAGAGAAAATTATAGTTGGGAAGTATACACACAAGCTGACTGTGTATTAGCAAGATGGGCGGGAGCTTTGTGGCCTCCTGAGCATACTTCAGGAAGTAATCCCCACCCCCAAAGCCAGGCTAAGCTGTGACTTTCACAGCTCCCCAGAAATCAGAAGATAAAGGGCACACTCAGTTCTCTATCTTCCCCAGGATAAGGAAAGATGAATTCCAATTTCAGACTGTCCTGCCATTTCTCAGTCTAGCTCGACTGGCATAGGGGAAGAGTGACAAGACATCTTTTTCCTCCAATGGTGACTGAACAGTTAGGGAATAGTCACTGGGTGCATGGACTCCGGCCACATACAGCACAGAAGAGGAAGTTTGATGCTATCTGTGGAGGTGGGTGGGTGAGATCTGAAGCTCTTGTGTACAACATTTCTATGAGGACTGTACATACAGAATATATATATATGTATATGTATATATATGTATATATATATATATATATATATCAAATAGGCACAGTTTGGAAATGTAACGAGTTAATTTAATTTACATTTAAAACTATTTCTATGGGGAAACAAGATTAAATTATATTGACATTTTAGAGATATGAACTAAATTAAAGCATGATGTTAGCAGTGAATCTAAATTGTGCATTGTAGGAATGTGGATTTTCATCATGCAGTGAATAGATAATTCTCCATCATTCCCTGGTTCTCTTTAGAAAGCTGAAAATGAGTGACATGTCCATGACTTAGAAGATTAATATTCAAGGACATCTAGAGCACAGATTAGTCTGGCAGGATATATAGAATTCCTCTTGTGACTCTCCCTTTGTGTAAAATGGAGAACAGTAGTGGGAAGCATAGAAGAGTGTTGTTTGAGCCCTTTGCACAGGGATCTTTTATGGGAGATTCAAGGAGTGTTAACTGTTTTTCTTTGAGAAAGCAAGAATCAGTCCTTTTCCAAATTGAAAGTGATTTTAGTCGGGAATTCTGATGTTTTCAATATGTTAACACTAAATGGTTTTTGCAAAACTCTTCATAGAAATAATAACAGCTTATAAATCCATCTAACAATGAAAAGTCACATTTGTAGGACGTTTCAAAGAAATTATGGCTTATTTTTGTGAACAGTATCAATAATGAAAGACACTCTTTGATCCACTTGGACTTAAGTTTTGTGCAAGGTCATAAGTATGGGTCTAATTACATTCTTTTGAGTGTCGACATCCAGTTAGAACTCAAATGACAGCACATGCTGGTGAGGGTGTGGAGAAAGGGGAACACTCCTCCATTGCTGGTGGGAGTACAAGTTTGTACAACCACTATGGAAATCAGTCTGGTGATATCTTAGAAAACTTGGAATAGCTCTACCTCAAGACCCAGCCATACCACTTCTGGGTATGCATCCAAATGATTCCTCACCAAACCACAAGGAAGTTTCCTCATCTATGTTCATAGCAGCCTTATTTGTAATAGCTAGAAACTGGAGACAACCCAGATGTCCCTCAACCGAGGAATGGATAAAAAACTGTGGTACATCTACACAATGGAATACTACTCAGCCGTCAGAAACAACAAAATCATGCAATTTTCAGCCAAATGGATGGAACTAGAGAAGCTCATCCTGAGTGAGCTAACCCAGGCTCAGAAGGATGCACATGACATTTATTCACTTATAATCAGATTTTAGCCATATAGAACAGGATAACTATATTACAGCCAATGCACCAAAAGGAACAGGAATATACACTTTGTAACATGTCAGTAAGACACTTTTCCCTAGTGGTGCTGCCTTTAGGACCCCAGTGTATGAGGAGGCTCTTGGTCCTCATATGACTGCTGAACTGGGGTGGGGGACTGTTATGTAGGGACACTCCACTCCAGAGGAGTGGGATGGAAGGGATAGGGGGTAGAGGGTGGGAGGGCGGGACTGGGAGGGGTGGAAAAAGGGCACTGTGATGGAGATGTAACCTGAAGTAATAAATAAACATAAAAAAGAATCTAAAAAAAAAGATGTAAAACTCTCAGCTCCCTCTCCAGCACCATCTCTGCCTGCACACTGCCATGCTTCCTGCCATGATGATAACAGAACTCTGAAACTGCAAGCTGGTCCCAATTAAGTATTTTCCTTTATAAGAACTGATGTGGTCAAAAAAAAAAAAAAGAATTGATGTGGTTATTGTGTCTCTTCATAGCTGCAAAACCCGAACTAAGACAATGGCATTCTTTGTAAATTTAAGGCTTTTTTCTTTGACTCTTAGAAGACAAAACTATGATCTGAAGAATATATCAGAGATCTCTGAGGTAGGCATAACAGCGTTTGTAAACTGTTCAGTGTCCTCATTGCAGAGATGGTTGCCTGGCTTCCCAGTATTGACTCCCATCTTCCAGTTGACCTCACTTGGGTAGCAGAACTGTCTAATCCACGTAACCTCTCTCCAAAATGGAATTGCCCAGTTTGGAAAGGCACAACATGTTCTCTTGTCATGAGTGACAGCAGAGGTTTATCATTCCCTGGGAGTCTTTGGGGATAATTTGTTGTGTTACAGTTAAATGCTGCCCATGAAAATTCTATGTGTGATGCAGGCTGAAACCTTCACTTAGTTTTCTATCACTGCAACCAAAAAAAAAAAAAAAAATCTTGAGCTATATCACTTAAAGCAGGAGATATTCATTTTGGTTTATAGATTCAGAGGTTTGAACCTGAGGTGGCACAGTATGTCATGGGAGGAGTGTGTGTATTTAATGGCAGGAAGTAAAGAGAGAATAGGAGATGAGGAGAATGAAAGAGAGAGAAAAAAGAGGGAGGTAGGGTTGAGTAAGAATAGGGGGAAAACTGGGAGGGAGGGAGGCAGGAAAGGGAGAGTGAAGGAGTGGGGTTGGGAAGGCTGGGGCCCTAAACCACTTTAATGGGTACCCTGCCAATGACACTTCCTTCTCCTAGGTCCTATCTCACAAAAGATTCTCTCAAGAGCATCAGAGACAGTAACTGAGCCCTTAATACATGGGCCCTTGGGAGATAAGCCAAATACAGTCTGCAGCAACCAAGGAGGACAGACTACTGAGGTCTAATGCATGGAGTACTTCCTTCTACATAACTAGCATCTCCTTGTGGTGAAATGTACACCACAGTGCCAGGAATCAGCCATGGGATGGTGCCTTAGTGAGGACCAGGGGAAGAGTATTACACCGTGGCTTCTTCATTCCTTTGACTGTGTTTCCCTATGTGGATAGATGGTCCCTGCCCTCCAATTCTGTTGTTACATCTGCTGATGGTACAGCCAAAGGTAGCGTGGGGAGGACAGAGCAAGAGAAGGCCCAGCAAAGCAGGGGACACTGGGCTCTGTAACACATTCTATGTAACAGCAGTAACTGCTGCTTGTGGAAAAAGAACAAGCCCGAACAGGAGGGTGGACGCTTGCAACTTTTAGCCTTAGATTTAAACCAGTATCAGATGAGACTGGATAAGATCAATTTCCTCCTCCTCCTCTCCCACTAGGTAGAGAAGGGATGAAAGTAAAGTTTTTATCAGTTGCTCAATAAATACAAAGGATCCTGTTTTTAGAGTACTGACTGGGTTGAAAATTTTAATAACTCCCACCACTGAGGAAAGGGAAGGTTAGGACCTAGATTATGAAGATGATGAAAGAAAAGGAAAAAAAAATGCAGGTTATTCCTTTCCTTGGACCATTTTCCTCCAGCCTGCCAGAGGGCTGTGGGTGCTCATTAGCCAGCCTTGTTGCCAGGGTGCCTGATTGACTTCTGCCTCCTGTAGCCATTGGAATTCCTGGCTATGCTCCATGTCCAGGGATGCATCCCAGGCGACAGAGCAGGACTTGGGAACAAATAGATATACAAACCCTCTCATTCTGCTTTCAGATCTGAGTTTGAGATGAGAGCATGTGACTCAAGGCCAGCACTTAATGCCAGTAAACCTCCCAAATGGCATTAAGTTAGGTTGCACTGTGATATTTGGAGGTTTCTCTTTTTAAGGTGGGCTTCTTTCTTTCTTTCTTTCTTTCTTTCTTTCTTTCTTTCTTTCTTTCTTTCATCTTTTCTTTCTTTCTCTTAGTTGTGAATAACATCAGTTTAAGGAGTACATTTTTGAAGTTTTGGAATTTAAGGAGTATGTGCTTTCAGGGAACTGAAGGAAAAGTTTAAAAAATACTGTGAAACTGAATTAAAATTTCAAAAATAGCTCTAGGAATGAATATAGAGAGGTCTTGCTTTCATCACCAACTATACATCAGAATGTGGCTGTTCACAGTTGCACACATAAGGCTACTGTTTTCTTATATCTGTAACCCAGTTATCCTGTGTAGGCTGACACTAACATATCAATAAATCTCGGGAATGTGACATATGCTTCCACAACGAAGCCCGATTACTACTTCTTGCATTGCTGTACGTACCGTCCAGTGGTAGGGTTGAATTCTTCTGCATGAGATTTTTGGTTATAAAGTTAACTGAAGGCCGGGCGGTGTGGCGCACGCCTTTAATCCCAGCACTTGGGAGGCAGAGGCAGGCGGATCTTTGTGAGTTCGAGGCCCGCCTGGTCTACAAAGCGAGTCCAGGACAGCCAGAGATATTCAGAGAAACCCTGTCTTGAAAAAAACAAAAAAAATAAATAAATAGCCGGGCGGTGGTGGCGCACGCCTTTAATCCCAGCACTTGGGAGGTAGAGGCAGGCGGATCTTTGCGAGTTCGAGGCCAGCCTGGTCTACAAATTGAGTCCAGGACAGCCAGGGCTATACAGAGAAACCGTGTCTCGAAAAGCCAAAAATAAATAAATAAATAAATAAATAAATAAAAAATAAAGTTAACTGAAGGAGGACAGAAAGAAGGAAGTGAAATATGACACATGGAAGCAACCAGTCTTCTGAGGGCATCAGGTTTAAGGGTGAAAGGGGCTTTGGAGGTGCCCGTCCCTGGTTATCTAGATAACTCCTTTGGCAAGGCAACAACAGCCCTCTTGTTGAATGTTCCTGCCTTCTACCTACTCTGAGTGGCCCTTTCTTTGGCTCCTTTCAGTCATCCACAAACACAGTGGGGCACATTCATTGGCCATGGTGTCCTTCATAGCCTTGGCAAGCTCCTCAGGTATCAGCTGGTTGCCAGCCCCTACCAGTGGGCATCTGATCATGCCTCATTTATCTTTACCTCTTCCCTTTCTCTATAGCAACATGGAATTTTTTAAACATTTATTTATTAATTCAAGTTACATCTCAATCACAGATCACAGCCCCCTCCCTCCTCCCCTCCCAGTCCCACCCTCTCACCCTCTATCCCCTCTACCTCTTATCCTTCTCCTCAAGTGAGGGAGGCCTCACATATCAGCCCCCTCATTTCATCAGGATTTTTTTTAAAGACGTATGTGAGCTCACAACTGGTATCTCCTTAAAATCACATGTACAACAGTACTACTGTTATAAAATCAGCTAAATAAATCAAGGGATTCAGTTAGTTAAGATTCTTAAATTTGAAGAGTAGTTAGGAAAAGAAAAAAAAGTATAGTTAATAATTCAGTCATTGGTAAGAAGACAAATCACGGTGGCACACGCCTTTAATCCCAGCACTCGGGAGGCAGAGGCAGGCGGATCACTGTGAGTTCAAGGCCAGCCTGGTCTACAAAGCAAGTCCAGGACAGCCAGAGCTGTTACACAGAGAAACCCTGTCTTGAAAAACCAAAAAAAAAAAAGAAGACAAATCACACTTATTAACCAAATGACTCAACTGGAAGCTATGTCAGGTTGCAAACACTGCAAGCATACCAGGAACAGGCAGGTACTACTATTTTTACACATTAGAAAAAAAAATTCCCAGACTTTATATACATGACGAACCCATCGAGAATGCTCTCCTTTACTACCATTCATTTTACTTTATCTTCTCTTAGGATCATGCTTTAGTTTCTACCCAAATTTCCGGACAAGTATTCCTCTCCCATCCTGAGTGAAACTGACCCCATCCAAATATACTGCATTGTCCCACCTGCCTAAGCAGCTCCCCCCAGCCTTCCACGGGGAATTGCCAAGTCTTAAGGGCCCTTCTCTGTTTTTCCTGTGTTTCTCTTAGTTACTTAATTACTCCATTCATCCAGTTATTTATACTTACTCAGTTGTTTGAGCATCTACACATTGATACCAGCAATCAGAAAGAAAGAAAGAAAGAAAGGAGGGAGGGAGGGAGGAAACGAGGGAGGGAGGGAGGGAAGGAGGAAGGAAGGTGTGAACCAAAGTATCATGCAAACTTACAGGGTTCGTTGGTGGAGGAACACCAGATATCTTGGCTGACTGATTTGCACAGTCATAACAGCCCTCACTGTGTTTAGTAGGTGGGATACAAAGATGGATGAAATTTTGTCTATCACCTCAGGGCGCTTATAGATGATGCTTATGGAGCCAACTTTGCAGAAGAGGTAAGTATGGGAGAGCGCTAGCTGCAATCACTAGGAAGGAATCCAGTATGATGAAGAAGTCCTGTGTGTATAAACCTTGTAAGGAAAATGGCCTGGTCACAGCCGACCTCCACTTGTCTCTGTGTTCAGCACCATTTTTCTGCAGGTGAGGCCCAGCTTCTCTGCTCAGCACCTTTCTAAATTTTTTTTGATGGGGTGCTGTCTGATTAATGAATCACTTATTCTTTTTTTTTTTTTTTTTTTTTTTGGTTTTTCGAGACAGGTTTCTCTGTGTAGCCCTGGCTGTCTTAGACTCACTTTGTAGACCAGGCTGGCCTCGAACTCGCAAAGATCCGCCTGCCTCTGCCTCCCAAGTGCTGGGATTAAAGGTGTGCGCCACCACTGCCAGGCTTATGAATCACTTATTCTTTAACAAAGTTTAATCAAGCCATCTTTATAACCCTGTCTGTACATGAAAACTTTAGCCTCCCTCAATTGTAAATGAGGAAGCTACATGTTATTGCTGTGGAGGCATTGAACCCTGAAGGAGCAGAAGGCACTAAGGAAACCCCCTTTCCAGCTCACACAGTCATTAAATGTGGCATTTAACTGTGGTTCACTGAGTCCCACAGTCTGACCTAATCTTTGCGTCTAACCTCACCCTGTTCCCTTCCTTCCCTAGAGTGACAACTGCTTAAGCTGGGTCAGGTATCACCTTAAACTAGCTGTGAGTCTCCAGATTACTATATTTACCTCTTTGACCTTGATTTTCTTTATCTTTGAAATAAAACCAATAACATGCTCTCCTGATGGGGTTCTGGTAAGAGTAATGTACATATTATGACTGCTCATAATAAATGCTCAGTAAATGGTAGCTCCTATTACTCACCAGGAAGCTTTTCCTCACAGCTCAACCAAGCCTGGTATCTCCAACATTCATTTCCATAACTGCTGACTTTCTTTGTGATGTTCATCATTCTTTTAACTATATAAATTACTGACTTCTCAGCTAGATTATAAGCATATCAAGGATATGTCTTTTTAAAAATTATTATCATTCATAATCCTGTTGTCTAGCACAGAGCCTGGAAATTAGTCTTTGTTAAATGAGTCCATTGCTTTAACTGTAAGAGAAAGGAATTCTTTGGATAGACACTCCGTCATTTTACAAAAGTGATCAGATTTTTATCAGTACTGTGAAGAAACTTTATTGTCCAGTGACTTTGCAAGATAATGCAGAGGAGACATTGTGGCTGTTATTTTCATTGTTATCATCATCATCATCATCATCATCATCATCATCATCATAACCCTTGAAGCCTCCATACCTATTATTTCAGCTCAGGCTCACAGCATCTGAGAGTTGTGAGACACTTCAGAACCACCCTCTCATCCAAAAGTGTCACCCAAAACCATGCAAGACATTGTTGCAATAAGGATTATGCATTAATGAAAAATGTCTCTCAGAGAAAGAGCACCCCAAAAGCCCTTAGACTCTACCACAAGTTTGTAAAATTAAAAAACCTAAATATTAACATCCCTGGGCATCATTCAAATAGCTGGTGAAAGGATGGGAATTCTCATGTGAATAAGTAGCTAGAACAGGAAGGAAGTCCCATGATTTGATGGTCCAGGTGCAGTGTATTCTGCAGGATACACAGAGATAGCAGCAAGAGGTGTCACCTAGGACCCTGGATTGGATCTGTTACTGAGAAACTTAAATAAACCTGAAAGTAACAGGTGAAGAGGGCCATAGCTCTTCCCTAGAACCCCAGATTTAGTGTCTCTCATGACTCATTTTTTCCTCCTGTAAGCCAATTGGGTAACTCCTGGGCTTATCAGTCTACACCCTCTGGACATATTTTTTTGGCAGGCTTGGAAAAACATTCCTGACATCTGTCTATGAACTCTGTTTCTCCTGCTGACAGCAGATATTTCCCCTGGAGATTGCTAGCATGGTGCACCCGAGAGGCCAGAGGAAAACCCCACCATCAATTAGGTTTATAGGAAACACTGTCTGATAGCAATGTAGAAGGGGATGATTTCCCACTCATCCAAAGGGTCAATCCAGTTTATAAATTCTTGGTTTGCACCCATGTGCCAGGAATACAGTAGTGACCGTAACCTCATGCTGGTTCCCTGCAGCATAGGGGATCCACCTGGTGGATGGCACCTTTGAAATATCAGAATGGTATGCAACCCAGTGATATATGAAGTAGTCATGCATTAAAAATAAAGTCAGCTTCAGATGGCCTTGGATTCTCATCCTGCCCTGTTGCTCTTGCTAACAAGTAGAGGTGGAACTTCACTGGACTTCAGCTGTGTTGCAGCTTACAGTTGAAATTGCTGTGAGTGTGACCAAAGATGGTGCGACTCTTTGCTGGCTACTTCTGCTTCCTTTCAAAGGACAGCCTGGGAAGTGAGTGATCCAGCAAGTCCTTCCCACTGTTTCTTATCAACTTTCCCCAAAATCCTTGTTATGCTCCATAATTTTATAGAAAAATCTAAGTGCCCCTCACATCCAGCAGATAGTTCTGATGGAAGCTGTTCCCACACCCTGAGTTAATGGCAAACTAACACAGGGCAAACTATTTTCAACTGTGGAAACTCAGCAGAAGAGAAGTCACTCAGTGTCATAATTACTTCCAACAGCTTGAATGCAAATATCATTAAATCTTTAGAGTGTCTCTAGCATGTGCCAACCATTCTCATCTATAATTTCAAATTACCCAGGAGAGCCTTCAATTTTAATATGAGTGATGAGTCTTCTGCACATCATGAGATTTTTGGCCCATGAAAGCTGAGAGAGACAGTTTCCATACTTGAAATAACTTAAGAACAAGACACCATGTTTCCAATAGGAGAAGGGCAAGAAAATGGAATAAGAGGCCAGAAGAAGTGTCTGGCCAAGTAGTTAGGAAACCAGATTCCACAAAAGTGCTGGGGCAAATGTTGTATTTATGAGCAAGCTACACGCTCCTAAACATTTGAAACTATGCTGTGCACGAAGGCCATGATCCTGATAAGACAAACATATTGTGAGGACTTTACCTTGTACTAAGTGCTTTACATTTTCTACAAAAAGATGTTCAAAGCAGCTGAGGAGACAGAAGGCATGGAGGGGTTAAGTAATTAAAAAAACATATGTGCTTAAGTGCTTTACCTATACGTACGTATGTCTACTGGGCATATGCTTGGTGCTTCTAGAGGCCAGTGGGCATCAGATCACCTAAAACTGGAGATACAGACAATTGTGAGCTGCCATGTTGCTGTAGGGCACTGAGCCCAAGTTCTCTGCCAAATGCTCTTAACATTAGAGCCATTTCTCCAACCCCAAAAGTTAATTAAAATATCCAGTATCACTCAGCTAGTTAGACTTTTCCGACTCCAAACTAAGGATGCCTGAGGAGACAGGACAGTGGTTAAATCAGAACTTCAGATAACTGATGATTTCATAGTAGAAGTAAAGATGGAGATATACATTTTTAATGTCTGATAGCTCTATTTTTTTTTTTTTTTTTTGGTTTTTCGAGACAGGGTTTCTCTGTGTAGCCCTGGCTGTCCTGGACTCACTTTGTAGACCAGGCTGGCCTCGAACTCACAAAGATCCACCTGCCTCTGCCTCCCAAGTGCTGGGATTAAAGGCGTGCACCACCACCGCCCGGCTAAGATAGCTCTATTTTACGCCCCATAATAATGAACTACTCTTCAGTAGTATAAGAAATCCAGACTTGAAGATTCCTATAGTTAGGAGTATCATGAAATCGACTTGTGTAGGATCCCGAGCTCCTTTGCAGATGAACTGCTAAGGTTACAGGAGACACGGAT
Source organism: Lophiomys imhausi (assembly GCA_907164525.1). Taxonomy (NCBI): domain Eukaryota; kingdom Metazoa; phylum Chordata; class Mammalia; order Rodentia; family Muridae; genus Lophiomys; species Lophiomys imhausi. The sequence goes on along the minus strand of CAJQZJ010034282.1, from coordinate 1,192,151 downwards.
CTTAGGCAGAGTTGTCCTATTGATAGTTGTCCATGTGATGAGGCCAGCCATGTTTAAACCTCTTTACCCTGACACCCTATCAGCAAAAGGGCTAGTGTATACATATCTAAAATATATTCACAGATAGGCTTGGAATGCAGCTGAGTGGAAGAACATTGTCTAGCACGTACAAGATACTGAATTGGCTGCCTTGCAGCACAACATCATAAGAAAGGAAGACAGACAGACAGACAGACAGACAGACAGAAAAAAAAAAAAAAAGAAAGATGAGAAAAGACAAGACCTGGCTCAGTAAGCAGATGGATGTGAGGTAACCCAGGAAACTGCAGGTTTATCTTGAGAGCTGAGCCTCCTGATTAAACAGGTCATTAGGCGTGAGAAACCCAAGGAAATGGTAATTGTTGTTTCTTGTGAGCTGTGAGTGCTGAAGATCAGAATGTCTCCTGATGGCTAGATATCCTTGAAGCTACACTTAAGTTCTCCCTGCCATGTCAAAAAAAAAAAAAAAAAAAATGAAGGGCGTGCACCTTCCCAGCTGTCACACATGTACAAATCAAGCGTCTGATTATAATGTCATTTGCCTCACCCATCCCTTGTAGGATTTTTAAAATAAGATTATTAAAAGAAAGACTCTATTTTAAGAAAATATTACGTGCACGATGGTGCAGACGTGGAGCAAGAGCACACCTTGTGTCAATACTCTCCTTCCGCCATTGTCAGTACTGAGGATCAAACTCAGGTCTTCTGATTGGCAGCAAGCACCTTTCCCCACTGAGCCGGCTCACTGGCCCCATGAAAAGAAATACACTAAAGGATATTTAGAAACTGACCCACCATGATTTGGGAAAGGAAACAGGGCCACCTTACCTAATGAGCATGCCACATACATAAATATTCATAAAAACATTCTAAAAATCCACAGCTCAGAACACAAGATGTTATTATCTCCTTTGGCATAGCCACTCTCTTTGGAGTTTTTCGTTTATTTGCTTTGCTTTGCTTAATAAACTTCTGCTTAAACTGTTTGTGTCTCTTGGCTGAATTCTGAATTCTTTCCTTCAAGATGACAGGAACAAGGCCAGGTGTAGTAGCACATAGCTTTAATCCCAGCACTTGGAAGGCAGAGTCAGGTAGATCTCTGTGAATTCCAGGCCAGTCTGATCCACAAGTGAGTTCCAGGACAGCCAGAACAACATAACAGAGGCCTTATATCAAAAATAAAACAAAGACAAGGACAGAGGAGAGACTTTATAGGTATACACTTATAATTGTATGTTAATATCATGATAGTAATACACCAGGTATATGGTAGTTTATTTTTATAAAGACTTTTTTGTGTGCTGGTTATTGAAACTAGGATCTTGTACATGCTGTGTACACATTCTACCACCGACTCACACCATGCCCCTTTCATGAACATTTTAAAGACAAAAGTAAAATTGGATAGATGAGCCATATAAATGTGAACAGAAGTGCTGCCATTTTGTCCCCATACCCAACAGATTGTCTTGTAACTCCCATTTTCAACTCTCTTTGGTCATTGGTCTTCTGATTGAGTCTTTCCTATTGAAACTCACAACTAACCAAGCCAAGCTAGGAGATCTCTTGGAGTTTAAAGCGCATTGCTAGAGACTAGACAGGGGCAGAAAGAAGATTGGGTGAACTGCAAAGACTGCTCAGGGTGCTCCAGGGTGGGCTTTGTACATGGCACAAATCCAGCAAGAGCAGGTTACACACTGTCAGTGCAGTCTGTCAAGGTGTTAGTATTTCTGCCTCCCACTTGTGAACCCCTGAATCAAAGGACTTTGGCACATGTGACTTTTTTTTTTTAACTATAGAGAGTTTATTTGTTTTTCTGATTAGTTGTAAGCCTCGATGCTGTTCTCAAGATCCCTTTAGCTTTGAATTATAGCAAATGTCAAATTCATAGAGAATTAAGATATTAAGTTTATATGACATATAATTAAAGATTAAGCAAAATAAATTATAATCTTATCATTAACATCATGTTGGGGTGGGAAATAGAAAAGAATCTCTATTCAGACTTAAGAGAGGAGAAAGAACCCAGATTCCATGTTTCTAACTCTTAAACCCATCCAGGATGGGGACGAACAGCCACAGAAGATTAAACTCAGGATGGGAAGCAGCTCAGTAATAATTAAGGTGGCATGAAGAAGACTAGCAATCAAAGGCTTCCCAAAGTCTGCATTCTCTGTGCAGATTGATGCCAGGGCCCTTACAGGTTACAACTCACTCAACCCTGATTCTGTTAGTAGGAGGTACTCTGTTCTGAAGACCCTCATTTTACATAGGAGGAAACCAAGGTATAGAAGGATTGGTGATTTGCCCATGACTCCCCGCTAGAAGGGACGGAGTAAGAAGCTATGAACAGACTGTACCTTCCAATATGCTAGGCTGACCACGTGGTGATGGAACAAGGAAATGTAAGAACACCTGGATATTTGTGCCACAAATATCTCTAGATCATTCATCTGAATTTAATGGTTTACAAACCCCCAGACTATGTGTGAGTATAGGATATGGAACTATATTTAAATATGATTTTATTAAGGTAATCAAAATTTTTTTTCTGCGAGCTGATAGAATTTCATATCTTCTGCACTCACTGTTCATAAATGAATTATTTTGATTTTTCTTGCTGAGGGCCCAATTTTTTTTTCATAAAAGAAAACAAGTTTCATCTGTGGTAGAAGCCAGGCTGACTTGCAAAAGGAGGGATATTAACCCCCAAAATTCTTTGTTGTGTGTTTTTTGTGTGGCATTTATGGTAAAGACGGGCATAAAAGGTTTTAACCATCATCTGGCCTCAGAGGGGAAGCAGAAAAGCGAATCTGTGGTTATTACTGTTATGAACTGGGAGACTGTTACAAGTGTCACACATTTCTGGACATCATTTATGGCCAAGAGTCATGGACTTAGCCCCAAGGTGTTCACCTGGGTTTATTTACTGTTCATATACTGGAATTGCAGTCCCTGCCCAAGGAACCTTATTCAAAGTACTCCACGCCCAATCCAGACGCTCACCACTGTGTGCTCTCATCAGGAAATAGCATCAGGTCCTGGCTTGGACCACATTCACAGCACCCATTTCTGTGTTTCTGCTGTCTCTTAGCAACATCTTGCAGGCTGGCATTATTTCTTTGCCATCATTGCCTGCCACCTGGGAGAAGGACTCTTTCAGAAGGAGGGAGAACATTGGAATCCCAGTGTGCACATGAAGCCTTAATTTTCTGTCCCTAATGAAAAATTCTCCAATACTGCATTAGGGGATGCATACTTAATGCTTCTTATTTTTCAATTCTATTTACATGGGTGTCTTCACTGCATGTGTGTCTGTGCACCACTGGCATGCCTTGGACCCATGGAAGACAGAAGAGTACATTCAATCTCTTCAACCTAGCGTTACACAGAACCACCATGTAGGTGCTGGGAAATCAACTCTTGGTCCTTTGGAAGAACAGTCAGTGTCTTCACCACTGAACTGTCTCACCAATCCCAGAAGATGCATATTTTAAAGCTAAAATATATACTTCTTTTCATGCCATTCTATTGTCTCACATATGTGTAGTTTACTGTATGCAATTTTTAAAAAAATAATTTTGGATAAAGAGATAATTTTTTAAGCAAGAAAATTTAATTTTCAGGGTAGAAAATGAATTTGCTGTGTGTTCGTGTAGTCACGTCGTTTGATATTGGGTTACAAAATTCATGCATAAACTTGAGAGAAGCCTCAAACTTACATGCCCTTCGAACTTTCCATCCACCCCGCTTTTCCTCCCTTTACTCACCTTCAAGTTCATCTCCACCGAAAATACTCTCTGGACTAAATGGAATAAAGATAGTGAGGCTTCCTTTCAAAGTAGAACGTGTGAACAGAGACATACGGTTCTTCTATTCAGGCACCACTTCTGGGTCTGTTTCTACTGTTCATGGTATCCATTAGTGAGTTTTCATTTTTAACCAGCTGCTGTTTCGTTTTGTATGTGCCTTAAAATATCTCCTTGGATATCTATTCATCTGCCCTAAACATTAACGCTATAGAGACCAGGGAAAGAATCTTCATTCTCTGATGCTTTATGATGAATTTAAACACTTAACAAATCAATTCAATAATATATAAAATAACTAGTGTAATCATATAATTCCTGTATTCATTTTAATATACAACTTATAATTTAATTTACGAATCTTTTTTTTTTCCACATAGAGTTTCAGAGGCTCTACACAAAGCACTGTCATGTACAAAAGCCAGACAGCTATCAGCAGTTACACAACAGTATGAAAAGACGATGGGAAGACAGTTTGTGGAGACATCAGGAAAGAGCTCATGTACTGGAAAAGATTGAGAGTAAGAAAGGTAGCCAGCTGCAGTGACCCAGGCCTCTAATCTCAGGAACGTGGAAAGTTGATGCTGGAGGAATACAGGTCCAAAGTCTACCTGGGCTGCAGACTGAGCTTGAGGCTAGCCCGTAGAAATTACTCAAACCCTGCCTCAGAAACAAAAAGTAGGGAGTGGGGATGTACCTCAGTGGTGGAGTGCTTGCCCAGCATGCATAAATAGCTGGGTTCAATCCCTAGCACGGCCCAAATAAATAAATTAATTAACAAGAAAGGTGAGAATTTTCCATTGGCTTTCTAAAATAGCACAGAAAGTGGGAAAAACGTACTTCAGTTTAATATATTTATTTTGTTTCAATCCATAGTGAAGCTGATTCTTTAGAACAGATCCAGCTATTGAAGACACATTTTTTTCCCCAAAGATTATTCACAAAGTAGAGTTAGAAAACTAGGTCAAGAATTTCATGAGGCTAAAGAGAAAATATTACTGTAACTTCCTGGCCACAGGCCCATTCAAAATCTCATTAAACATAAGCCTAAACCATGAGAAAAATGTTTGCAAAAACATCCCTACACTGGATTTATGGGTCCAAAGATAGATTGGAGAGTTATTCCACTGTATGGTAGATTTAAAAGATCTACCATAGTGTGTGTGTGTGTGTGTGTGTGTGTGTGTGTGCTTGCGTGCATGTGCTTTTGTGAATGCACACACATGAGGAGGCCAGAGGTTAATGTCGGGTGTCAGTGTTTTCAGGAATGGTTCACTTTTTTTTTTTTTTTTTTTAATGTTTTTGAACAGGTTCATTCATTGGCCTGGAACTTATGAAGTAGGCTAGACTAGCAGTCTAGCTAGGCCTCAGGGATCTACCTGTCTCTGTTTCCCCAGTGCTGGGATAAAAACTGTAACACCAACCCTGATTTTTAAAAGTATCAGTTCTAGAGATCCAACTTGTAAGGGATCCTATAACTTCATCAACTGGGCTTTACCATGAGCCCTTAGAGAAATAATTAATTAATTAATTAATATAATAATATATAAAGTATCTTACAGAATAAAATGAAAGGGCTAAAAGTTCCACTAAGCCCTTCTAGTATCTGAGGGCCTCCCACTTGTCCCATCTCTTAAAGGATCCGCTGCCTCCCAATAACACCAAGCTGGGGAGACCAGGCCTTTAATACATGAACTTCTAGAGAACATAAAATATGGATAGAAATCCATACACAAATGCAGCATTTTGTTTAGTGATTTTATTCACTGAGTCTCATAGTTGTGAGCCACCATGTGGTTGCTGGGAATTGAACTCATGACCTCTGGAAGAGCAGCCAGTGCTCTTAACCACTGAGCCATCTCTCCAGCCCGAGTCTCATAGTTGTAAAAAGCAAGAGGATCATCTCTAATCTGATAAAATCTTGAAAAAGTTTATATGAAAATTCATGAGGATGCCCCGAGGAGATGTGGCAGTGAGTATATGAGTTTTCCATGCAAGCATGAGGACATGACCTCACATCTCCAGACCACATAAAGCTGGACAAAGCAGCAGGCATCTTTAACCTTGGCACTCCTGCTATGAGAGAGGAGGCAGAGACAGGGAATCCCCAGAAGCTTGTGGGCCAGCTAGCCTGATATATGGAGCAAACAAGAGAGACCCTGCCTCAAAGAAGGTGGAAGGTGGGAACTGACAGATGTGCTTGGACCTCCACACTAGTGCTAAGGCATTCAGTTGCACTTACATACAAGAACATGTACACACACACACATACACACACACTGCATGTAAAGATAAGCATAAACCACAAACCCATGAGGTTCTTGTTGAGGTATGTCACTCAACTCCTCACACAGCCTTTTCACCGCTTCTTTATATAATTAACAACTTTTCTTTAAACCAAACTGTTGTTTAGATTCCTGGGCTGTAGTAGATTTTTCAAAAGTAAAATAGTGGCAGACATTGTACTAATAACAGAAAGAAGAGATGGTTGAATGTGGATGAAAATTACTCAATGGCTAAAAGAGGCACAGGGATCTCTGAGAGCAGAGCAGAGAGACACACACAGAGAGAGACACAGACACACAGATACACACACAGAGAGACAGCAAGGGTTCTGGGGGCATCATTATCATTATGTGTGGGTGTAAATAATCTTTCAGATATAGAGTATCAGCAAGAAACACTCGCTGTTACAATGAATACATGTGTTATCAAATTATGTCATGTAAATATATAAGGAAATTGAAAAATCTCTCATTAAAAAAGTAACAATAAGCCAGGCATGGTGGTGCATGCCTTTAATGCCAGCACTTGGGAGGTGGAGGCAGAGGCAGAGGCAGAGGGAGAGGCAGAGGCAGAGGCAGAGGCAGAGGCAGAGGCAGAGGCAGAGG
>CAJQZJ010034282.1:1144981-1185402 GCA_907164525.1 Lophiomys imhausi | reverse complement strand
AGAGGCAGAGGCAGAGGCAGAGGCAGAGGCAGAGGCAGAGGCAGAGGCAGAGGCAGAGGCAGAAGGATCTCTGTGAGTTCGGGGCCAGCCTGGTCTACAAGGCCAGTGCAGGACATCCAGGGTTATTACCTAGAGAAACCCTGTCATGAAAAAGAAAACACAAAAAAGTAACAGTAAAACAATCCCTAATATTATTCTACTATGCTCATAGACCAGTGTCATACTCAGCCATCAGTGAAGAAGCTTCCTCCTGCAGCAGAGAGGAACACACCCAGACATTATGCAGAGAGAGAGAGAAACCTTGGAACACACAGCTCTAAATGGGATGTCTCCATCAAATCCCTCCCCTCAGAGCTCAGGGAACCCTGCAGAAGAGGAGGTGGAAAGAGTAAGGGCCAAGGTGATGGAAGACACCAGAGAAGAAGGCCATCTAAATCAACTGTGTGAAGCTCACATGACCTCACAGAGACTGAACCAGCATACACAGGGCTGACATAGCTCAGCACCAGGTCTGAAAGTACATATATATATATATATATATATGTATATATATATATATATATATATAGCTTTCACTTTAGTATTTTTATGGGACACCGGTGTGAAGGTGTGAACAAGTGGGTCTCTGATTCTCGTGCCTTCTCTTGGGATGATTTTTCTTTTGTTAATATGCCTTATCCAACTTTGATGTGATGGCTTTCCTTTTAGCTTATTCTATCTTGTTATGTTTTGTTGCTACCTCTTTTTATTCATTAATTTATTTGTCTATTTTACATTCCAATTGACATTCCCCTCCCTCCTCTCCTCTCAGTCCCACCCTCACACCCACTTCCCCCATATTTACCCCCCAATACTAACCCACTCTGGCACATCAAATCTCATCAAGACTAAGTTCCCCCTTTTTCCACTGCAAGACAAGGCAGCTCTGCAACAAAAATGGGATCCAGAGAGAGGCTACAGCATCCAAGGCAGAGATAGGTCTTGCTCCAATTGCTCGGGGATTTACTTGAGGACCAAGCAGCCAATCAGCTTCATATGTGTAAGGGGCCTAGGACTAGTCCATGCATGTTCTCTGGTTGGTGGCTCAGTCTTTATGAGCCCCTCCATGTCTGAGTTAATTGGCTATGTGGGTCTTCTTCTGGTGTCTTTGATCCCTTCAGCTCCCTCAAACCTTCCCCTATCTCTTTCTTGAGACCTCCTGATTTTCGCCTAATGTTTGGCTGTGGGTCTCTGCATCTGTTTCCATTATTTTCTGGGTAATGCTTGGATGGCAGTAATGTTGGGTTCCTGTCCAGTGCCCTCTCTCTATCCACTTGCCATTAGAGATTCCTCTGTAGGGAATTTTTGGTTTAGCTCTGTACCCCATTTTTTTTCATTGGATTATTTGTTTTTTTGGTGTTTAATTTCTTGAGTTCTTCATGTATTTGGGGAATTAGTCCTCTGTCAGATGCTATTATTATCTCTTGGACCCTGCTCTCCTCTTCCTCCTCCTCCTTTTTTTTTCTTAGAGACAGGGTTTCTCTGTGTAGCCCTGGCTGTCCTGGACTCACTTTGTAGACCAGGCTGGCCTTGAACTCACAGAGATCTGCCTGCCTCTGCCTCCCGAGAGCTGGGATTAAAGGCGTGCACCACCACTCCCGGCAATTACAGAAAGCTGTGAACTGCCATGTGGGTGCTAGGATTTGAACCCAGGTCCTTTGGAAGAGCAGTCAGTGCTCTTAACCGCTGAGTCATCTCTCCAGCCCTGTTCTTTTCTTTTCTGAGACAGGGTCTTATTATGTAGCTCTGGCTGTCCTGGAACTTACCATGTAGACCAGGCTAGTCTACCTACTGCTGCCTCCCAAGGGCTAGGATTAAAGGCTTGCACCACCATGCCTGGCTCAAAGCTTGTTCTTTTCTAATGAGAGACAAAAAGGTCATGGATCAGTTTGGGAGGGGAAGTAGGGAGGAACTGGAGAAGTAGAGGGAGGGAAAACTTAATCAGAATATATTGTATGAGAAAATAATCTATTTTTAATAAAATGGGAAAAAGACTTAAAATATTTTTATACAAAATAGTTTTTAATTATTCATTTTACATTTGTGTGTGATATATGTGTGTCTATGTGTGGTGTGTGTACGTGTGTATGTGATGTGTATGTATGGTATGTGTGTTGTATGTGTGTATGTGTATGTGTGGTGTGTATCTGTGGTATGTGTGTGTAGTGTGGTGTGTATGTGGTGTATGTGTAGTCTGTATGTATGTGTGTATGTGTATGTGTGGTATGTGTGTGTAGTATGTGTGTGTATCTGTGTGTGTTGTGTATATGTAGTATGTGTGTGTAGTGTAGTGTGTATGTGGTGTATGTGGTATATGTGGTGTGTGTGTGTGTGTGTGTGTGTGTGTGTGTGTGTGTGCTCACAGAACATGTATGGCAGTCAGATGACATTTTGAAGAGCTTGGTTTTCTCCTTCCTCCATATAGGTCCTGGGGATCATGTGAGGTCATCAGGCTTACAGGTAGTACTTCTAATTGCTGAGCCATCTCACTAACACTTTAAAGGGAAAGAAAATTTTAATTTCTAATAGAATTAATTTTTATTAACATGTTAAAAAGAACTCTAGTCCTTTCTTTCTTGTTTCCCTCTCACAATAAGACCTATGATGTGAGCATCTGACTTTAAATGTGTTAGCTCTCTAGTCCTTTATGGCATCATTTTCTTTCTAACCCCAACATGACCTTTTCTTGATCTTAGTTTTTATTACCTTTCTACTTTTCACCATTTTGTTACTACTTAGTTTTCCCTGTTATTTTCATTTACTATTTGTAATTTGTGCCATTGTTTAAGGTACTGGATCTTTATTGAAAAAGACTGAGCCTATGTAAGAGGATTTTCCGAAGACTCTTCTGCTTATGACATGAGACAAACCGCTGACTTGTCACACCATGCAATTAAGATGAGGACTCAGTGAAAAATAACCAAGCCTCTTACAGCTAAAATGGCATTTCTAAATGATTAAAAAAGAAAGAAGAAGGAAAGTACTGGAAGAGAATACCCCAGGAGTTTTGTCTCATAATCTTCTGGACCTGGCAATTGAAAGGTTAATGGAAGTTATACATCCTGAAAATTGAAAGGTAAACTCCAAAAAAGTTAAATATAATCACAGGAAGCACACAATACAAAGGGGCAATAAAAAGGAGCCCCAGCTACCAGTGACCTTAAAATGGGGGTGAGTGAATGTCCAAAAACTGTAGCCTTTCTGTCAGTCAACCCCATAAACTACTCTCTTTCCATTGCTTGATGTTCAGTTTTCACTGATATGGTTCAGGGTAAAGAATAAATCAAATCAAGGAATGCAGATTTTCCTTCACCTTTGTTCTGGCTTTGGAAACACTGGGTCAGGTGTCTTAGTGAATTGATACATGGTTGAAGAGACCATATGCAGAATCCATTACGGCAATCTGCCAGCTGTGCAACTCTTTTTCACATAAGCACTTATGTATGCACAAATCTTGTAGAATCTTATCTGTAAACACACACACACAGACACACACATTCTTTAAAGAACAAAAATGTACCATATCACAGTTATATCTCAAACATGGGCTAACGGAGGCAGCTATTTAACATGTTGAAGCTGACCTGGCCAGCGTCTTCCAGCATCCTTCAGTCCCTACCAATTACAGGGTATGGCTAGCATATCCCTAAACTTCTGTAGACCTGGGGCTGGGCTGTCCTCCCGGATGCCCTTTTTTATATAATCCAGTCATTTTGGTTGCCTGGCCCTTTTTCATCCACCCTTTACTCTCCTGGCTCTCCTTTCCCCTGTCTTCACAGGTCCTGGCTCAGGGTCATGTTCACTCTGGACCTTCCCAGATGTCTCTGCCTCTGGCTATTCTCTCCCTTTTATTTACGATAAACCCCTCCTCCACATACCTAGTAGCAGCCATGTTCTTCCTTTTTCATTTCTTCTTTTTCATTCAATAATTAGTGCCCAGTTAAGGAAACAAACTTATTTACAAATCATGACAGTGCAACAGGCAATGATTTGAGGCTAAGATTTCGGCTTTCTTGATGTTATGGAGTCTATCTACGTAACAATATATATGTTGGCCTTGAATTTGAAGCAATCCTCCAGCCTTAGCCTCTTGACTGTTAGGATTACAAGTGTGTGCAGCCAAAGCTGATGCTAACATATTACTTAATTCAGGATGTGCTTTTAAAACAATCTTCCTGGAGGCCATAAAATCTGGTCCTTATAATCTGAGAGGCTCAGACAAGATATCTGTAAAATTACATTGTAGTTTTGTAATAATATGAAAGAGATTGGGAGCATTTGTTGAACTAGCTGCCCATATCTACTTTTTGTTCTGGCTGGAGTCTTGAGCCACATCAGACTGTACAAATAAAGTAAGTTTCTAACACAGAGAGACTTTTCAGTAGATGGACTTTTGGAGATGGGCCACCAAAAAGTACAGTTTTAGTTGTCACTTCACAAATATAGGCACAAGTGGGTTGATAAGAGTGGTCCCAGATCACTGGAGTTGGGAGGGAAGAAACCAAACCAGACAGCCTGATCTTTCCACAAAACAGACATGGAGTTCAGACCCAGAATGAAGACCTTTACCTTTCCTGTGCTACTTTGTATGAGAAAGAAAGCCAGAGCCCTCAGATCTCAGTTCCCAGTCACAGGGACACACAGCTACAAGGTAGTCCATGTAGTCTGCCCTCTACTTCCTGTAGGCAGATTGAAACACTGAGGTTTGTGTAATTACTTGACAGAGGGCAGCATCCATACAACCATCCACAGGACTTTGTGTGAATGTCAAAGGAAAGGAGGAAGAGTGTGTTGTCATGGAGATACCAAGGCAAATTGCAAGCTGAGAGAAAGAGTTGAAACCCATTCCGCTATCTCAACCGTTATTTATTCAAGTAATAAATCAAGACATCTTTGTCAAAATCAATGTAGCATGAAATGGACTAAAAATAAACCTTGCAGTCCAATCAACACTATCTTCGGAACATCAGAATCTTCTACAAGGAACGTTCTGTTGCACACTTAACTCTGTCACTGTTAAATTTCTATATGAGCACTTGTGCATGCTTTCTCTTTGTTCAAATTCCTCCTTAAAATTCAGCATTAGTCACCAAGGTGGATTAAAATAGAGACAGAGTTCTCTGCAATACCATTTCAAGCACAGAATAGTTTCTAAACTTATGACAGGCCACACAAGTGAAACAAACTTGAAGAAGGAAGGAATACTTCTCACAGAAGGAAAACGACATTTTCTAGGGGGTTAAACGGTCCAAGGCTCAGGGGTCGGTCATCAAAGGGAATTTCATTCAAGCTAGAACCTGGTAAGAAAAAGAAATATCTATGTAAGATCTGACAGCTGGTAACACAGACCCTACCATTCTGTGATTGGCACTGGTGACTGACCTTGAACACTTAGCTCCCCACTGAAGCCCTGGTGTCCCCAGAGAAAGGTGGGTTTTGTAGGGAACTTTTCTACATTGTAGCTAACCATGCACGAGGATAACGAATCTTTAAAGCCAAGAGAGGTATAATAGATGAAGTGAAGTCGTGTTGGTCTTTTGGCTCATGAAACGCTTCCTCTCCTCTTTCCAGATTCATGGATTCCTAGCTACCACAGAGTTGGGAAGCCCTCAGAGAGCACAGGAGATGAGCTAGTTTTGCTTAGGGACTCATCAGAGGTCACAGGGCCAGTTTATGGACACAACCTGAGCTTTTAAAATTTAGTTTTTGTTCTTTTTGTAACCTCTTGGATCCCAGCACACATGACCTTTTCTCGAAAGAAAAACTTTCTACCAAAATTCTAATGTGTTTTACAGATTTATAGTTGAAACATTGGTTTTAGTTCAAGGAATAATGATGCAAAATAGAGAGTTAAAACTATTTCCTGTAGTCTCCTAGGACTGGCTCTGACTATAAGAAAATCTCCGGCCTTCTGTTTCCGTCATTGGAATGGGCTAGTTAAATCTCTATGGTCCCATGTCTGTCTTGCTCTTAAACATGCTGTTTCCTAAATCATGAACACTCCTAGAAGCTGGTGAGGAAAACTCAGAAAGCAGATTGGAATTGAATTCCTATCATGAGAGAGGAAGGGAAGAAAGACAAAACAAAACAAAACACACACACACAACAACAACAAAACCCCAGAGAGTTTGTGTTTTTGAGAAATTTGAACTATAGGTGACATTTTGTGGGGTTTGTAAATGGTATTTAGGGGACAGAAATTTGAAGTAAATTTACTAGTATCTTTTTAATGTACCTACATATAGTCACTTCTATTTAATACATACGACATGAGGGATATAAAGACTTATTTTTTTATATCTGTAAATTCCAGAAATGATTATTGAGTTGTTGGTTTCCCCAAACCCTCTTTGAAACAAGGTCTGTTATCCATTGTTTGGTGTCTTTAGCCCCGAATTAGGGTGAAATGTGGACAGTTCCTTGTGCTCCCACAAAGGGGCAGCATAACATGGAGCAGATGGCAAGGTGAGGAGGGCAGGCTCTGGCCCAGACCTTGGACTTTTTCTAATGTCCCAGTGGTCTTGATTCTCCTCTTCTTCCCTTCAAGACAGATACACTGCTAGGGCTATAACTCAGTGATACAGTGCTTTTCCAGCATGTGAAAAGCCTTTGGTTCAATGCTCGGTGCCCCAAGATTTAAAAAAAGAAGACAGAGGTACTGAGGGTCACTTTCAGCTAGCACTTGAGAACACTAATGTCTGTGTATAGCAGCTGCGAAGGCAGGGATGCTGTTGTTTTCAAGACGAGGCAACTGAGACTCATTTCTTGTGGTTGACTTACAGTTATGACTTGGACTTGAGACACCCATTTCCCCCTAGGAATTCAGTAACCTTTACTTTAGGCAGGACAGATATCTGGGGGTGGGGTGGGATGGGGCGATCCATTCACTTAGGAAGCTAAAATGAAGCTTCTAGAGCTGAGATCCACATTCTTGGGACAACTCCCCAGGCATGTCTCCCCAGAGAACTGGCCACAGCTCTGAAGCTTGGGCCTGTGTTCCAAAGACCAGAGGGAAGAAGGTCAGAGATGAATAGTGTCAAAGTCCATAGATGACTACTGTGTAACGCTATGTTCAGATTGGTCTCTGTTGCAAAGATGTCCTGTCTCCTAAATCCCTGCAGGAAGAGAGATATGAGAATTTAGATGGAATGTGAACTATTTCTTAAGGAAGTGTGCTTTTGCCCAGTGAAAACTTGCACTCAAACTTAATTGTGGCTCTGCAGGTCTTTTGGTTAATATAGCAAAGAACAGGAGGGTGGTGTGCGGAAGCACACAGGAGACAGGCACAAGATCCAGATGAAGCAGGCAGGTCACCTCCAAACCCTCAGAAGGCAGCTGTGAATTTCATTGAATTCTCCTGTGGCTTCCCTGACAGTTCTTTTAATATCAGCTGTCTACATACACATCACACCTTTCTTCTAGCTCATTCCACTAATCCTTGCATAGAGACTCAGTTTTACTTAATCTTCATTGCCCAAAGGTGCAATATAACAAGATGCCCATGCTGCTGGGAAAGGGAAAATGAAAAAAAAAAAAACTCTTTTAAATTTGGTTTACCAATCTTGAGGATGATGCACCTGAACTGGGTGAGGAGGGTGGACCCCAGGAGCTAGCATAAGGTGAAGGATGGTCCAGAGATGCAGAGAACAGGATGCTAATACATCATGCATGGGTATGCAGAAGAAGACTCCACAAGAACACAAAGGAACCCTGGATACCACATGGGGCCACCTCCTCCTTCCTGATGGAGTCCAGGAATGCTCACTCATATGATGCCAGGTACAGGTGGCAGGTAAATGTGCCTTTTGAAAGTCATGTGTTTACAAGGATCAGTCAAGTGTCCTGAAAACCACCACTTCCCACTGAAGCCCTCCCTCCCCACTTTCCTCAGTGCTACCCTTGAAAACAGGGTTTGCTTTTATTCTTTTTGTTTGTTTGTTTGGTTGGTTTTGAAAGGAGGAAGAGGATTTTGGCTTAACCACACCTTAATTCTCGTTCCTGAAACTGGAAATACAAACCTCAATTTCTCAGAATGGTTATGGGAATTAACAGGCTTGAGAAAACACCTAGTACAGTGGCTGGCACTCCCTACCCTCTGCCTCCATCCCATGTCTCTGTATCTCCTTGTGATTTCTTCTGGTCTTCTCTTATAAAGTATGCCTATCCTTAACCAATTTTCCTTGGCAGAAATTTTGAGAAACCAATATCCATCATCTCATTTAGACCAGGATGTTACCAGCGCCTGGGAAGGTAGCAGGGTTCGGGAAAGCGCCAAAAGACTACTGCAGAGCAGGTAGACACCTCTGCTCCTGAGGTACATGTGACCGGCAGGAAAGAGTGGTCCAGGGTCAGAACTTGCATTCTGTACCCTGTCTCCATCCTCTGCTGTGCATTAGCCAGAGCCTACAGTATAGAATAGAATTCCAGTATATTCAGGTTCTTACCTTGAGAGGCACAGCAGCAGGAGGGCTGAGGCAGCTCTGGCTGATCTGAATGATGGGGCAGTATCTGAAGAGCTGCGCCCTTGTTGGCAGGACTGTGGTACCTATCTCTTCTTCCCAGTTTTTTTGGAGTAGCTCTTGGGTAACAGCTTCTCTCCTCTGGATTGCCCTTCTGCCCCTATCAGCAGCATAGGACAGGGTGTTTTGTGGGACTGAGAATTCGATGACATTCCTGGCTTCTGGGTCCATACCCCACAGGTCCTTGTGAACAGAAATGACTGGCCAGTGCTTCCAGCCCATGGAAGGACTGTTGCTTCCATCATTCATTGTAGGAGGTGGGCTAGCAAGCCTGCATGGCACGTGTTGTGGGTGGCCAAGTTTCCTAGAGGCCAGGGCCAGGCAATGCCTACTATGTGGAGATCTGCAAAAGCCACCCCTCCTTACATCCAGAATCTGGGGTTTGTCTGTTTCTTCTTTCTTCTTCTTCAGTGAATAACAATTGGAAGCAGTTGGTCTCTGTGTTCCAGGGTCTTCCTCAGGCAGCAGGCTCAAAGGAGAAGTAGCTAAGCCCTGTGTACATCTGAGGTCCCAGGGAGTCAAGAAGCTTGTCTTGGGACTTGGGAAAATGTGTCCCTCCTCCAGGCCCCCTGGGGCGGCTGTTGAGACTGCTGTGGCTGGAGAAGGGGCGGGGAGAGTTTGGAGAGCCCGAGTTGGGGGGTGCTGCAGCTGGATGAAAAGGAAGGAAGTTTTCATCTGCTGTTGGTGAGGCTGCTGGGCCATTTCCTCCAAGGGAGCAGGGCTAGTCCTTGCCAGGATTTCAGACCTCAGTGTCTCAGCAGCTGCAGGCAGACATGACTCAGCCCATGGTTTTTCATCATCAGCCTGTGGAAGGAAATAACACACCTTTAGCACCCAGAGAAGTCTCCAACGAATTGGGGGGTCAGAGGAGCGTGTTTGCTGTAGAACTGGACTCTGCTCAGAGTCACAAAAACAAACATCTCATCGCTGGAGAATAATCTACAAGTGACAGATGGGAGGGTGATTGGAGGGGGATGACAATCAAGACAGCCTACCCCAAGTTATGTCAAGTGTTGATGAAGTTGACTGAGAGGAGGAACTTCTGAGAGGTGATTGAGTCTATGTAGCCCCACCCCCAATCCACCCCATGCTCTCGGATCAGGAAGCCAAGATAGTGTTAGTGGTGGGCCCGGAACCTTTCTTTCTACTTTTTTTATTTGTGAACTTATTAAGTTATGTGAGATAGAATTCGGGAAATGCAGAGAACTAGAAGTAGATGCTAGTTGGGAGCTTATGGGAGGGCTGGCTTGGGAGGCATGTATAGGAGAACTCCACAAGAAATCATTAAATATTAGGGAAGCCATTAAAGGAGTGTTGATTTTGGGTAATAAGTAGGGTGTAAGATACAGAGAAACTATGGTTATTATTAGATATAAATAGCATTTTGATTGAAAACATGAATTTTGATGACAAACATTTCTGAGTCTTCCTTCCACTGGGTGGCTGTGATACCCTGGGAAAAGTAATTTATCTTTGTGATGATCAATTTTCTCTAACACTAGCTAATAATTCCTATTTAACGGGTTTGCTATTGATGTAGGGATTAAGTGGATAGTTCATGGCACACAACACATTCTCAATAATTATTAGCTGCTACTCTTGGAATGTACCTACACATTTGAAGCCTTAAAGAAATATGTTCATGCAGCAAAATAATTAAAACATAATATACATGGATATATACATCCCACATACATGTATGTCCACATATGTGTTGTCTTTCACCTATAGTAGGCGGCCATTTACATATTTTTATGTTTCTTGTCTGACAAATAAGACAACAGGAGCAGAGAAATTACTTGGGATGTGAGAATCAACAGTGGACTTGGAGTTAGGGGACATAAGCTTGAGTTGTGGAGTAACCATCAATTACCTGTGACTCACAGCACATCTCTGAACCTCCGTGGACTTATTTATAAAACACCAAATAGATGCCTATGTTTCCCACTCAACAGAACACTTTTACAGGTCAAACGGGATAATCTGTATAAAACTGATTAGTAAGCACAAAAATGACGTGTGTTGTGTGTGTGTGTGTGTGTGTGTGTGTGTGTATGTGATGTGTGATATGTTTATAGCACTACATAGATACACACACACCCTCTATGTCCACATGAGGGCTATTTTTGAGACAGGATCTCAGATGGCCTAAGCTGGCCTTGAGCACAGGATGACCTTAAACTCTCGATCTTCCTGCTTCCACCTCTCAAGTGCTGGGGTTATAGGCATGCACCATCTGTAATAATATAACTAAACCCTTCTCTGTGGTTTCTATGAAGTCCTGTGGTTTCATTGCTTAGAAAGGATTCTAAGCTAGCTTCCTGTTTTCCTGACAGCATTTCCAGATTCATATATTATAAATAGAAATGGCATATAATTTAAATGGCAGTATGTCTTTGCTAATGGTGATGGTTTCTTCACAGTTTTAGAGAGAAAAGTAAAATTCTAGAATCTTAACAAGGATGGAGAGGCGGGATACAGTGTGTAAGAGTATCAGAGCATTCTATCCCTCACTTCAACTTGTGACAACTTTCTGATGTGGGTAGCATGGGCCTCCTATTGGGAATACAGAGAATCAGTGGTGGCTATGGAGTAGTTTGCTTCAAACTACACAGTTAGTGAGGGCAGAAACTGATCTCAGCATCCAGGTCCAACTCTTTCTACCACTCTTTGACTGATAGGCCTCATGTAAGCAATGTGTTCAGCCTGTGCTTCCTGTCTCTAGAGGACACCCCACAGGTATTGCCTCCGCTGGTCTGGGAGCCTCACACTCTCTAGGCTTGTTTCCTAAGCATTCCTAGGAACTTTCCATTCAGTTTCAACTCAAAGGGGTGATATTGTGCCACCCAGTTCTTATCTACTTTCTCAGAGGGTGGTGTCCTTAGCAATTATATCAGAGCCCTCTGGAGTTCCTGAGCCCAGTTTGGTTGTGTATCACGGGACATTCAAAACTTGGTAAGATTACAAGGAGGTAGTATCTGGAAAGCTAGTATCTGGGTTGTTTCCCATCAATAAGGATGAGTAATTACATCTGGAAAATGATTGAAACTCTTGAATAAAGACAAATGGAGAGATAAATCAGAGCTGGGGCCCGGTAAAGGACTATGAGGAGGGAAAGGAATAGAAGGCAAGGGCATAGGACATGGGACCAGAATAAAAGATACAACTTAGGAGGTCAGAAATGCAAGACTAAGCACTGAGCACCCCTACTCACACCTTACCAAGCAGGCTTCAGAAGACTCCAGGAAATCCCATCTGCTGGGCACCCATACTCCATCAGCGCTATAGGCCAATGTCTTTCCCCATTAGAAGCAGCTGGGAATTCCTTATAGTAAGTTTGTTGTGAAAGTGATGTGACCTGATAATGATAGTGGGCGGAGCTACTGTCTTGGTCTATTTGGTCTTTTGTAACAAAATACCACAGACTGTGGGACCTATACACAACAAAAAGTTAGTTCTCATGTTTCTGGAGGTGGAGAAGTCCACGGTCAAGGTGCTGGCAGATTCTTGACAGATGTCTTTTCATTTTAATCTCACGTGATAGAGAGGGCACGGGGTCTCTCTCGAGCCTCTTTTCTCCCACTCGTGGTGGCACAACCCCCCACTTCCCGCAAATTATCCACTTCCTATTTCTATCACCTATCACCCCCAGAACGTGGCATATTTTCCATTCTGTGTCTCAGGGCCACTGGCAGTGGAGTCTGCAGAAGGTAAAGCTGCTTGCCTAATGTGACACAGAAATTAAGTAGATGCGGATGATGCAGGTCCAGGTCTGTTGGGTTCTGACAGTATGCTCTACCATACTGCCTTGCTACACATTAGTGCATCTAGGAGCCACTTTATCTGCCATGGATAGAAATGAAAGACTTGGAGAGAGGCTTTTCAAAAAGCAAAATGTTCACATTTTAAGGGACCTTCTTAAGTCTCAAGGCACATGTCCCTGTGATTCTTCAACCTCATACTCTTTCCACATTGGCTGAAGTGACTTTTTTGTTGTTGTTGTTTTGTTTTTTGTTTTTTTTTTTTTTTGCCTCTTCTCAAAAGGCAAGTTCAACTCATGTCATCAGAGATGACAGTGTCTGGTGCCCCCCTTGCAGTGATCATTTATGGAAGAACCAGATGGCAGGGCTTGAAAAATATTTTAATTAGGAAGTCTTTCATTTTCACCTGGTTTCTATTTCCTTTCCTACCCCCGCCCCACCCCGTGTACACATTGGTATGTTCTTAGTGATTCTTTGTATTTTAAATTGATATGTGACCACCTTGGCATTTGACCACACAGGCCAATCGCTTTTGAAGTAAGTGGGAAAAAAATGCTGACAGCCAGGAGACTCAATGCTCTGTTCTGTGTGGTGAGCAGATATCCAGGCCTTCTACCCATGTCTTCTGGAGCCCTTTACATGGAGGAGGTAATGCGTTTTAGCAAGAGGTCCCATAGTTAGGCAGAGATGAGCAGCCTTTTTTCCACAAAGAGAGCCTGGGGTTGTGGAGCTGAGAGTGAACATGGAGGACTAAGGTGAGTGTGCTCCATGTTACCCAGACTCCACACCCTGCACGTGCCTTCTAATGGCTCCAAGTTGTGCCTGATGAGTCATTTCACATAGCTGTGATTTTCCTGGAAGTAGCTGTCACAAAACTCCATCAGACAGATAGGAACTGCTTTTTAAAAGCACATCTTATGAGTAGTTAGGGGAAACAAGGGCCCCTTTCCGCTGAACTTAGTTATGACTGCATTTATTATGTGCTCTCACCCATAGACAAATAATTCTCATTTGCTATTCAATTCACTCTCTATGAAGCTGTAGGGTTAAAGGAACCAAGGAATGGAAATGAGGAAAATTAGATAAGACTGTTAACAAGGGGCAAAGCCAGTACTGCAGGCTCTCTTGTCACACTGGAGTGCATGTGGGACCCATGCCTGTCTGTCTCCAACCTGCTACTATCCCATCCTCCCTTGCTCAGTGAAGCCCATCCAATCAATTCTATATTTGCTTTTATGACAGGTGAGGAAGACTCAAACTGGATCATTCTTACTCTCTGTGGGCATCAGCATCTCCAGGAGAAAGACCACCATGGGCCAGATTTGGTCTGAACCTTCCTTGCATTCTTGAGTGTTTCTTCCACTGTTTCTCTGAATTGAGTGATTCTACCCCAGACAGGAGTTTCTCAGGCTTGTTATGCAAACCCTGTGCTGAGACCATCACTCTGGCTTCTCCCTTCTTCCTTCTGCTTTAACTAAACGATACTGCCTCCTGAACCTTGGCAACAGCCTAACATCTGCGACACTGTCACCAGCCATGCACAGTCCTCTCTTTTTTGATATTTTCTGCAGGCCACATTCACTTTCACACCAGTTTTGCTGTGATGGGTATAAAGAAGAGGAAAAGTGGGAAGAGAAACAGGAGAAAAAGCTAAAGCTGTTAACAGTTTCTTTTTCTTGTTCTGAGTTATACTTAAAAGTCATCCAAGAGATTTTAACATTGCAAATGTCTCTCATAAGTAAAATATTTGTCTCATTTATAAACTCAGATTAGAGCTGCATTACAGATAACAGAATTCACTGAAACACTATCACACTGTGATGTATTCAACAGCATGAGTGGAAGTCCATGTAGGAGATACAAACATGTACAATTAAGTAGTATTTGAAGATAAGTGAAATGGGTTTTATATTCGTGTGCATTCTTGTTTGTGGAATCCAAAGGGCCAGGGTGGGGTTCTTTCTTTTTCACTCTCCACCCTGTTTCTTGAGATTTGAGGTTGCCTTACTGAACCTGAAGCTTGCTGATTGACTAAGCTGTCTAGCCAATAAAACCCAGAGACCCTCTTGTCTCTGCCTCCCAGCGCTAGGATTATATACAAACACCATTATATTCAGATTTATGGGAGGGCTGGCAATCAGAACGCAAGTCCTCATGCTTGCACACCAACTGTTATAATTGAACTGTTACCAAAAATATGTTGATTGAGCCGCTACGTTTCACCTGGTACCCCAATGTTTAAGAAGTAAAGAGAGACTCTGAGGCTGACTTGTCCAAGCAGCAGACAAAGTAACAGGGACAGGAAAAACCAGATGTCTACACCACACTCTATCACCGTCTGCTTCCTGTGGAACACAGAGCATCTTTGTTGCTGAGGGAAGAACAGAGTTTGTATGGAACACTCCAGTATGGTGTGCTGAACCATGATAAGCAGCATATGCAGACAGATATAGGCATGAGGCTCCCATGTACCTCTGCCTGGCACCTCAAGTAGTTTTGACAACATCAATGGGCCACAATCAGGCTATGAGTATATGTTCTTATCACATATGTTCTGCCTTTTGGTGGGAACCTGGACATAGAAGAAAGGCCTATTTGTCTTAAAAGACCATGGCAGCTTAAGGAAGAGTAGAGGAGAGAGGACAGAAAGCAATACTTGAAAGTAGGACTGTTTGACATCAAAATGATTACCACTATGTTTATTCAGCTGTTTAAATGATAGAAAATAGCTCTTTGGTCCATTTAACACATATATACAATAGACTTGTTCCCGTAGGATTATTGTATCTCCCTTAGAGTCAAAATGGATTTAGAAACCAGAGAATACTAGACTCTTCCACAGGATGAAATGTTAAAAATGACAAGAGGGCCTCCTGGGTCTTTGATTCTATGGTCCATTAAGGTGCAGAAGAACTAAAAGTTCTACCCCTGTAACTTCAGTTGTTAGAGTATGTATTGCTTTAGGTTCAGAAGGGGGATTCTCCTTTAATGTACTAATTCCTCTGTGGTGTTGTTTAGATCTAGTTTGGCCCCCAAAAGTCCCCAAAGGCTCAGTGCCCAAAACGTAGGAGGTGATGAACACTGTAAGATGTAGAGCCCAGTGGAAAATCTTCTGGTTATCAGAAGCATGCTGTAGGAAGGGATAGAGAGCTCCTGCCTTTTCTTCTTCCTCTCACGTGCTGCCCATAATAAGAACAGTTCTTTTCTACTCTGCTGCCATCCTGTCTAAAGCAAGAGGGCTAATCAACTGTAGGTGGGAGCATCTAAAACCATGAACCAGAATAATCTTTTTCTCTCCATAAATTGATTGTATTTAAAGCATATGTTACAGTAATGGAAAAGAAGGAGAGAAAACCCCAATATCTTTATTATATTGGTGCAAGTGATTTTCCCAGGCCACTTCTGTATCAAGGAGTGTTTAATCTTTTCACATTGAGATATGTTGTCATCTACATAGTTGCTACCTGAGATCTATGAACAATGTATTAAGCAAACTTGAAATTTTGTCACATTCATAGATTCATCCTGGATCCCATGTGGCCTATGGGCCTTGGGTCTGACACACCTGGTTGAGTGTCCAGATTCAACTATTCCTGTGATGGGGTGGTAGTGGTGGGAGAATTGGACACATATGCCAGGGGTAAGCCTTAACAGCATCCAATATCCTAGGTTCACTCAATAAAAGTCAGGAAGGTGGGCAGCTAGCAGCAGCAGTACTGGTCTGTAGGACTTCAGGTTTACAGTAGCAGCTGGGCAGAGCTGGCAGACATCCTTGGCTTTTTTTTTTTTCCTCTTTTCTTCAACTTTCAAAATACAGTCAGTGATTTTAAAACACAAAAGAAAGGAAGGAAGAAAGGGAAGCTCAGTTTCATTCTTTCAAGCTCCTTTTATTACAAATATTTGCATGTAAAGGAAAGACCTTCCCATGTGAGGCCTAACATGGCTGCAGTTGCTTTTTTGTTCTATTTTGCATTTAAGGTAGGAAAAATAAATCTTAAAAAAAAATCCAATCAAGAAGAAAAATATGAGGAACAGCCACTGAAGTGATGGTGTGCTCAGGGGTACACATCCTGGTCTCTGATCACAGAGGCCAATCCGAGGGGTCAGCAAAGATAGCGTTGGGGAAAGATGGAGGGAAAAGCAGCCATCTTATCTGGTTTAAAAGTAATTCCTGGGATATTCAGAGTTGTTCACTTCTAATGAGCTGTACACCAACTGGACTGAGTGTTTTGCTGTTTCATGAGTTTAAGCTTAGAATTAACTTAGAATTTCTGACCTATACCTTCCCAACTATAAATTAAGACTATAACATGATCTGTTTTTTTCGGAATTGCAGCAAGCACTAACACATAAGAAAGCAATTGCTAAAATAGCTATCACTATGAGTTATTTTTCTTAATAATTGGCTTCACTCAAAGTTACAAAGCGTCTCACACAGATGAATTTTCTGAAGAGATATTTGACTAACTCAAAGCTTGGAGAATAAATAGCAATTAGGAGGCTAAGGAGGAAGAGAGAGATCGTTGATGCCTTCCTGAGGCAAGACCTGCATGCAAAGAGATCTGGTGGCCTGTGGTTTGCAGGGCAGGCTGGGGCTTGCAGATCTGCAGGGAGGCAGGGCTGAGAGGAGGAGAGCCCAGGTGCTTTGGTTTAGTAGTAAGGAGCCTGAAGTTTGAGGCAGATGGTAACAAGAGGTCCATTCCAGGGGCATTCCATACCTTGTTAGGGAACTTGCAACTTATATCCTAAAACAATACTTCAACTACTGTGTTCAGTATAGGTTATTATTCTATACAAATACATGAATATAGGTAATCTACTTAATAAGCATAACTTTTAAAAGAGATTCTTCACTCATGCAGTTTCTGTAGGTGTTGACTTACACTGTTAAGCCTGATTCCTTAAAGCAGGACTTCTCTGGGCTTGGCTTAGACAGTCTTGCTATAGATCTCAACTTGACTTTGAAGTCATGATCCTTATGCTCCAGCCTCCTGGATTACAACCAAGAACCACCATTGGCCAACTTTCAAAACCTTTAGTTTGCTACTATGTTTCATGAATTTCCGAGGAGGGAATACAGTCTGCCATGTTTCTTTACAAGCTTTGGCCGCAGACTCTTTTCTTCCTGAACCTTTCTTGCTCTCTTGCATTTCCACTCCTCCGGGGTTTTCACTTCCTCACTGCACAGTGGGAAATGAAGTCAGGAGGACCCATTTGTTCAGCTCACTACCTGTCCTTGCTTGTGAACTTCACAGTAACTTTATCAACATTTCCTCATCCCTCTGATGCTTGGCAAACCAGCACCAACTAAGGCTTTTCTTTGCAGGGGAAACTGTTTCTTACCCTCCATGGATGGACATGATAATGAAGCCTAAGCTAGGGGCTGGCATTCTATTCCACTCCAGCATTCCTGTCCTTGTTAGTTCCAGGGATACAGGCCTTGCTTCTTGAACTAAATGCCACTATGTTAGTCTAAGATGTCTAAAAGATCAAGTGAGTCTACCAAGCCAAGAGTGGAGAGTTAGTAAAGTCAGAGCACCAAGTTTCCCAGTGCCCAGCTTAGAGCCTCTTCCCCAGGCCGCACTGCTATGTGGTGCCTCCCAGCTTATAGTCTCATACCAGAAGCTTTGGTGTCATGCCAAGGGGACACCCTTAATGCATTTTTATAGTGCCATAATACCACATTGGGAATGTCCATAGGCACCCATCTGTGAAGTTTCTTTTACTGAAATTTTACTTACTTTCTTCATGCTGGATGCCAGACTATCCAGAAATTAATATAATGCCATGTGTCCTAATAATTAAAGTGGAAACAAATTTATTCAGCTGCCTTTGACAGTAGCTTGGTTTGCCCTTTCCTCTGTATTCTCTGTATTTCTCTGGGTTCTATTGTGCCAAAGATGATCCAATAGGTGGAAACTGAGGAGGTGGAGCCCTGCAGAGCCCGGGAAGTGGGTAGGTGAGATGGATTTTGGAGGCAACAGCCTCTGCGGTCATCACAGGCTCTCCAGCCCGCTCAGTGTTGATGTGGCTGAAAACGGCAGCAATACAAACCGGCTTCTGAACAAAGTGCCCATTTAAAATGGTCTGCTAGAGGTGACCCTCTTGGCATGAACTCAGTACAAACCCTTTCAAGCCTTCCCCCCACCTCCCTCCATTGCTCATCTCTCCTTGTCCTCTGAGGAAAACTGTTCCTGGCTTTCCTGTCCCCTTCCTGCAGGTAGAATTATCTTTTGTTTATTTTAAAGCACTTTTTTTTGTTTTTTTAATTTATTTTTTATTTCTTCAAGTTACATCTCAATGGCAATCCCCTCCCTACTCCCCCCTCCAGTCCCACCCTCCCACTCTCTTCCACCTCAACCCACCCATCCCTTTCCTTTTTTTTTTAATTTTTTTTTTTAAAGGCTGTTTTTGAAACTTCAAGAGCCATGGTGACGTAATCACTTTCCCAGACTTTATTTCAGTCCAGATAGTTGGAAGGACCTGGGCCCCCGGACCCCAGAGCTGGCACCCACAGAGCCTGAGTAGGAGGGCTTGCTCTCTCAGTTTAAGGCAATCTGATTTGGAAGGAGGGGGGAGGATGTGTGTGTCTAAAAATAGCCAGATGAATATGGGAATCTTTTTCCAATTAGTGTAGAAAGATTCTTTTAGCCTGATTAGCCCCCAAACCACAAACTATAAATGTTTTGCAGCTTGTTAGTGCAAATATATTCTGAAATAACCTACGGCATTCATTCAAACACAATAATTTGAACATGGCAAACACAACATTGAACTGACTTATCAAGTCAAACATTAAGTCTTAGTAATTGAAGTAATTATTGTGTACAGAACAATCATGCGTTTATGATTTTTTTCCTTTTCCTTCCAAAAAGATATGCCTACCGCTAAATTATTTTATACCTCCATCATCTTTGTCTACAATTTCTCTCTAATTCAATCCATCTGATGTATTGTAATCACAAATATTCGCTTATAAAATGGATCCAAATACTTCTGAGATTTTTTTTTTTTTTTGGTTTTTCGACACAGGGTTTCTCTGAATATCTCTGGCTGTCCTGGACTCGCTTTGTAGACCAGGCTGGCCTCGAACTCACAAAGATCCGCCTGCCTCTGCCTCCCAAGTGCTGGGATTAAAGGCGTGCGCCACCACCGCCCGGCTAAGAGATTTTTTTTTTTTGCTCAAAATATTTTATGTTTTCTATAAAGTTTGAAAATAGAAATAGGCAGTCCCCTTGTTCTACTCTCAGTGTTTAACTATGTACCACTAGCAACACTGGGCAAGGATCCCTCACCTTCCTCTCACCCTCAGTTGCAAACTCTTGGCAAATATTTGTTGAGTATTCTGCACTGTGCTAACTGATGAATCAATGTTGGTACCTATCTTACTTTTCACCTGCTGGTAACTTATAGAGGAAAGCATTTACTTGGGGTTTACAGTCTCAGAATGTAAGTCCATGGCCATGGCAGGGAGCATGACAGCAAGCCAGCACATGGAGCCCTGGAGTCACAGCTGAGAGTTCACATCTCATAGGAGGCAGAGAGAGAAAGAGGGCTAAATAAAAATGGTGTCAGCTTCTGAAACCTCAAATCCCACCTCCAGTGACACACCTCCTCCAACAAGGCCACACCTACTCATCCTTCCAAAATGGTTCCATCAATTAGGGACAAAGCATTCAAATATATGAACCTATGAGGGCCAAATCTCCATAGTAAGTAAGTATAATCTAAGGTCTTACAGAAATTTCAGTCCAGTGAATAAGGGAAATAATAACATGATTTAAAAAAATACACTGGCTCATATATAGAAGTTGTGAAATGACATAAAAAAAATCAACGGGAACAGTGACAGAGAATAAAAGGCACCAGAAATTTGTGATCTAATGATGTTGATGTATAGCATCTCCAGGATCTTGAGGTAGAGAAACCATCATGTGACATGCCTAAAATGAATCTATTTCTAAAGTGGCCACAGACAGTAACATGCTCCCTGATCCAAAGAGTATGATGTGAATGTCTATGTGGGATTGTTACTCAGCCTGCCACTATTGTGAACCAGATAACTGACCACTGAATTTGACAACTTAGAGTACATGGTGAAGAAAAACAGCTTTTGTCAGGAAAGAGAATTTCAAGTTGGTTGAGGAGCAAAATGGGTAAGCCTGTATGGACAAACTTTTGGAGAAGGTCTGGTTTGGTATGTGCTAGCTTGAGATGATGTGGATAGGCAGATACTAGTGTGCATCAAGACTAATTTGACAGAGAGGTTGAGACTGTTCCTACAGGAGAACTGGAGATGAAAAAAATAGAAGAACAGTGATAAGCTATTTAGAACTAGTTAAAAGTGTGATGTCAAGACTTTGGAATGCTAAAACATTGCAACTTTCTGAAGGCATGTTCAGGCATAGAAAGAGAGAGATGGCTGAATTCATTCATGGAAGTAAGGTAGATAAGAGGAGTCACTGTATTTATAAAATGTAAAGGAAGAAATGATGTGCTCATGAGAATGTTGATGAGTAGTGAGCTATTGGGAAGATCACTGAAGTGGAGGCCATGGTAAGGCTCAGGGAGTTGTATAGCAGAGATGGTTGAACTCATAAGCCAGAAAGACTGGGACAGTCCAAGAGTTTGACATTGCGTACTGAAATGTTCCAGATACTACCGTACTCTAGGATGCAACTATTGAACTGAATAACCAGAGTAGATAGAAATAAAAAGCTATTTGAGATAAACAGATAAAGAAATTGATATGTCAAGCAATTGAAATTATATTTTTACAGCATACATTTCATTTATTTAGTGTGTGTGTGTTTGTGCGTGCATGTGCAAGCCATGGCATGTGTGTGAAGGTTGAGGTCGTCAGACTTTGTGGCAAGTGCCTTTACCAGCTAGCTGATCTGTCTTACTAGCCTGAGAAACTGTATTTTTAGGATTACCAAAGTTACAGAGGGCTAACTAAAATAGGGATGAGACAAAGACTGAGAACAAGAAACTGTGGCTCTCAATAAATAAAAAAAGGATGATGGTGAGAGAACAGAAATGAGGATGATGGTGCATCCATACCATGTGGACCTCAAAGGATGATGTTTCTAGAGAAAAGGAGCAACGGTTGATTGAAGGCAAGAGAGGGCACACAGGTACCTTTTCTCTGGGCCTCTGATATTCAGAACTGTTGAGAAAAATTAGCTTTCGATGGCCTAAACTTTAGATTCTAAAGAGAAGTATCTTCAGAAAGCCATCATGATCTAGAATGGAGACGAAGAGAATTTTACAAAGAGACATTGGGACGTTCAAAAGTTTTAGGAGTCACATCAGGTACACAAAGAACTATGGCAATGAGTGTCTTGGTTACAGCAGACAATGAAGATGCTGGAAACTCCGCATTATGGGTACTGAAGGAGGTGTTTATGCTGGCTGATGCCTGTTGGCTTCTTGGAGAAGCATGAATTCTGACATTCAGGACCTGGTCTTTTCCCTATTATCCAGCGTGGTAACTCTCTCTTTAATAGTCTTCTGATATTTTTTAGTTTCTTTCACTTCTGACTTGGTTCCCCCCATGACATGCTCTAACTTTCTCACTGAGTTTAATGCCATCTGTCATTATCATTTGACCTGAAGGCCACACTTTCGACAAAGTCCTTTGTGGTCCAGAAATAGTCAAAAATGACTATTACTGATTCTGAAATTATGTTTGTAGAATGGTATATTGGATTTGAAAGGGAAATTTTAAAACATTTTTACCATCGCAGAAGAAAATCTGTGCATTCATGAGGGAAGACAATGAAGACTGAATGGAGCTGGTTGTATGTCTCCTCTCACTTCTGTCCCAGGAAGGGTAAATAGTTTTTGTTGATAAGGACTGGGACTCTAAGTTGATGGACAGATGACCCTCGCTTTGGGAAGATGCAGATAACAAGGTGTTGGTAAAGAGGAATTGAAGAGAGAAAGAACAGAAGTAGAGAAGGAGCTGAAATGGATAAAGAGGACCTGATGCCATCTGGGGAACTGAGGAGACTGCTTTCCTGAAGCCTGATTTTAGTCCTCTTCTGGGTGGGAGTATCAGCCCACCTCTACCAGGACCTTTACCCGTCTCTGGGTGCTGTGTGGGATGTTCCTTCAGCAACTGGAGATGCTGGCTCCATTGCTTTCCATAGACTCTCACAACAAACATGTCATGTATATGGCATGTGTTCAAAATAGGTCACTGAGTTAATAAAATACCCCCACAGGGTATGCAGGACAGGTGTTATCCTCCATACTTTAATCTTAGAGATTCTTGATGTGACCCCTTTTGTCTACACCACCCTTGCTGGAGATGGAACCCAGAGCCCAGCTTATACTATGTAAGCAAGTACTCTACCACTGAGCTTCATCTCCAGTGAGGCGACTTCTTTGTTTACATAGATATTAATAGAAGGAATGGAAATAACCCAGGCTGTGCAATATTAGCATCATTCATTCTAGCTCAGCTACGTGGCTCCCTTGAATGAGCAGAGGTGGAGCCTGTTGCTAACGCACCATGTCACAAGAAGGCAAGGAGAGATGCCATGCTTCTGTGGCAGAAGCATCCATCTGCAGAGATTAGATAAAGCAAAGGTACACAAAATACATTGCTAGTGTGATTGTATTACACTCTATTGCTGTATTACTACAGCAATGTTGCAAAGGCTGGATCCATTGTGTGGATCCCACCAGATGCTTAGCATGTGAAATTTAAAGTACAGAATTTCTCTCTCTGGTGGGGTTGGAACTCTGAGTAATGTGCCATGACTTTCCAACAGTAATTAATTTACTATTTTTGAATTACCTTTAAGAGCGTAGTGAAATTCCAAGTTTATAATAACACACCAAGGGAGAGCATACATCTAATCTTTGTTAGGAAAATAAACATACATTAAAAAGCTACTTTCCTGTCTGTTCCCATTGAGGAGGAAATGTGTGCTTTAGGACAGTTGGCACCAGTGACCTTCGCTTGACTGTGTGCATTCTACTTGGAGGGTGAAAGGTCCTGGGTGAAAGCTGGAAACACAACAGGTTGAATGTCAGAGCTGAACTTTTTTGAGTTCTTTGTTAAGTGTCATTGAGTAGGAAGCTGGGAGATGACCAAGGAGCTGAACTGGGGAAACTAGGAGGGAGTTGAAGTTGCATGTGGTTTCCTACATATCATCTAATCTCCATTGCCAGTCTCCTCCTGCCCCATTCTCATCAGTTGCTACTCTGGTACCTTCAACAGGGTAGTTCTTGGGTAAAGTGTGATTGCTTCAATGATACCTAAGGGTACTTGGAAACATCCACTGTATGGACTTGAATGAGATTTGCTGTCATAGGCTGTCAGGTTTGGGGGGTATAAGGAAGGGTCTAAAGGAAGAGAAGAAGAGAGGAAAGCCTAGCTCTAAAGTTAGACTGAGAAGCTCGAGCTTGTTACGGCAGGTAGTTGTGGGTCACTCTGTGCTATGTAACTGGGGTGTGGTACTACTTAAGCCTGTGTATAGGGTGATCATTTTGACATTGGAGAGCAGTTTCAATAGACTAAGACAAGAAAAAAACATGGAAAATTACCTAAGTCTTGGATGACAAGTGCTCAGAATATATTGTGTTGATGATGGCAATACTTAAAAAAATAACCAGGGTCATTGACTATGTAAGGAACCAGCTTTAAGATAAACTATAGAACCAATATTCAACACATTATAAGATGATTTGCATATGCTAATATTTTGTATTATATTACACCTTAGTTTGTCTTCTATTGCAATGAAATCTCTCACTGCTGTCAGTTTGTCTAAGACAATCTATTTAGACTGGCTCAACTTATTGGGTGAGCACCAGCTCTGAACTAATTCCTATTCTCAGAGATGTGGCTATGACAAGTTATATAATGTTTACTGAAGATTACCTACCCAGGACACTAGTGGTTGAGCCCTGCCCATTTGCTCTGTTTTGGGTTTTAGTTCATTCTGATAATGCTGTCAAATGTTTATCATGCCAGCTAAGCACTACTAACTGTTTTAGGACTAGTTCAAATCACCAGTTTAACAATTGAGTGTTTGATATCGAAGAAACTGTTGGTTTCTCTGGCATATAGCACAGAGTTTAGGGATTAGATTGAACAGATTGATGCTTATACTTTTGAAAAACAGTATGAAAAATAACTTGGCCTGGGGCCCTTAATATAATTTAGATTCATGCATAACTTCCACAATTTCAAATTAAACAAACTCAGAATGACACAAATTTGCTGGAATGCAATGAAACTAAGCACTTTTCTTCTAGTTCACCAGAACGTTGATCTTTAAATTCTGCTTAGATGATCCAATTAGGAGAAATAGATGAATCGCTGACACTCTGGTTTTTCCCAGGTCCCAAGAGGAAAACAGAGGTGTATGCTCTGAGAGGAGGAAAGAGTTAGTCCTGTTCCTTTTACAGAAGTCTATAATAATGCACACAAGTAACTTGTGTGAACTGGGCTAATTGTATCATCATTATGTAGCTGTGCTCTCATACCAGTCACTGATGCACTATCTAATTTTATTAAGTTCCTCACAGACCAGGAGAATCTTAGTGAGAAGCCAGTTCTCTGCTCATTAGCAGTGACCTTATAGTTTGTTTACTTGGACTTTGTTTTGGCCTCCTGCCCTCAAGTTAACACACTTTTGTCTCATAATTACACTGTCACTGTGCCCTCTTCACCCCGTAGAGAGGCAGATGAGTGGAAGCATTGATGCCAATTTTACAGTTTCTGCCATAGGCAGCATGCTTTAATTCCTAACACTTGGTTCTGGTTTCTTCGGAAATAAGGGAGAGAAAAAGGCCAAGAACTAAAATGATATTCAATCGCTTCAAGGGGCCATCATTGTCATATGTAATATAATCAAATCATCCTTGACATAGAGTGAGTCCCACGTAGATATCTATTATATCCTGGCACTTTTGAGGACCTCCCCTTCAATCTTGCCCTCTTCCTCAAGGTGTTGACTGAAACTCAGTTCTAACTCCCTATCCCCAGAAAAGTGGCTGGTGTGATATGAAAATAGGATGAAGACAGAGAAGGCTTCAGCCTGCAAAGTCCAACATCAGTGTTTATAATCTATCAACTCCAAAATGAACCAGGGGTGCTGCCTATACCTAACACAGTTCAATGAGAAGTAGATTGTGAAGGCCAGTGATTAACTGGTTAAGACCAAATACATTTTTATTTTGCATAGTAATGGCCCTATCTAATTGACACTTGCACAGGTTTGCAAGAACTGAAATATATACAATTGAATTGTATGTATCTGTAAGCACAATGAAACAATAATGTCTGCAGGAAAGTGTATGGCTCTGGAGGGCATTTTGTTATGCAAAATAAACTGGACTCAGGAAGAAAATTTCATGTTATATGCATTCTATAACTACCTCTGTATACATAGATTATTATCTGTAGGCTATTTGTCTATCTATCTATCTATCTATCTATCTATCTATCTAATGACAATGACTTTATAATTAATTTAAGGAACATGGGCATAAATAAATTCTAATCCACTGTCTCCTAACTGAGTGACCTTGGGCAAACTGCTATGCGTTTTTGTCTCAGTTTCTTAAACTTGGAATAGAATAGTGTAATATCACATGATCACTGTTGAATAGTAAGCAAATCAGTGATGTCAGGGTATGGCTGGAATACATCCTATTGTTCTTTTTCACATCCTGCTATTATTCTCATTTTCTATTACTGAAACATCTACGTGAAGTTGGTTTCTTAAGTAAACATTACTATAAAAAAAATCTTAAGATTCTAGTTCCAATGGGAAAGGTATCTAGATAAATAAAGAAGCTTGAAGTGCATTTTAGAGCCATTTTAATATTCACTTACTATCTCCTGAATTAATACACTGTGCTTTTCTTAGGCAAGCTTAAAAATGTCGATAGCAGAATTTCAGGGTTAATGTTAACAGACTATTTGAGGTTCCTAAAATGTCTTTACAGGAAGATGGGGTATATCCTTCTGATTATCTTCTTGCCTCGATTTTAAATTCAAGTTGTAACTTGTAGTTGCCAAGAGATAACACCATTCTCAGTGTGGACTCAGTGCACTTCTGTGGTTGGATGCAGTGGAAGGAACTTATCCTCATCACTTGATGGTCTTTATTTTTTATACATAATAGATAATAATAGATGGCAGAGCCAATACAAACATGAAGTAGAAGTAGGGACCCCTCTTTCTCCAGAAGAGTAGCAAATCTCTGAGGAATTGGGTCCCACTCTGCTTTCCTGTGCTGTTCAACACCACATCTAATGTCTACATGTGTCACACAAACCTTGAAATGAACCTACATACAGGATGCTGAAGGCTTTGCATGAAAATATAGATGAATGTAAAATACATCATTATTAAGTTTCTTTACTGTTTCTATATCAATTAGGGGTGTTAACGTTTTATATATTGGTTTAAATAAGACACATTATTAGAATATCACCTCTTTTTAATTTTAAAATTGAAATGATAAAAGCGGCCTACATATTTTTTGTTGGATGTACTGGTAGGACATGACTCTCAGTCTTTCAACTGTAAACTAGCCCTCTCTTTCCCTCATTATGTGAAGATGGGAACCAATAAAATAGCTCTGCCAGTTCAAAAATAAATGTCTGAGTTCAAAGCCAAAATGGTGACCTTACTTCACTTTGTCAGCATTTGCCATGTGTGTTAAAAGTGAGCTGTCTTCTTACTTTTCACATTTTAATATTACTTAACGTGGAATTGGGTGAGAGGACTCTGGTGGTAAGAGCAAAAGCAGAGGGATGGAGGGTAGAGACAATTTCAACTCTGTAGGGAACAACAGTTACATCAGAGTACCCAGGGTGTTGAGACAGGTGACACATATAATTTAGGCAAAGGCAAATTATAAGGGGAAAGATTATTTAACATAATCACTCCAATACTCACATGTTCCCTATGATTCACCAAATACCACCAGTAATTATGTAACTGTCTTGGGAGTATTCCAAAGAAGGATCTGTCTGTTTAATGTCAAGGCCACATCTTATAAAACCCACTGTTGGGGGGTGGCCTCTGGTTGGCTACCAATGTCTTTTCTTCAATATCTGTTGTGAAATGCCAAAAGGGGGCAGAAGGTGAAGGACTCATTGTGGAGGAGTTGGCACCAATAAATCAGAATGGAATTTTCTATCGAGCAGGTAAAAGAGGTAGTGTCTTAAGTGCAACTGAACTGCAAGCTATGAGCTCTCTCTCCCTCTCTCCATCTCTCTCTCTCATACACAGATACACACATTCTTTCTCTATAAATATATATACTCTATTATCTATCTATCTGACTATTATCTATCTATCTATCCATCTGTCACTTATCTTCATTATCATCATTCTCTCCTTTCTCTCTCTCTCTATATATATATGTATATGTATGCATATATGTATATGTATGCATATATGTATATATCCCCAAATCTTTTCCAGAATCTATTGGGGGCAATAACTTGATCTGCACTGACAAGAGCACATTTTTTATCTCTTTCTCATTTACTGTGATGTTCACAGATAAAACCACAGGCAAGTTAATGTGCTTGGTTCTGAGCTGCTGGTTCTGATTGTGGTTTTGATTCTAAGGGTATCACAGTGTTACAATGTGTAAAACACATTTAAAATGGGTTACTTTCCTCAAGGCTAAAACACTCAGTATTTTGAAATACATCTGACCCTGTGGTTTCAGACAAGGAATTGTGATCCAGCCTGCGGGATACCACAGCTCAGAAACTAGGCAAGTAGCAACGAAGCTCTCTTCCTCCTCAGTCACCCCCCTAGCTCAGCCATGTTACCCAGATTATTATTGCCTTCTGTGTTTTAGTGCCCATCCACACAATTCCACACTAACTCGAAGGTGACTCTGTGCAGGATGAGATAGTTACTAGATACATCAGGTACAAGGGGGTAACACATGCCGTCTTTCTAAAATGTTCCCAGGCTTTGCAAACCTGCATGAAACAATAGCAGTTACATTTGACTGCTCTCAACTCATGAGAACAGAACAGGGGTATACAGCAGTGGTTCTCAACCTGTGGGATGAGAGACACCTTTCCGGGTTGAATGGTGGATCCCTTTCACAGTGACCACCAAAGACCATCTTACATATGACATATTTACATTATGATTCAGAACAGTAGAAAAATCACACTTACAAAGTAGTAGCAAAAATAATTTTATGGATGGGGGTCACCACACCATGAAGAACTGTGCTAAGGCGCTAGGCAGCATTAGGGAGGGTGAGAACCATTGTATACAGAATCTTTTTGTACAGTTACAGGGAGAAAAAAAACCCTCCTGAGTTATGAGAAAAAAGTAAAGGATAAATTATTTTAAGAAATTATGAACTATTATCATCTTTCAAGACAGCTTGAAGGTTCTTAAATTTCTATTAAGACAATTTCAATTCATGTATATGAAAAGAAGAATTTTGATTGTGAAAGATCTGGGGGAGGGAAGTCCGTCTCCTTACACTCAGGATATCACGGCCACCCCAAAAACTCGCAAGAGACCATCTTGATGCAATTGCAAGAGGTTTATTTCAGGGGGGGCTCAGTGCACTGAGGGTGCCACTCGTATCCCACGCAGGGGTAGGAGCCATGACCATGATTTGGGGGAGAGTAGAGTATTTAAACTACAACCCAAAGGGGTGAGGGGAAATACAAGTGGAAAGTACCAGCCCAGCCCATTGTTTACCATAACTGAAGGGGGTGAGGGGAAATGCAGGTAGAATGTACCAGCCCATTGTTTAGTTAATTAGCAGGAAACACACATTATACTTGTTTTTCTCAGGAATGAATCTAATGATCAGCTAAGTTCCTGGAACCTTGCTGGCCTGGCTTCACTGCCTGCCAAGGGGGTCTCTAAAATTTTCATTCCTTTCATCTGAAATTGACAGCAAAAAGTATAATTGTATCTGAATTACCTTACACAAAAATTTTTTAAAAATCTGACACTGTTCCTTTACCACTTGTAGTTATCTCGCTTTGGTGAGAGCTTTTCTCTTTTCTCCTGGAAGCCTTTCGTCAGTAACTATTCCTACCCCACTCCAGATGGAGGGTACATGCTCACTGCTGCCACCTGCCCTTCGGACCAAAACTTCACTTTCCTTGGTCACAGAACAGGTGGCAGCCAATCAAAGGGCTGTATGCTTTTCTTGTCCCTTAAGAAACGACTTCCCAGTTCTCCCTGTGGGAGTGTGGTTAAATATGTAACTCTTTCAATTATACAGATTTATACAGGTTACAAGATACATTGATTTTATGCAAATATCTGAGTACTACTTGAGTGCCTTTGCGCCTTATTGCTCTAGCACGCGTTTGGAACTCTAGCACAGCGAGCCCACATAAAGCACACGACATCACATGTCTTTCAGAAATTTTGTACCACACAGTGTTTCATTTATACTTATCAAGTTGATTGGGAGCTTTCTGGTCTCTCTCTCTGTCTCTTTCTCTCTCTCTCTCTCAATGGGACTGTCTGAGCCATGAGTTGAAAATGCAGAAAAGTTTATGCTGCAATCAGTTCCATCTCAAGTGTTACAAAGGAGTAGACAGCTAAAACTACTGATCCAGATACAGCAGCCTGGGTACACAGAGTCCCTTGATGGTCTTGGCTGAAGGTTCATCTGTATTTTGACAGAGTTGTCTCACTTACTTCAGGACCACCACTGAGGCCTGAGTTTCTCCAGGCCTGCCTGCCTGCCTGCCTGTCTCATTAGATTCCCTTCAGCAGTTGTAACAAGGTGGCTTTTTACTATATTTGTTTTATTATTCACTCTAATTATTTTACTGTACTTAATACCTCTACCTCCCTTCCATTGTTCCTTCCAATCTCCCAACATGAGGTGGGAGAGAAAAAAGGTTAAAGGGAGAAAGGATGGAGTTCTCTTTGAGCTACTTCCTGCTGGTTAAGGTAATTGGGTTCTTTGGGGACAATACCAATCTCAGTAGTCACAATATGTAGAAGACCAGCAAACCAGCAAACTAGGAAACAACAGCAGGAAGAACCAGCATCAATTTGGGGGGAGCACCAGCAGCAGAGAGAGCAATCTCTCTGAGAGAGTAGTAACCCCCTCTCCCCAGGCCTCTGACTTTTTTCTTTCTGGGACAGGGTTTCTCTATGTGTATCTATGGCTGTCCTGGTCTCACTCTGTAGACAAGGCTGGCCTCAAACTCAGAGATCCACCTGCCTCTACCACCCAAGTGCTGGGATTAAAAGCGTGCACCACTACACCAGGCAATTACAGACAACTGTGAACTGCTATGTGGGTGCTGGGATTTGAACTCAGGTCCTTTGGAAAAACAGCCAGGGCTCTTAACTACTGAGCCAGGCTCTGTGGCTCAGCTGGTAAAATATTAGGGCTCTGACTTTTTATCCCTCAGTCCTCAGAATCCTCTTGCTGCAGGTGACTAAGCCACACCCCTGCTAGCTCATGAGGCCACATATTGATTACACCTGGGGACTAACTGAAGCAGCCCCACACCTGGGATTAAACAAAAACATTCTCATATCTGGTTTTTTTTTTAAACAAAAAAATTCTTACCAGAAGCAGTGGATCTGAGAGTAATGGGAAGCAAAGTTTCACTAGACATTTTTTCCCAAGACCTAGACCACTTCAGTGTGCTTCTTAACAATGAGCTCACCAAGACCTAGACCACTTCAGTGTGCTTCTTAACAATGAGCTCACCAAGACCTAGACCACTTCAGTGTGCTTCTTAACAATGAGCTTACCACGTGTTCATTAAAAACACAGCAGTACATTTCCTTTAATTGTGAAAGCATATTCCACTTCTTTGAGTATTTTTCAGGGATGAACGCAGATAAGTTCTGTCTTAACTGGGTTGCCTACCTTAACATTCTACAGATTACCAAAGAAAGGGCATTCTATATATCCATCCATGGTGTATGAGCTCGATGAGATTTTTGCATGTGGTAGTTTCAGTTGGAATTTTGTTTTTATTTTTTTATTAGTTTCATTTTCTCTAAATCTTTAAAAGAATACACAAAAAAATTTCTTCCTTAACCCAAACATATCTCCAGCTGGCCCATATGAACTTTCTTTGGGTTTTCATAAGCTCCAACAGAATTGTGTTCACTCAGCTTGAATGATTGCATTTTCAAATTTTGAGTATGGGAACTACTGCCCAGCAAGAGCATTGACCCTAGAGAGCCCATCTCTGCTTCCCTGGGTAGCTGGCTCAGAGTGGAAATAAGAATTCACCACACATTCCTTCTCAGCAAAAATCTACAGCAAGGTTTCTCTTGCTCATTTGATTATTTTTTGCGCAACACACTCTGCCGCTCTAAGTGATGATTTATGTAGGATGCATTTCCCTTTTTGTTTTTGTAATGTTTCAGTGGAATATAATTGATATTATATAACATTCACCATTTTAAGTATTTTCAGTGCATTCACAGTGTTTCACTATCACCCCAGTATGTGATTCCGGAACTTTCTCATGTTATCACAAGTGTTCTTCGTATCACTTAGTAGTCATTTGTCTTTCTCTTCTCTCACCTTCCTCTGGAAACCAAGGACCTAATTTCTGTTTATATGGATTTGCCTAGTCCAGACATTTCATATGAATAAAACTACACACTATGCAGTCTTTTGGGTTCACTTTTCTGATTTCCCTTCCTCCCTCCCTTCTTCTCGCCTTCCTTCCATTTTTCTTCCTCCCTTCCTCCCCTCTTTCTTTCTTGCTTTCTAAGAGTTTCTCAGTGTTTCATCCCAGCTATCCTAGAACTAAGTGATCCATAGTTCTTAGATAATAATATCCTGCTGCCTCAGCTTCCTCAGTTTTGAGATTACAGGTACATGATACCTTATCTAACTTGTTTATTTTTTGAGTTAGGAAAATGGAGGCTGGGGAGATGGTTTGGCAAGTAAGACTACTTGCTGCTCTTGCAAAGGATCTTAGTTTAGTTTCCAGCATCCACTTGGCAGCTCACAAACAACAGTAACTCTAGTTTCATGGAACCTGATGCCTTTGTCTGCTTTCTGGGTTCCTGCAAGTGGTAATTGGTATACATCAATGCATGCAGTTACACACACACACACACACACACACACACACACACACACACACACACATCAAGGTAAAAATATCAGGCTGTTGAGATGGCCAAGCATGGAAAGGCTCTTGTCATGAATTATCTGCAAGGCCTATCAATGCTATGGCATAAAACAAGGACTTGGCTGTGTTCACTGTATGGCTAAAACAGTTTATTCAGTTAAGAGATATTGAAGTTGCATCCACTTTTGGGGGTACTTTGAATTAATGTTACTATGAATATTTGGATGAAGTTTTTTTTTTTAATGTGAATGTAAGTCTTCATTTATGTTGTGTGTTTATCGAGCAGAGTTAAATCCTATAACTGTATGTTTAATTTGGGGGGCAAATAGAAAGTATTTTCCACAATATTAGTATTTTACAAATGCAATAGAATGTAAGAAGTCCAAGTTTTTAACAACCTTACTTGTTATTATCTTTTTCTAAAATTATGTATTTGGCTAAAATTACCATAGCCTCCCTAATGAGTGCATCATGACTAACAGTCGTGCAGACGTTTTTATATAAAATTCCTTAATGACTAATGACATTATGCATCATGTTATGTCATTGCAATTTGTGTGTCTTTTTGAAAAATAGCTATTGAAATATTTTCTATTTTTTCAACTGTGTTGCTCAGTCTTTTAAAACTGAGCTTAATAGTTCTGTCTGTATTCTGCATATTAGCCCTCTGTAGGATATATGGTTTGAGGTTCTCCTCATTAAACTGCTGCTTAACTTTTTGTGCCTTCAGACACACAAAAGTTCTTCATGATGAGACTTGATTTTTTTTTAAATTTTAATTAGGTCAAAGTGTTTGGAGGACTCTTTTGTAAAAATTAAATCTATCATGAAATACAACTTTATTAAATGGATGAACAGTGAGGGTTCTCTCCTAACAATGAGATGGCAGTCTCATACTTCAGATCTTAGAAGCAAGTGCTCTGCCAAACCAGGCCTCCATGGCACCTTCTCAAACTAGGAAGCTTTGGGGGCTGGTTTCTAAATGAAGCAGGACCTGCCAAAAATATGAGTCAATAAACACGGGAAAGAATTTGTAAGCTTAAGGGAGCAGGTATTGAAGTCAGATATCATAGAGAATCAAATTAAAGATTACCTCAACCAAAAGCATTTTATGTCGCCATGGAAACCGAGATTGCAAAAAACAGTTTTCAAAGTGTCATTTCTTGGGAGTCAAGAAAGTCTTTGAACTCTAAATTATCATAATTATTCTAGGATTTTCCACACTTCCTTTACTCTCACCATCTCACAGCACACATGGTGTCATCATTTAAACAAATAATGGGATATATGCTTTTATATTCCCATATTCTATAATTTTCTCAGATTTATGATACATCTCTATAAAATACACATATTGTACCTTGTATATTCATCATACACCTATCATCTCTCTCTTTTTTTAAAGACAGAGTTTCTGTGTGTAGGTCCGGCTCTCTTGAAACTTGCTCTATACATCAGGCTGGCCTAGAACTTGGAGATCCACCTGCCTCTGCCTCCCAAGTGCTGAGATTAAATAAAGGTGTGGCCAGCACTGCTAGGCTACATACACCTATTATCTTATTAATAAATAAAAGTGGAATAGTTCCTAGCAACACTTGATTTTTGAGAATACAAAGGTGCCCAGAGACAAAAACGTTTAAGTAGTTTTTCAAGAAATTAAATAACATAATTATTTCTATTTTCTGAAGCATGTTTTATTTCTAGTACTCTGGAAAGAAAATGAACCTTTTTAAAAGTATGTAGGGCCGGGCGGTGGTGGCGCACGCCTTTAATCCCAGCACTTGGGAGGCAGAGGCAGGCGGATCTTTGTGAGTTCGAGGCCAGCCTGGTCTACAAAGTGAGTCCAGGACAGCCAAGGATACACAGAGAAACCCTGTCTCGAAAAACCAAAAAAAAAAAAAAAAAAAAAGTATGTAGTACATAGCTTATATTTGCTTAAAGCTCACGAACAAGCACATGCAACAACTAAGCAAATCGATACTTTATTCATGTTATATTCAGTTTAAAAATAATTTCAAAATTTGGTTTTAGAAAGAACTGCACTGGGGCAAGGAATAGAAGAGAAATACTTCTTCAGAAGTCCTAGATATTTTCTCAGGTCATTATTAATAAAATCATGAGTGTTTTTACAAAACTAGATTTTATCTCTTCACTGAGTACTTCATTCCTAGAGAAATTTTACCTTGGAAATTTCTCTTTCCTCAAAAACCAAAGCAGAGAAAATATTTCAAGTATGATGAGAGAGAAATCAAGATATGAAATTCCACCAGTGGAGAGGTAAAGTTAAACCAGTTTCTTTTTAGGTAGATGGATGTGAACACATGTGTAGAATGGAAAAAAGGATTCACATCAGGAGCTGGATGTTTAAGGCAAAGTATAGTTTTGGATTTTGCCAGCTTGTTCTGTCCTTCTAAAACCCAAGCCTACTTGGACCATGTGGTACAGGTAGAGAGGTGCTGAAGCTTCATATGACTGTGGATCTGGCACAAAGAAATGTTGAGCACGTGGATTATAGGCCCTTTCTAACCCTTTTGATTTATCCACAAACTTTAAGACTGTGTGTGAGTGGTGTGTGTGTGTATGATACACACACACACCACACACACACACACACACACACACAGA
This sequence comes from Lophiomys imhausi, assembly GCA_907164525.1. Classification (NCBI taxonomy): domain Eukaryota; kingdom Metazoa; phylum Chordata; class Mammalia; order Rodentia; family Muridae; genus Lophiomys; species Lophiomys imhausi. The sequence continues at coordinate 1,150,355 of CAJQZJ010034282.1, read as the reverse complement.
GAGAGAGAGAGAGAGAGAGAGAGAGAGAGAGAGAGAGAGAGAGAGAGAAAAGTTGAAAGGAACAAAAACCCTAAAAGCAATGTCAGGTATATGTGTTCTCCTCCCATCTCCAGCCTCCAAATGAGTTTTGGGGCTGATATCCAACGGAAGGATTTACAGAAGAGAAGACCTGAATTATATAGGCTTGGGTAAGAAAAGAGTCACCTGGAGAACATGTTCATTCCTCTTCATGACTGCAAGTATTTCTTTTTTTTTATATAAGTACTTTATTTTTTTTTCTTCAAGTTACATCTCAGTCACAAACCCTTCCCTATTCCCCCTTCCTGTCCCACCCTTCCACCCACCCTCTTCCCCCCCAACAGCTTCCCTTTTCAATCCAACAAATGGTTCTTTCTCTTATAACAGTAAATTCTATACAAAACAGCAGAATTAAATATGCCACATTTATGAGAGTTAAATGGTCCAGTATACCTTCCCAATGTCCAGTTCATACCCTGACTTTAACCTTCTACCTTCTAACCATCTCCATGAGTTTAAAGTTCTATAACTGACTTAGCTTTCATACTAACTTGCATCACTATTATAACCATCTTCTTAGATCTAGAACGCCCTCTTGATTCCTAAACAACTCAAAATTTAGCTATGAGACTCAAGCTTTCTATTCTTCAACCACCTCAGAGAGCTGAGAAGGATAAATATATCTGATTATATAGGAAGTGCAGGGCCTGCAGCTTCCAATACTAAGAAATGACAAACCAGTAACTACCTGGACAGTTCCCATTTTCTCTCCATACATTCCAGCAACAGTCTTCAGCCTTTGGGTCCTGTTTCTCTGACAGACATTTGTTGTAGAGCAGGGATTATGAAGGACTTACCTATCCTGTCTTGGCAGAGCTAGGCTGTTGACTTCCCTGCTACCAAGTTTTGTCCTTTTTGGACAGCAGTCTGTCTGCAGTTGAAGCAAGGAGTTTTTTCATGCCAAGAGATAGGCTTGTCACTAATTCAACCATCTCACACTGGAGATTCTTCGATGCTTATCTTCTACTTGGAGTAGAATAAGGGGTGCTGTCAGGAGCTGATATGTCACGATATAAAAAAAAATCTTAATTTAAGACCACATCCTTGAATGCCATATTCTGCAGATCTCTTGGGGTTTTTGAAGATGCCCTATCTATCTCTTGTATTTAGACAAGCACACCCTTAACCCCAACACACTAGAGACAGAAACAGGCAGATCTCAGAGCTCAAGGTCAGCCTGATACAAAACAAACTCTAAATAGAGAAAAACTTCGATCCAGGAGTGGTGGAACACATCTTTAATCCCTTCAGATGGGAACCACAGGTCTCTGATCCCAATAATTAGAATGCAGAGACACACACATAGGATTTGGAAGGACCTAAGTTTAAAAGCTACCTATAAAAGGCCCACTCAATACAAACAAATTGTCCTTTGAGATCTCAAAATATATACACTAAAGCTGGTTTAGCTCCAAAATAACAAAACAATTTCTTCTTTAAACCAGATTATATATTGTCAAAAAACCAAATTTGCTTCAGGAGAAATATTACCTACCCCCCCCAAAAAAAAGAGGGTGATTGTCCCTGAGTGAGGATTAGGGCAGGGCTCTGTTCTTATCTTTCCAGGAGAATCAAAGCATCCATTCAAGGAACCCAGGGACAACTGGAAAACGGAAACCTCAGCAGAAAACAGAATCAGACACCAAAAGAAGACGAGTGACCCAGATGATTCAGCCTGACAGACTCCCTCAATAGCTGTCTCCATCAAAAGCCTACAACCACAACAACTCAATATCGCTAAGACCGTTCAGCTCTACACAATGCCCCAGCCAGAACCTCAGTAAAGCCTGGAAGTTCAGCTTCTGCCTACAAACTCCTTAGGACATCTAAACAGCTGAGAACAGAAGGACTGAACATAAAAGGATTGTACTAACATTTTTAACCATTTTTCCATTTTGGTTCGGGCCCCAAACAGGTTTACTACGACCCAAATCAGCAGGAAGTCATTTTAAGAGAGCGACGTCCCATACCCAGAGGGTGGGGAGGGTGTTTCTCCGCCCCCCCCCTTTTTTGGTTATTTGAAGGACAACTGAAAACTCTGTTATTTAGGGGAAGAGATTACAAGTTGTTAAATGGACCTGTTTAATGGGTTTTGGAGGTTAGACCCAGGGTATTCCTTCTTTCCCTTTTCTGTATCCTTCTTTATCTCCTATGTAGGAGTGCACGGACTTGAGAAAAATTGAGACATAGACATAGCACAGGAAGGACCAAGAAGAAGGGTCAGATTATTGAATATGCCCTTATACCTTTGTATATTGATACAAAATTAGTAGTATATTTGGCTAAAGTGGCATTGACCATTGTTTATTGTGCAAAAATAAGATTGTATTGGACTACGTCAGTATTGATATTTGTATATTGATACAAAATTAAGATTATAGTTGGCCACAATGGTATTGACCCTTGTATATGGACGCAATATTAAGATTGTATTGGGCCACATAGGCATTGATCTTTGTATATTGATACAAAATTAAGAGTATATTTAGCCACATTTGAATAGATCTTTGTATATTGATACAAAATTAAAGGTAACGCTTCCTAATGGTATCGTACCTAGAGATACTTAAAAATGAAATGTGAAGCTCTGGCCTCTTGATACCAACCGTCTTAAACTGTTTAGAATAGTTAAGAAAAACAAACTCCTAGTCATGCATGCATGTCACCTTGTTAGCTACTATGACAGTCTATCACAGATATTCTCTAAGCTACTCAGTAATCAAGTTGTTAAGAGACTGCAAGTACTTCAAGAAGTGGGGATATAGTATATGAGATTCAAGAAACAATGTTTTTCAATCTCATAGTTTCAACTGTATCTGACATAATATGAACTTCCACCTGCTTTCTGCAGACCTGACTTTCTCTTGTCAGGCTGAGACTGAGATCTCTTACCTGTATACTCAACAACCCCTTTCAGCTCTCTTAAACACCTCAAATTCAACATCTTGGAAACCCAGTTTATAACTTTTCCCCTTAGCAGGTCTTTCCTACTTTATAGGTTCTTTTTCCCCCACACTTTATCCCCTGGGTTTCAGCTCCTATCACTAGATAGAAGAGAAAGAAGGAAAGAGAAGTATACAAATAATTAAATTGTTTAGCAGTATTTATATTATTGTTAATTGATTGGTGGCTGTTAATTCTTAACCAGCCATTATAAATGAGCACACAGACACCACTTGGACTTTAACAAGCCTTGGCCTGAATTGTGCAATCTTAGCCCATCTAAACTAGCTCGTAATTCTATTTTCCCCAAATATGACCCATATATACATATGTCGATTGGACTGCAATTCTTCACGCTAGGCCCATGTTCCAGGTCACGTGGAACGAGGTTCTTTTCTCTAACCCATGGCATGCATCTTCTTTCCTGCTCTTTGTTTCTTCTCTTCTTGGCTACTGGAGGCTTCTTCTACTTCATCTACTACTGGAGGCTTCAGAAGTCCTCGCCTTAGTCCCACCTACCTCTGTCTTTGCCCAAACTCAGGCCTCAGCATTTATTCAACAATCAGAGACAATGATTAGAAAACAAAGTAACAGAGAGCAAGCAGAACCAATTAATTAACATTTAGAATGCATAACATCACCCCATCAGAGAAGAGAGTGAGAGCAAGAGAGAGCGAGAGTGAGAGAGAGAACGAGAGAGAGAAATCGAGAGAGAGATCTAAATCTAATTTCTTTGTTCTTGTTTCTTTTTTGCTCTTTCGTGGTCTTTGCTATTTTGTTGTTTCTTCTTTTTCCTACCCTTTATCCTCTCCCTGCCCCAGTTTTACCTCCTATCACTGGATAGATAGGAGATAAAGAAGGATAGAGGTGGAGAGAGAGAAATAGAAATCCCTCAATCTAACTTCTTTCTTCTTTGAGCACAACTACTAACAAACCACAACCGATCTTCCCTGAATGACCAACCACCGCCAACCCCATCACTCAGGACCCTAGCACTTATATACCTTCTGAAAAGTTCCCAGAATTCCAAATGTCATGCACATAGGAACTATCTGCAGCTGACAAAAACATGCCTCTGCTAGAGCACAAGGCAAATCATAGTCAGCTGCTGTGGAGAGTCCAGAGCAGCCCCATATCCATACACCAGAGATTAGAATATAAACTCATTTTTATAATATTTTGTTTTGTAAAGAAATCAAAACTCCAGAATTCTCACCACACTTCCCTGTAATGGAAGTTTGGATTTCTTTGGAAACACAGTTATGTTGAATGAATATGTAAGGGGCTTCTGAAATACAGACCCATAAACAGGGCATACAGACTCATAAACGGGGCATACAGATCAGCCTGGCACCTGTGGTGAATACCTGGGAGCACACGTGGTCCTGGTCAACAGGTGTACCTCAGGAGGAGGACATGAAGATGGCCAATGAGAAACCATCCTGGTGCATAATTAGAGAGAGCGTATAAAAAGGAAGGGTCGGAAAGCTTGAGAGGGGCTCGTTGTTTGGCAAAGCTTCTCATCACTGTTTCACTTCAAAAGACGAGATTTGCTGAGACTTTCAGCCAAGATCAGGCATAGCCCAGGTGAAAACCCATGGTCTGAGACCTGCCTCATGGAGATTCATCAGGGACAGACAGGCAGAAGCCGTAGCAATACAGCTGTAGCCAGCTGAGGAGAACAGAGGCTGCCTCATGGAGATTTAGCAGGGCTAGACAGGCGGAAGCCATGGTACCCAGGCGAGGCCACACTGGGCATTGGATCTGCCAAGAGGAGGTTCAGAAAAAGCAGACAGACTTAAGAGGCCCCACTGCATCTTCTGCTGATTGTGGTGTTCCTGCAGAAAGATTGCAACTGTCCCTTTGGCCTTGTACAGATGATGACCTGTTGCCCCCAAGGACCTGTACCTGAGGCTTAGTATCTTTCTAAAGGGCCTAGAGTTGGTTGGCTGGAAGGTGGTTAGAGTTATGAATAATAGTTTAAAAGTTATGCCTACCCAGCCCCATGCAAACTGCCCCATTACCATTATTTAGATGTTGGTAGCATCTTTCCTTAGATTGGTAGGAGTGGTGTCTCCACCTGGAAGTTTAATAGGCAATGTCGATTTTCAGTATTTGTTTGCTTTTCTGATTGCTTAGGAGGTGAGTAAAGTTTCTTCCCTTGTAAAACTCTTAAAGATTTCTGAAGGTATCCCTTACACCTTTCCCATACCATCTTTTATGTGCTGTTCAATAAATACAGAGAAAAGCCCTTTGTGAGGGACAGGCAAAGCAAGCATAGGTACAGCTCACAGAAAGCAGCCCAGACACACACAACAGACTGCAGATAGGCTGGTATCTGTAACTACACACA
>CAJQZJ010034282.1:1121636-1144971 GCA_907164525.1 Lophiomys imhausi | reverse complement strand
ACAGACTGCAGATAGGCTGGTATCTGTAACTACACACAGAGTGAAGGTGCACATGGAGAGAGTTAGATAATTCAATTCCAGCTAAATAATTCAGTCTTGGTTAAAATGACTGTGTTTTCATTCTGTAAAGCAACATGTATATATTTTGGTGCCTTTGAGGTCGGTTAACACATTAACTAATGCAGCCAGTGACCTTGTACATGTCTCCCATCTTCCCCTACAGGAATCATCCATTTGTCATGATAACCTGAAGAGAATTTTTGAATTCAGATCGTCCTAGAAGCATCCCATGATATGTACAGAATAAAACCAAAACTCCTTCCTCTGGTTCAAGAACTCTCCATTATTTGCTCCTGTCTATTCCTTTAAGTATATTAAATCCCGCGGGGTGTGGTGGGGCACACCTTTAATCCCAGCACTTGGGAGGAAGAGGCAGGCGGATCACTGTGAGTTCAAGGCCAGCCTGGTCTACAAAGCGAGTCCAGGACAGCCAGAGCTGTTACACAGAGAAACCCTGTCTCAAAAAACCAAAAAAAAAGAAAAAGTATATTAAATCCCACTCTTCATTTACGCACCTTCACAGTCACACAGATCCTAAAGATGCCAACTTACTTATAGTGCTCGTAGTTAAAAAGTTTTTTAAATCAGTAGGTTTTGTGTTCGAATAACATTATATTGAATATATACGTCACATTTTCTTTATCTGCTGTGAGTATCTTACTAGCTGCTAAGTACCACATCTTCTGTATCTACTTGGCCACTGACAGGTACCTAAGCTGATTCTGTTTATCTTAGCTATTGTAAATACTGTTGTCATAAATACGGAATGCGGAATATCTATTCATTATGGGAATTTCATTTCCTTTGGTTGGATATATAATATTTATACATAATATAATGCATATAATATTTAAAACTAGAAGTTGGATTGCTGGATCTTATGATATATCCATTTGTAGTTTTTTTGAGGAGCCTTAATTCTGTTCTCCATAACAATCATGTATGAGAATCCCCTTTGCCAATTTTCGAGAAATCCTGTTATTTTCAGCAAATGGTTAGGATAGGAGAATACTATGTTAAATAAAATAAGCAAGGCCTAGAAAGACATGAACCATATGTTCTTTTTCATGTGTGGAAGCTAAATATAAAGCTGACCTGAATTTAGAATACTGATTACTTAAGGTTGGGGCATGTGGGGAGGGAGACCATATAAAAGGAGACTGGATTTGATGAGAAGTATGCTGTATATGTTTTTTGAAATATCACTGAGAAAGCTGTTGTTAAAATAATTGATACAGGCTAATGAAAGTAAAAGAAAATATCACAGGTTTAATAGACTACGCTTAGAGATATTTTATAGAAAACTTTAGCAGAAAGTAGTTTCAATATAGCTCACAGTTTTTCCAGGTGCTGACATCGTACATTCATGTAGTACATATGTTAGGTTGATAAGCCAATATTGATATGCCATTGTCAGCTAAAATCCATAGTTCACACTAGGCTCACTCTTCATGCTGACGTCTGAGTTCAGGCAAATGTATTCTGACATGGGCTTACTGCTTGCTTGTTCACTTTCTTTGGAGATAGTCCATTTTCCCATCAACCTCTGATACCCACTGATCATTTTATTGGGTCTTATCATTTTGCCTTTTCAATAATTCTATTCAGTTGAAATCAAAGTGTATTTCCTTTCTAGAGGTTTTTTTTTTCCACTTACCAAAACATATTTAAGGGTGTCTAATCTCATTTGGTGACCTGATTGAGAGTTCATGTATCCCTTTCACTAAATACTATTCCACTGCATAAGTTCACCTATTGAAGGGTATCATTTTGCTTCCACATTTTGGTTGTTATGAATAAAGCTGCTATGGACATAAATGTCAACTCATTTGAAAAAGTAACAAGGAACATGTATCATATGCTAAGACTATATTTAGTTTTATAAGAAAATTTCAAAATGTCTTTCAAAGTGGCTCTACTATTTTGCATTTCCACCAACAATGAGTGGGTGCTTTTGTTATCCCTTATCCTTGATAGCACTCGGAGTTATCAGTGTTTGGATTTTAACTATCCTAATAGTTGTAAAGTCTCTTTTAATTTGCAATTCCTTGATGACATATATTGAGTATTTCCCATATCTTTTTTTGTAACTTGTACACTGTTTCTGAGGAGTATCTGTTCAGATATTTACCTGCTTTTTTACTTGTTTTTAAAATTTTTTCATTTGAAGTTAGCTTTAAGATTTCTTTGTATAATTTTGATATAAATTTTATATTTTTGCAAGTGTGTGAAATGTCTTTTAAGTATCTTAACACTTTAACAGAACAGAAGTTTTTAATTTTCATCAACACATGCAAGGTCACTTGGCTTTACTCATGTGTTAGAATTTTATACATTTGTAGTTTATATTTTGTATCCAACTGGAGTTGATTTTTATGTCACAAGATATATCTCTAGATCTTTTGCATGCAAATGTGTGATACTTTCAGCACCATCCACTAAAAGGATGATACTCTCTTCTTTCTTTGCTCCTTTGTTAGCGATTGGTTTATTCTATTTATCTGGGTCTATTTCTAGATTTTCTGTCCCATTCTATTATTTGTGTAGTATTTTGCCATAACCTCACAGCCTTGAAGTTGAACACCATCACCTCCCAAACTTCATTCTTTCTTCATATTGTGGTGGGTATTTCAAGTCTTCTGCCTCTCCATGTAAACTTTGGAATTGATTTTATTAATATTTACAAAATATTTTGGGGGGTTTTGATTAAGTTGCACTGACTCCATAGAACACACTGGGAAGACATGGCATCATAACAATATTGAATCATCCTTCCCATGAGCCTGGGCTCTCTGTATTTTAAACCTCTTTGATTTCTTTCATTAGAAAAAATAAAAGTGTGTTGCAAGTTAGTATGAATGTTGAGTCAGATATAGACCTTTAAACACATGGAGATGGTTAGATAGTAGAATGTTAAAGTCAGGGGCCAAATATGTATAAACTGGACATTGGGAAGTTATACTGGGCCATTTTACTGTCATAAATGTGGCATATTTATATCTATTGTTTTGTATAATACTTTCTGTTATAAGAGAAGGAACCATCTGTTGGACTGAAAGAGGAAACTTCTTGGGGGAAGAGGGTGGAAGGGCAGGATAGGAAGGGGGAATAGGGAGGGGTTTGTGACTGAGATGTAACTTGAAGAAAAAAAAATAAAGTATTTATTAAAAAAAAAAAAGAAAAAATAGTCCTCACTTATTTGTGAGCATGAGGACAAGTAGTTAGAACGCAGTTAGTAATTATGCTGGTTTAATTAACTGACGGTGGTAGGTTCTCCCTTTTCCTCCTACCCACAGTTCTCACCCTGCACCACAGGAACTTTGTCCTGCAGCAGATGGAGATCGTTATAAAAATAGACAACTGATCAGAATGCAGATGACAACAACAAACTGGTCAGAATGTACCGAAGCCCCATGTGGTACATCTACAATGTGATGCCTATAGAAAATATAGCAGACCTGAGGGCAGAGCCAGAGAACCAGACATCTGCTGTGAGATGACAGGGAATCTTAACAGTATGGCCACCTAAAGAAGACTTGCATAATTACACCACCAGCTAACAAGGCAATACAAATGTGGAAAATTTCAGAAGGTCCTACCCCTATCTGACTGAGAGACAGACAGTCCATAAATATGCATTGAATATGTACAATATTCTGAGTGCTTTTATAGGGAGACACACCCTCCCCCCCCACCAACTACCCTTCTGGAGGTCATATTTTGAGGATGGGTTGTAGGTATCAGATAGCAAACCAAATTATGTGTTAACCACGGTATGTGTTTGACAGGGATGAGTGAGATGAGAAAAAGAAGAGCAGAAATTGGGTATAAGAGGGAAGATCACTATTTGATGGAGTAAGGTGAGGCAAAGTTACCAAGAAGGACAGAGGAATCAAAATTGGAGTCTGGAGAAACAAGTACATTTGGTAGTGGCTGGAGGAAAAGTAAGCCAGGCTGGGCACGGAAGTCACCCTGCAAAGTGGAAGTAAGTGGGCAGGGGCAGGATGAGGGAGGGGAAGTGGCAGGACACGTAAAACGCTCTGTCCTTAGAGTGACTGGGGGCCTTTGGTGATTCCAGACTGGAGAACCACATGATCTGTCTTGTGGTATAAATGATCACTATCTGCTAAGTAGGGAATAGATGGAAGTGGAAGTCCAAGAGATCGTGATGGGTTGGGCTTGCTGGAGGCCTAAAAACTACTGAGACTGGTGAGGGTCCATAGAGTTCTATTTGGCAGAGCCAGGAGCATCGGCAGATACTTTAGATATGATATACAGATAAGTCTTAGTATAACTAAGTACTATTACCTATTACAAGCTTACTCAAAAACAAAGTACTTAAATTAATACCTATTACCCCTTGTGGTACAGTATAATACTTTAGTTTTCTAGATCAAGGATGGAGAAATGATCTAGGACAGGACAGAAGACACATTTGTTCTATCATCAACAGTGGCTTCTACGGATTAGAGAGAGCTCAGGGGCGAATGCTCTGCAATCATGAAGATTTGAGCTCAGATCACCAGCGATCATGTAAAAGGAAAGGTGTAGCCGTGTATGCCTGTAACCCAACATTGGAGATGGAGCATGGAAGATAGGAGCATAGTTGAGCTTGCTGTCCAACCACTCTAGCCAGCACACCTCCAAGTTCGGGGAGAGGCCCTGTCTCAAAAGATTAGGAAGGAAGGAGAACACTCAGTGTTCCTCTCTAGCCTCCCCATGTGTAAGCATAGCAGTGTAAACCAACACATGTATGTGTACATATATGAATATAACACACACACACACACACACACACACACACACACACACACACACACAGAGAGAGAGAGAGAGAGAGAGAGAACGAGATTCTAGGTATTTGGTCTAAGGAAAGAATGAGGAAAAAGATAAAAAAAACAAAAAAAAAAAAAAAAAAAGAAAAAAAAAAAACATTGAGGAGCCTGGAGCCCATGGGGGAAAGGCTGGAAGAATAAGATGCCTAACTTGGAAATGGTTCATATTATGCTTTAAAGCTTATTGGATTCCAAAATGAAGTTGCAGAGTAGAATAATCAGTTTGACGGCTGCCTCCGTCCAAATGGGGACAGAGCACACTTGCCCTTCCCTGAATCTGGCATTCTTCCCCAGATACCTGCTGCTCTGTATGTGATATTCTAGAGCCTGTTCTCCTCTTGCTTAGATGGCATTTTCCTCTCTGCTTTTACTCTAACACTCTGGGCACTGCTTTGCAATTATGAGCTTATTTTTTCTTTTACAACATTGTTCTCTTGCAACACACCACCTAATACAAAATAATCAAGAACATTTCCCCGAGTAATTGAAATTCACGGGGACCTATCATCTCCTTCATCCAGTTATTGGGGTTTTTTTTTTTTTGATACTTATAGCCACTTCTTGTCTTCCATAAAAAGTGCTGCCTGGCACATGCTGTTTTAATCAATGTGAATTACATTCTATTTTTATGGATGTGCTTTTTCACATTCCCCTGGGCAAGCAATTTATCAAGCATGAGTAATATCTGGCATACGGTGTCTCTAATGGCTTTCTTTTATGATTAGATCAATGAGTGTCTGAATTAAGAAAGGAAGTATCTGGGAAGAGAATGCCTCTAAACTCCTTGGAAATGGTGCTAAGGAGAAAACATGGCAGTCTGAAAACATTAACAATGAAATTGCTTCAGGGCACTTGAATCCTTATTCATGGAAACTTGGAAGCTTTTTAGAAGATTTTCAGCAACCAGTGATGAAGTGATTGACTTGACCTCTGAACACTGAACACTTTATACACTTTTCTTTAGTGCTTAACATACTTTAAAGGACACACTAAGCACAAAGCTAACTTTAACATACCAATTCTTATTTTCACCACTCCATCTCCACATGAGTACCCCTGCAATATCCAACCTAATTATAGCTATTTTCCCCAATTTTCCAAATACTATCGAAAGCTTAACATAAATACGTCTTTTTATATTTGTAAAAAAAATCTTAAAATCTTATACTTTCATTTATTTGTTGTGTGTGCACACATGCATGCTACAGCATGGGAATGGAGGTCAGAGAACGACTTGCAAAAATCTGTTCTATCAGTTCATTGTGTGGGTTTTGTGAATTAAACTCAGATCATCAGATTGGTGGCAGGCACCTTTACTCCCTGAGCTATCTTGCCAGCCCAAGTGTTCTTTTCATACAGAGTGTCTGTCTTAGTTTTGTGTTACGGTGATAAGATATTATGACCAAGGCAACCTACCAAAGAAAGCATTTAGTTTGGTTGAATATTTTATAGGGTTAGAGTCAATGGTGGTTGAGCAAAGGGATACCTGAGAAAGCTCACATCTTGATCCACAGCCATGAGACAGAGACGAGAGAGAGAGAGAGAGAGAGAGAGAGAGAGAGAGAGAGAGATCGGAGTAACATGAGCTTTGTGAAATCTCAAAGTGACACACTTCCTCCAACGAGGGCATACCTTCTAATATAAACTCCCAAACAGTTTCACCTACTTGGGAGCTGATGTCAAATACATGAACCTATGAAGGCCATTCACATTTGAAGCACCAAGGCATCCAACTACACAGTCATTTGTAACACATTTGTTCATTTATCTATACCTTTTTACTTGTTCAGCGTTTCATAACATCTTGTTATATAGATAGAATATAATCTAAGTAAATAATACGCAACAACTTGCCATTCATTACTGGGTATTTATTATTAAAAAAACCACTGTAGTGAACAGTTTTGTGTATATAAACGTACATTGTGTATACATATATGTGGATATTTTATGACTAACTAGAAGGTGTTTTTTAAAACAGATATTTGCTGTTACAATTTTTAAGTGTAATTGCTACCTCTGAAAACCCCCATAAGACAATGGTGTCCACAAACACATGCTAAAGAAAATTTAATCAGAACCCAGCTTTCTATGACCAAAGCCTTTATTAGCAGAGCCTTTCACACTCATTTTCAAGATTGCCGGGGAGCCAAAAAAAGCAAGTAGCAGATGTTGATCTTGCTATGATTAATGTAACAGAACTCAATTGAATGCAGATGCAACCACTGCTTTGTCAGCCTCTCTGTGGGCCCATAATAGTGATGTCACAGTGTGGATCAATGCTCTGGCATGACTCACACCTGTGACTGAAAGACTCCATTGTGGTTTCATTCCTGGGTGGAGTGGGGTCTGACTCACTCACTGACTCAACTCATCAACACCCTGAATCTGCTTATGAAACTACCACGGGGGATAAGGGTATAACTACCTCTCCTATTTAACAAGCAAAGAAGGCTCAGAGAGCCAGTTCTCCAAGCCCCACTGCAGAATGCAGCTAGTTCTTGGGGTTTCCCCATCCTCTCCCTCTACCCTTGCCAGCCTTATTATCATCACTGTAGCCGTGTTTTTTTATTCTGCTCCCCCAATGACACCATAAGTAGAAGATCATTACGGAGTAATTCAACAGGCCTGGTGACACGTGTAATATTGTGACTGAACGCTTCAGTTAAATTCCTGTGCTTAGTGATGGATATATAGTTTATTTGTAAGTAGACTATATAAAAGGGAGCATTATATGAGAACCCCTCTTCATTAGGAATGTGATAACTTCACAGTCCCTTTTGGTTGGGCTTTTTTTTTTCTTTTTCAAGATGAGGTTTTTCTATTTTTCAGGTTAGTCCAAAATCCTGAGTTTAGTTACCCCCTCCCCCTTCTTGCCTTAGCCTCTCTGGTGGCTGAGACACTGCTGTGTGGCAGCCAATTCTTGGTCTGTTAATTCATTCCTTTGCTTCTTCCTCTCAAGAGACGCTTTCATCAAATCTTGCATGTTTCCATGTTTCCTGTACAGTTCCAACACCTACATGAAATCAATGTCTGTTTTATGTTTGTTCAAGTTTTTGGTCTCACCAGAGATTTTTCTGTGACTGGATCCTTTCATGGTAGAAGAGATAGCTTCTATTCCATCAGTGGGCCAAGTAAAACCAGATCTCTGGCTCGGCTGTCACTGAGATCACCGTTCCTGTCAACACTCACGCACGCACATGCGCACGCACATGCACACGCACGCACGCACGCACATACGCACGCACGCACGCACGCACGCACGCACGCCACTAAAATGAACTGCAGTGCTCATTACTGTTTCCACATTTAAAACCCACCTAGGAAAGGCAGAAACGTCACCTTTCCTTCTTCTCTCTTTTAGCTCCATCCTGCTTGCTGGTGTTGTCCTGAGGCTCAGGATGTAAGCAGATGGGAGGGATGGGGCAGAACATACTTTAGCAGAGGAGGTAAAGCAGAAAATGGCATACTTATTCGTGACTGGGTGGAATGTTGCCGCAGGTGAGGCTGCGTAAGAAGCAAAGCTCTATTTCCTGCAGGTGGCGCTTATTCAGTGTCAAGCCACTGTGTTTTGTTTTAGCTGTATTTCCTGGGTTCCGCGAACATCAGCCAGTTAAAAACACAGTCAGATATACACCTTTAAACTCATGGAGATGGTTAGATAGTAGAATGTTAAAGTCAGGGGCCAAATATGTATAAACTGGACATTGGGAAGGTATACTGGGCCAATTTACTCTCTTAAATGTGGCATATTTATATCTGTTGTTTTGTATAGTATTTACTGTTATAAGAGAAGGAACCATCTGTTGGACTGAAAGGGGAAACTTCTGGGGGGAAGAGGGTGGAAGGGCGGGATAGGAAGGGGGAATAGGGAAGGGTTTGTGACTGAGATGTAACTTGAAGAAAAAAAAATAAAGTATTTAAAAAAAAAAACACCACATACCATTTGGAGGGGTCATTTCTTACTTCATCCCATTCATTGATTGCTTGGAAATGCACTGGCAAGGACAAGCAACCTATAGATGTCCTAACCCTGAACATACACTGGCTTGACTCTTGCTGTCATGGGAAGCTCTGTTTCGGAGAAAGTGATGGCAATAGGAGACACTTCGGGTTCTGGCTTCACTGGGAATATCAGACAGCAGCACCCACTCTTTCTCTTTCTGCATGGTTGTCTGAGTATCTATGGACCAAACAGTTAGTTTAGGTGATTTGTTATTGCCCCTGATATGCAGGAAGAGCTAAGGAAGTTCAAATGAAGGATTACGCGAGCTCCATGAGGTAAAGAGAACACATTAATGGGAAAGCTACTGTAATTCAGATGATACACACAAGGCCAGAACACGTAGCCCTTGAGGCCCTTCACCTCCTCTCCATCACATACAAACGGGGGAGGAGCAGAGGGGAGTGAGATCATGTAAAATGTGCTCTGACTCTACCCAGAGCACAGAAAGGCATCAGGAAATGAGGACCTCTAATAAAAGAACTGTGGTCTTGGTGTTACCTTACTATAGCAAATACCGCATACGCTGGCAGGTCGTGATCTACCCATACGGTTTCACATAGCAGCTATAGACATTTTTAGGTAGTATTACGTATCTCCTTGAAATGTGATTCATTTGAACTCATAATTGTGGTCTGATTTTACTACAATTAATAACAAATTTAAGCACATGTCTATTTAGGAAACAGGGTAGTCTGTGATGAAGCACAGGGATGGACTTTGGGGGGTATACAGAGGTGTTTTACTTGCCATAAATCTTAAAGACCATGCAATGAGACATGGCACTGCTGGTGAAGCATGGACACTGGTTTTCTAAGACACTGTGTCATAACAGGCTTCAGTTCATCTTTTACTTAACCCAGGGCATACCTGCTTGTGCAATGCACGATTAAATCCCATCTAAAGCAAATTTCCATATTTGTTCCTTCATCAGGGCTTGCTTTACATTAACAAAAAAATGGTAAAGACTTAATTTAAGCAGCATCCAGGCCCAAAGGTACCGAGCACTGAATCTGATCCTCAACCATCAGGAGCCAGTTTCTTGCCACCACTGTGTAGCTACCCTGTCCTCCAGAATGCCTGCTGACTTTGGGATCCTACTGGCGAGGACTTGCCCATGGAACTAAACTTGCAGAAGGTTTGCATGTGCAGGTTCTGGAGTTGGTTTGCAGCTCCAGGTCTACACTATGGGATTCTGGAGGCCTGGTGAGTCTCAGGTTTTTAGGTTTATAGGAAGCTATGGGAACACATTTCAGTCTTTGTCAGGAATATATGTCTGTTTCACGCTGTCAGAGAGTTTTACTTCAATCAGCTGAGACCCTCAATGAATTACTCACACCCGCTGCCCATTCCCCCACAGTTGGATACTGAGTCTATAATGGCTCCTTTTCTCTTCATTTCCTGCTCTCCGCTCTCAAACAGCTGGCCCATGAACCAACCCACGCAGACTTCCTAAATCTTGTAGTTGCCTGATTCTGGCCACCATGACTTTTTCAATGTCCCCAAGACTCCTCAAAGTGGACCCTTTTCTAGACTAAAACCTTGCACTTGTCCTGTCCGATGAAGGTCTGTGTGACCTGGCTCTAGCCACCTCATTCGCCTGTATTCTTGTGCATCACACTCCAGATAATGAGCCCCTTTCCTGGGTCCACTGGGACTTGTGGAACACAGTCCCACTCTGAGTCATGTCTGAGCCTTTTGCTTGATATATTCTCGCTGCTTAATTCACATGGCTCATTTCTTATTCAGATCTCAGCTTATGTCTGAGTTCAATGGGGCTGCTACAAAATAGTGTCAGATAAACTTATAAACTACAAGAACTTATTCTTCACACTTTATTCTGAAGCCTGGGAATTCAAGATGAGGATATTTGGTGCCAGATGAAGATCCAATCTCTCATGGATGGCTACAGTCTTACTGAGCCAGCACACAGGGTGAGAGGCTACAGTGCTTCTAGCTGTCATTCTTAGAACTGGCACCAGTCCCATCCGTGAGGGATATACCATCATGATTTAACGACCTTTTAAATTCCCATCCCCTAATAGTCTCACATTGGGGATTAATATCTCAACGTGAATTTTGGGAAGAGACAACTGGTTGCTATTAAGTGCTGTTTTCAGAAAGAACTTTAATGATGACAATGGTTTACATGACACTCTATATATTTTCATGGCATTTATCACCACTTGGCACATTACTATTTATTTGCCAGTTGTTGTGTGTTTTTGTGCATCTGTGTGTCTGAACATGCTTTTATCCTCTAGCATCTTAATTTAGGCTCCATGGGAGCCGGACCTCACTTGTCCCGGCTTCTGTGAGATCCTGCTCCCATGGAGCCCAAATTAAGCAACTAGAGTGTCCTGACATACAGCAATTGCATCTGCTTATTAAAGAAAATACTATTAACCCCACCCTGAGTAGGAGGCAGGAAGGAGCGAGCCTGGAGTCCATCTAATTCTTCCATCTTCCTCACCTTAGAGGTTCCTCTTTCTAATGCTGCATTCTAATCATCTACATGTTTGGCTTGTCGAGTAAAAAAAAAAAAAAAAAAAAAAAAACCACCAGGAAGCTGCTTTTTAAGCTAAGGATCACTTGTTAATAAAATAATGAGTTCTATATTCTTGTTAAAAGACTCATTTCTTCAACACATTATTTATATTCGAATAAAGCTAAAACCATACCCTAGACTGTTCTTTTACATGCCTCCCCACCCCTGTCCTTTTTCTTCTCTGCCAAGCCTGAGGATCCCCCATAGAACAACAGAGATGTTCCAGTGAGGTACTGATGGGTTGAGGTCGGTAGGGGGAAAAGTCATGTAATCCTGCCCAACCAATTGTATCAGATGTTGACTGTGTGGGTCAGACAGGATGCAAAATTCCAGGAGATGAAGAAAGATTGAGTTCTGACAGAAATGAATACAACCTGTGCTGTCCTGAAAGAACGACAGAAAGTCTGAAGCAGAACTTGACCTTATGGAGTTTCTCTCAGAACTGCTCGGCATTGGGCAGGGAAGCCAGCCCCCCAGGTTGCCATGCGGAATAGAACAGCTCAGAGTAAACACAAGTCTCAGAGGAGCCTTGATGCATATAACTGTGGTTGGGCACATGCTTGCTATTCCAACCACACCTGTGCACATGTCTATGTGCACATGTGCATGCTCACGCACCCAGATGGGAGTGATTGTGGAAGAGCAGTTCTTGAAACAGAGTGAGCAATTTCTGTGAAAACAGCAGGCTGACTATGTCCGTGGAACTGGGAACAAGATTAAGCTACTTCTAGGGACATCTATGAGTGCTATTGAAACCCTGTTTGCATTTCTAATTTGTAACAATGATGTAAGCTTTGCATTTTCTAGTGTTTTCTTCATGTTACTTTGCTCAATCTTTAGAATGATCTTTAACTGCGCATCACAAATAATACCACCCAGACAGGAGAGAACTTTGAAACTCAATGATCAAGAGAATTGTCGTTCTTGAACCAGACCAATGACTCACTGCAAGTGAGGACATGTGGACAGAAGGATATACTCTGGGACACAGTGTGACACACTACAGTTTCCACGATGAGATATTTTCTATACTTTGGTTTTTGTTGTTATTTGTTTGTGTGTGTTTTATTTTGGGGACAGGTTGCAAGGGCAAAGGGCAGATGTGACGGGTTGGAGAGATGAGTGGGGCTGGGGTGCATGATGTGAAACTCAGAAAGAATCAATAAAAAGTAAAAAAAAAAAAAAAAAAAGAGAGAGAGAGAGAATTCTCGAAAGGTCATTTCAAATGCTTGGATTCTCCCATAGCCCCAGTTGGACCTAAGAAGCAGATTCTTACAAATTTTAATTTTAAGTAATTTACATTAGCCTAAAGAACTTCCCACAACCACAGGAATTTTAAGAAGTCTAATATAAAGGTCTGTCTAGTTTTAATAATTAGGTTTTAATAGGTGGAATTTTATATTTCAAAAAGAAAGAAAACAGAGAAGGTATTAAGTGTTTATAAAGGGAAATTGAATTTACAAAGGTGTGATATAAATAAAACTCCTTTAGAATACTTTAAAACAGCTTTGCTTAGCCATGGACACAAGCACATGTTAAGATCAAATGAACTGTACAAATATTCAAATCTAAAATATATATTTTATTTTCAGGGAGCCGAAACTCTTACTAACTATTCACTGATTCATCTTTATAAATCAACAGAGAAAAAGACAAACAAACTACAGAACAGAAAAATATATAATCAATTGTCAGGAGAGGAAATCTACAAGTTCAACAGACCCCAGCTTGTAAAAGAATGCTAGCATCTGTCCTTTGTCCTCCCTGCTTCCTGGACACAGAGTACCCAGCCAATGTGGATACCTCCCAACTTCATCTTAGGAGGCGCCAAAGCGTCCATGGGAATGTTCTTGCTGATGGGATGCAAATGACAGAGATAGATACAATTTCTGCCGTATTTACCTACAAGAAAATCACTTTCCCTAACTTCTTCATATTTTAATATAAAAATATAATATTTAAAAAGTTACACTCACACTTAAGAAAATAAAAATTGCACCTGTTATATAATGTTTTGTTACATGTATACAATGCATAATATGTAATAAGAACTTAGATTTCTGTCTCTTCAAACTTAAAACCTTTCTTTCTGATGGGCAATTTCAAAACACTTTCTGTTCCTCTTTGGAATATATAGTATGCTATTGTTGTCTACAGTCACTCTGAGATGTGATAGCATGTCTTGTTCCTACCAAAATGTGGATTGGTAGGCATTGATTAGATTTCCACAGTCCCCATACCTTCACTCTCCCCAGCCCACAATGACCACTATTCAACTGTCAACTTTTACAAGATGAACATTTATTTGGTTTTTTTTTTTTAGATTTCACAAGCACATGGTTTCACACAGCCCTCGTCTTTCTATATTTGAGTCATTTCGCACACCATATAAGGATTTCCATTTCCATATGTCCTTCTGTAATTGATAGGATTTCCATCTTCTTATGGCTGATTAGTATTCTATTGTGTATGTGCACAGCATTTCATCGTCCATTCATCAGGTGATACACACGGTTTGTTTCCATTTCTTGGCTATTATGAGTTGAGCTAGCATGGGCATGGGCTTGCAGCTGTCTCTCTGACATATCGATTTCACTTCCTTAGGTTATATACACACTGCTGTGGGATTGCTAAATCATGGAGAACTTCTAGCTTTACGGTTTTGAGGAATCTCCATACTGTTTTGTTTTGTTTTTTAATAATGACCTGGGCTAATTTACATTCTAGCCAGTAGTGCGCAACTGTTCCCTTTTTTTTTTTTTTTTTTTGCCACAAACCGAACAGTACTTTTGTTATCGTTAGTCTGTTGGATAATAACCATTTTTGGTGAAGTAAAATGGTGTGCCATCTTAATTTTGGTTTGTATTTCACCAATGATTTTTGATGCTCAACATTTTTTTTCATGTAACTGCCGTTTGTTTTGCTTTCTTTCAGGAATTGTCTCTTTAGGGTATTACTCATTTTAAAAGGAAGTAATTTGAGTTTGTGCTATCAAACTTTTGAATATAAAATTTAAGATTTCCAGGAGCTGAAGGGATAGCTCAGCAGTTAAAAATGCTCTTTGCTCTTTCAGAGGGCATGAGTTTGGTTCTAAGCACCCACATGCTGCCTCACAATCCTCTATAGCCCCAGTTCCAGAGGATCCAATGCCTCCTTTTGGTCTCTGTGGGAACTGCATGCACACAGTGCACAGACAGACATGCAAACAAAACACTCATACACATAAAAAATAAAATAAATAAATCTTAAATGAAAAATCCAAAACTTAACTATGCATTGTATTTAATAAATGTACATGCAACTAATGTACAAAAATGCAATTTGAAAGATTACGTACCTGATTCTTGATCGTGGTTATTACTTGGGATGCAAGGTAAGGAAATTTTGCTGTGTAGAAAAATAAAAAGAGCTTCAATGCTATCCATAAGGTTCAGTTTTTATAAATGCACATACAAAATCCTAAATTGCTAGTATATGTATGTGTGTGTATGTGTATACACTAGATACAAACAAAAATATGCTAGACATGGATCATACAGGGGAAGGCTGATTGTACACATCTTTTTCCAAACTCATCATTCAATGATTTCATGGTAGTAGCTTAAAAGCAGTTATAATAGAAGTCAGAACTATTGGTACAAATTCTCATTTTTTTTCCTCTGGAGAGCTGGCTGTTAACATGGACCAGTACATCATCAGAAATAAAGCATCTATTAAGTTCATCTTGGTTCTTTCAAAATAACTAAGATTTTTAAAATGAGAAAAAAGTGGTATTTTGTGTAAAATTTTCAAGGATTAAATTTTTTGTATAAACTATCCTCTTAGAGTGTCTCAAAGTGAGTTAAAACAATTTGAGCATATCTCAAGAAAAAATCTAACCAAAGATTTTTGAGAAGACGGAAAGATGTCTCAGCAGTCAAGAACACTGTTGCTCTTGCAGAGGACCCTACATCAGTGGCTCACAAGCATCAGTAACTCCTGTTCCAGGGGACCCAATTCTGAACTCCAAGGACCCTGCATGCACACGGGGCATATGCACGCAGCCATGGCTCTTGATGGACTTAAGGGGCAAAAAGGAATATCAAGTTTGGTGAGTAGGGAAAGGGATGTGAACCTGGAGTCATTGGAGGTGGGTGGGTAGATGACTATGGGCAGACTGTATAAAAATTATAAAGAACTAACACAATTCTAAAACAGATTCTGGGCTTTGGCTTAATTTTATTATAGTAGCATATACAATCACAACTTACTCCCCTTTAAGCACAGAGCTGCTAACTGAAATCATTGGAACGTTTGTTTTAAAGTAGTTTTCTATTTTTCTTAAGATGTGATATGTAGGCTAGGCAAGGAAGCTTGGGTGTGCAATCCCAGAATTTGTAAGGTGGAAGTAACATGATCACCTTACGTTCAAGACCAGCCTGGTCTTCAATGGGACCTCCAATCACAGCCACAAATCAAGACCCTATCCCTCATAATTAGAACAACATTAAAATAAAATATTAGAATGCAAATACATATAATTGAAATATATTCATCAGAAAAAGAAAATCAATTATTCATAATCTCAGAGTCTAGAGATAATTAACAGGTTAATAACTTTTCAGATCTTTTCTACTTATATATTTTTCAGAAGCAATATTTGTTTACCTAGCTCTTTCAATTTTTTTGGGGGGGGACAGGGTTTCTCTGTGTAATAGCTCTGGTTGTCCTGGACTTGCTTTGTAGACCAGGCTGGCCTTGAACTCACAGAGATCTGCCTGCCTCTGCCTCCCAAGTGCTGGGATTAAAGGCGTCACCACCGCCTGGCAGCTCTTTCAATTTAAGACTATCCTTCCTCTATCTTTGTAGAATCACATTTTCTACAAGTGTGATTTTGTTTTATATCAAACATTCTACTCTGCAGTTTGTACCTGAGTTTATTTCCTCATCCTCACTGTGTCATAGATTGTCTGCAATTCACCCGTGCAGATAGGTAGTATGATTATCATCCCAGCAAGTGTTTGCACATACCTCTTTTTCTTATTTTGGAATAAAGTATCATAAATATAACTCCTGAGTCATAATTTATGGGAACTTTTCAAACATATTTTTCTGATTATCTTGATGGAAACTGGATAGTCATATAGAAAACTTGATGCTGTACATAAAATACATTCAGTGATATTAAATGTTTTCATAAAAAATAACAAAACTTTGGAACTTCATGATAAAATTTATAAAAATATCTTTTAAAAATTAGAGGGGTAATTTTATTTTTGTGTATGAGTATTTGCCTGAATGTCTGTGCAACATTGTGTGCAGTGCCCACAGAAGCCAGAAGAGAGCATTGGATCCCCTAGCACTGGGTTACAGAGAGCCATGAGCTGCTGTGTGGGTGCTGAAATTGAACTCCAGCCTCAGGAAGAGCAGCCAGGGCTTTTAACCTCTCAGTCATCTTTCCAGATCCTAACAATATTTTTTGACATCACTAAGGAAGAACATAATACACATTAAACAAAGATAGCAATAGAAGATCTGAATGTATTAAAATGTAAACATTGCATATAATAAAAATGCCGCAAAAGAAAAACAAAACTTGGCATGGTGATTTGTGCTGGAAATCCCAGCACTCAGAGTCCTAGGCAGGAGGATTATGAGTGAGACCAGCCTAGGCTACATCAAAACTCCTTGCAATCCTGTCTCAGCAACCAACCAAAACAAAACAAAGAAACAAGCAAAAATTTCAAAGCAGGCTGGGAGGAAATATCTGCTACTATATAACACAGGAGAGGTTAGCAGCTAAAATGTAAGAAGTCATAAATCACTAATAAGACAACAGAACAGAAAAAATAGGTATAGGTTATAAAAAAGAGACCTACAAAAATGAAACCTGATGGTTATTAAACATATAGAATGTTCAAATTTATTACTAATAAATGTGCTATAAGTCAAATTTCTGGTTCATATACACCAAATTCACAAAAACTAAAATCTGATGTCAAATTGAAGAATGTGATATAATTGGCTCCCTGGAACATTGATGATGACACAGTAAATTGGTTCAAACATGTTGAGAAGCACTTTGGCAAACAACTGTTTAAGTTAACAATATACACTCTTGAAGTCAGGACCTGGGTGAGCCAAGCAAATACCTAGCAGCATGGCACATAAGGGAGACCAGGTCACAGGATCACAGAGCCATGGGGTTGGTGCTCCAGATATTTCCTTTGCTTTACCATGACTCAAGTCCTGATGCACGAGAGCAAGAAGCAGCAACATCTCTGTGTGCATGTGTGTGTGTGTTCGAGTGTGTGTGTGTGTGTTTGGGTGTGTTGGAGTGTGTGTGTGTGTGTGTGTGTGTGTGTGTGTGTGTGTGTGTGTTCGAGTGTGTGTGTGTTTGGGTGTGTTCGAGTGTGCTTGTGTGTACATGTGTTTGGGTGTGTTGGAGTGTGTGTGTGTGTGTGTGTGTGTGTGTGTGTGTGTGTGTGTGTGTGTTGAAAGTATTTTACCAAGGAGACCCAGCATTCTGGATGCTTACTTCCATCCTAACACCTGCTTCCTGGAGAAGTTGGATAACTTTCGGAGTGGTGTGAATGGTCTTATGGAATTTTAGAACTAACAGTGATAGGCTAGGCACAAATAAACTAGCGAATAGAACTTCTCCAAAATTCAAGACTACTTCAAACTTCAGAATTTTATCTTAATGAAAATGGGTTGTTTTCATTAGTCCTTGAGATAAAGCAGCCTGAATTTTAGGGCCTGAAGTCCAATGACTGGTGTCTTTGTAGAAGCAGAAAACAGACAGGCAGATGAACAGGGAATAAGACCCGGTGAAGAAGGAGGTGGAGGGCAGAGTTTTGTAGTCACAATACAAGGGATGCTTGGCATCACCAAAAGTGAAAAACAGTCTTTTCTGCAGCCCACAGGCAGAACATAGCCTTGCTTACACCTCAATTTCAAATGCTCCCCTGAACTTAGGGCAAAGACTTCCTATTGTCTAAGCCATATAGCTCTGGGTAATTTGTTGGAGATGTGCTAAGAAATTCATGCATGCCCAGTTGTTAAAACTTTTGCCAATGGCAAACTGAGAATGGTGTCCTCATGGGAGGAAGGCTAGTTAATTGGTACCTGGTGTTTTCAAGGTTTGCAGCAATTGGGTACTACAATGACAATGGAATTGAATGGCTATCGCCTTAAGGTAGATTGGCATTTTGGAGAAGAAAACCAGGAGAGCAACTTAATGTCAATTTAGAGTAAAGTGTGGAAGCCAGGGAGCCTGCTCCTAAATCCTAGAAAAAGGTAGAGAAAGTTTATCGGGAGCCTCAGGGCCTAGTTGTCAGAGGAGAGGGCTCAAAAACATATTCAGCTCTTGAGTAAGTAGATCTACTCTACAAAACTCAGGACTCCACCATGAAAGACGCAAACTCCCCTGCTAGAAAGGGGTGAATCTCAGCCTTCCTAACACCAATCTTGAAACATCCAATTCCACAATAGCCGCTGGTAGAGGAGGAACTCTGAGTCTTGAGAAAGAATGCAGGCTGAGTGGACATGTTCTGTTCAGTGTATTGCAGTACAGTGGTGGGAGGCCAAGGAGAGGTGTGGTGGGTGGAATAGACAGTGAAGTCCTGGTGGTTCCCCCAGTCGCCAGAGTGTTAGCGCTCAGCTAACACAACAGTCTTTATCTAGGAATTGCTTACCTATTGGCTTGCTCAAGGCCAAGCCCCAACCCTAGGGACGAACCATATCCTCTGATCAATCCCTGTTGAGTACAGAAGCTGGGTTTCCTTCTTTCATTCTGGATGACCCTGAAAGGCCTTTCCAGCTCCACTCTCCTCACTTTGGCAAACAACTGCATCACACTTTAATCTCCCATGGTGCCTGTACCTCTCACTCCTTTATAGGCATGGCTCCTGAAGCACTGACCACAAATTTGTGTCTGTCTCAGGACTTGTTCCCAGAAGTCTCCCCCTAAGAGTGAGTATTGCTATCATCACTCCATGGTGTGCGTGCATTGTCAAGAGTGGCAAAACAGGAGTTTGTAGTCTCTCATGCAGACCTCACATCTGACTGCTCCTAATTTCTCCGTACTTTGAGTCAGTTTTAGTAATGAATTTAAGAACATCTGGCCATTAACAGCTCCCTGCACACTTGTATCTGAATCAGACTCCTGAGACTAAACTCAGGCTTCTTTTTCTTTATTTTTTATTTCTTCAAGTTACATCTCAATTGCAGTCCCCTCCCTATTCCCCCTCCAGTCCCACCCTCCCACCCTCAACACCCCACCCTCAACCCCCCCATCCTCTTCCCTTGTTTTTTCTTTTAAGTTTAAGGTATATCTTATTTCCCCCTACAGTTTCCCCTTTCAGGCCAACAAATGGTTCTTTCTCTTATAATAATAAATACAATATAGTACAACAGAGGTAATTAGGCCACAGTTATGAGGGTTATATGGCTTAACGTACATTCCCAATGTCCAGTCCATATGTATTTGGTACCTGACTTTAACATTCTACTATCTAACCATCTCCATGAGTTTAAAGTTCTATATCTGACTCAACATTCATACTAACTTGCAACACAATTTTAAAAGTATCTTCTTAGATATATAACACTCTCTTGACTCATAAACAACTGAAAATTTAATTATGAGACTCTAGCTATCTGTTCTTCAACCACCTCAGAGACCTGAGAGGGATAAATATATCTGATTTTATAGGAAGTACAGGGCCTGCAGCTTCCCAAACTAAGATATGACATACCAGTGGCTGCCTGGACAGTTCCCATTTTCTCTCCATACATTACAGCATTGATCTTCAGTCATTTGGCCCCATTTCTCTGACAGACATTGATTGTAGAGCAGGAATTATGAAGGACTTGCCTACCCTGTCTTGGCAGAGCTAGGCTGTCGACTTACCTGCTTCCAGGTTTTGTCCTTTTTGGACAGCATTCTGTCTACAGTTGGAGCAAGGGGCTTTTCCTACCAAGGGATAGGCTTGCGACTAATTCAATCATCTCCCACTGGAGATTCTTCGATGCTCATCTTCTACTTGGAGGAGAATACGGGGTGCTGTCAGGAGTTGATATGTCTTGATATAAAAAAAATCTAAAGTTACGAAAACATCTTTGAATGCCATATTCTGCAGATCTCTTGAGGTTTTTGAAGAGGCCCTATCTATATCTCTTCTATTAGGGTAAGCAGATGTTGCTTGTCTCTTAGCAGGTTTATTTCTGATTAGCTTAGCAAGTAACTATAATAGGCTGTCATAGTACCTAACAGAATGACTGGCTTGCATAACCATTAGTTTGCACATCTTAATTATCCTAAACAGTTTATGACAATTAGTAGTAAAAGGCCGAAACATCACATTTCATTTTTTTTCTTTACCTCCTAACCCTTCCATCCCATTTCTCTGGGGTGGGGTGTCCTTATATAACAGTCCCTCATCTCAGTTGAGAGGTCGTATGAGGGCCAAGAGCCTCTTCATTCATTGGGGGTCTATGAAGCAGTACCATCAGTGAAAAGTGTCTCGTTGCCTGGGAGAGAGAACTACTAAATAAACAAACCAATAAGCAGACAATAGATAAAAAAGACTAAAAAACAGAAAAAAATATAACTAATATATAAAAAATAAATAAAAATTAAAAATAAGAAGTCTATGTCCAAGTTCCCTTTGGTGTGTTAGTTGTAGTATCGATACCTTCTACTATATAGCTAAAATCCTACTATAAGTGAATAGATGCCATATGCGTCCTTCTGAGTCTGGGTTAGTTCACTCAGGATGAGCTTTTCTAGTTCCATTCATTTGGCTGCAAATTGCACAATTTCATTATTCCTGATAGCTGAATAATATTCCATTGTGTAGATGTACCACAGCTTTTTAACCCATTCTTCGTAAACTCAGGCTTTTTACACCAAAGCCCTCTTAAGTGTTGGGAACAAAGAGCTCTTAAAAGATTTCAGGTTTACAAAGGCGCAATTTTGCTTGGAAATTGATGGGTTTAGCATTTTCAGTCAAGTTACCGTTTTATAGTTAGGTTTTGGATACCAGGACTGAGAGCAAGTAGGTTATGAAACATTTTCTGGAGATAATGAGGTGTTCTTGAGTATCCCTGAAACCTCCAAGGCAGACAGACACTGATTTAAAGTCTGTGTAACATGCGCTGTGCCTGCCAACCTCTTCTAATTAGATTGTCTGGGAGTAGACATGAAGAGCTAAGTAATTCCTTCACACTACACAAAGGGACTTCTCATGTGTGCGACTTGACCCAGAGGAGAACCAGCAGACAGGCTTCGTCTTTTATCTGAAAGGCTTTGGCAACCTCATTCCAGCTGAAAGGGAGAGCAGACACCGACCCACAGGCTGCCACTCAGGCCACAGCTGAGTTGGCTCATGTTATGTGACTTGTCCTGTGTGCTTGGTTGGTGCACAGATGGAAAGCATGCTTGTTGCTTTTTATGGAGGTAGTCACTGCCAGGGTTCGTTTAACTCGTTTAATACTGGCAAACTGAACAGAGAAGTCAATATTTGGGGACAAAGGCATGGGAGGTTAGCTTTAATACTTCCTTGTTTCAGGACCTAATTCCTGCTGAAGCCATAGAGGTTGTAAGCTTGCAGGCCTATACAAAATAACTTCATTCTGTGATATAATCAAGTAAGAAAGTCAACCCGCGGAATGAAAGAAAGCATTTATAAATAGTTTATCTGATGAGACTAGTATTTAAACAGGAAGAACTCTTATAGTTCAATAATAAAAGAAGCAACCTAGTTGAAAAAATATTGGAAAGAAACTTCTGCAAAGAAGTTATTCAAGTGCCCAGTAAGTCCACAAAAGATGCTTAACAGGAGCCATTAGGGAAGGGCAAATTAAATCCACAAAGAGTTACCACGAGGATGTCTGAATTCAAGCAGGCAAGGGATAATAGATTCAAGCATTGAATATCCTATGAATTGTGCATGAGATTATATGATGGAACCACTACTTTGGAAAATGACTTGGTTGCTCTTTAAAAGTGCTAAGTATATATCTAGCAGATAACCCAACAATTCATTACTACATGACACTTAGGAGAAATGAAGATGTGTATCCACACAAAATCTTAAACACAATTGCTCATAACAGCATTATTTGTGAAATCAGCCAAAGTGAAAACAACTCAAATAACTATCACCAATAAACAAATAGGATATATCCATACTGTGGTGGAGGTTCAGATTTATTTGGAGGCATGGTTGTGTTGAATGAACGTGTTTTTTGTTTGGTCTTAAGTATGGGATGTGGGGGGGGGTGCTTTGTCTACTGCTAAAAAACAGTCTTGTGAAAGGGGCATGCAAAACATCCTGATAGAAAAGTGCATGATGTTTTCCCAGCTGGAAAACTGTCACATGTGGGGAATACATTTACATGGACAGACTCCTTGGAGAGCTTGTGATCCATGATGGGAAGGTGAGCTCTACACAGTGGTATTTCCTTTAACTAAGTCTTAGATGGCAGAATTATGGAACAGAGCCATCTCAGGGTGCCCAGAACCCCAAGAAGAAAGCCACATTTATGGGACAGCTATTGAATTACTCTTTTAGGCCAAGTAATACCACAGTGAAAGCTTACTTTCTAAGATGTTGTTATTTCACACATTCAAAGACTATATTCTGACCATTTTTCAGTGTTATGGCTAATCATTCATAAACAATATTTAAAGTCTTCTGTTTTCAGAATCCTTATTATCTATAAGGAAATATAGAGAAAAGGACAGGAATGATCAAAGAATGGATTTTGTATTGAGTGATGTGAAGTACAAGGTATCATTGGAGGTTGAGAGTAGAAAGAATTCATTTCTGCCTCAGATTTCACCAAGCTTAGAAAGGTGTGTGTGTGTGTGTGTGTGTGTGTGTGTGTGTGTGTGTGTGTGTG
>CAJQZJ010034282.1:1090526-1121626 GCA_907164525.1 Lophiomys imhausi | reverse complement strand
TGTGTGTCTTTGTGTATCACTCTTGATTTTTTTCTTGGGTAGTTATTTTAGGAGCTAAAAACTGAATTGCATGTAGATTGAAAACAAATCCTTACAATTTAACAGAAAAATATCTAGCTATAAATAGATATGTACTTAAAATGTAGAATAAGATGAAGGTAATTTAACAAATTGATTTTATTTCACAGATGCAAAACTAAAGCAAGTTAACACCACAGATTTTTTTCAGTTGTTTGCTAGCCTTTTCTTCTCTTTATTTAAGATTTATTTTTATTTTCATTTGTCTGTGCATGTGTATGTGTTTGTGGTGTGTGTGTGTATGTGTGTGTATGTGTGTTGTGCGTGTGTGTGCATGCATATGTGTGAGCATGCTAGCAGGGCATTAGAAGAGGGCATAAGATCCGTGGAACAGAATCATCAAATGTGGTTGCTGGGGGCCAAACTCAGATCCTTTGGAAGATCAGCAAGCATTCTGAACAGCTGAGCCTCCTTCTCAGTCCCATCTTTTCTTCTTAATTGTGCATGAACGCTCTTTGTTAAAAAGATGGGTGACATTTACAAGCAGTACTTGTTGAGGTCAGTTCACCCAGAGCACAGAGGTATTGCGTGACATGTCTCACATTCAATTGCAAGGCATTCTGGAGAGAGAAAACTGCCTTCCCCACTTTCCGAATTGGAAGAGCGCGTCACACCCCACCCTATCCCATAATTGCATGAGTGAAGAACAGAGTTCACAGAGAAACTGAGGAGCTTAGCCTTTTAGACATACAGCCTTTTAGTGTTAATTTGGGCCGATTTGGAGACAGGTGTTTTGGTTTTCATAATGTTCTTAGTTTTATTTCTAATAACTGCAATCCTAACCACATTTCGCCTGCCTTCTGATCTTGAAATGAGTTCAACTGAAAAACTGAGTACTTAATTCAGTAATTTGAGATCCTGTTTTAAGTGTCTGTAGAGTTTGGGTGTTCAACAGGCCACGACTAGCAGCAGCTGGGCTGTACTTGGGTAGAATGGGGCAAGGCAGGCACTGGGGCCCACTGTGGGTGGGGCTTAGACTATTTTAGGATTAGATAGTGTTATGATGGAAAATTACTTGGATAGGTCAGACCTTTGCAAATAGAAGGAACACGTGGTTAAACAGACATGGAATGTGCACCTGGAGAAAATCCAGTTGTTGGGTTTGGGTACATACAGTGTTAAGTGTGGACCTCATGACAATCCAACAGAGCATGAGGAGACATTTCTCCTAATATACGCCAGATAGGCCTAAGCCCAAGACCCTGGTGGAATCATCAGTGGCTGTCCCTCAACACAGAGAAAAACTGGAGAACCCACACTTTCCCCAGGCAGGAGCCCTACTCTGACTTGGATGATGGTCAACTTCTGAAATTTACGTCATCTTTCTGAAAGAGGAGGACAGAGGGGAGGGGAAATTTTAAGTGACTGGAAAATCTTTAAAGTGATAGACAAACTTAAAAATGAATAGATTTTCCATGCTCAGAAAGGATGGAGGTTTAGGGTAAACTTGGGTTTTAATTATAGAAAATGTGGGTAGTGAGGTTTCTGTCTACCCAAGCCCATGCCAATAACAGCCATACTACACACACAGGAAGGGAGAGGCTATTCCCCTGAAGCCATATGCCTTAGCAATCTAGGACTGTGGCTTTCTGAATTGATGTCTTGTTTCCTTAGATAGCTGTTCTATTTAACGCCATTTGCTAAAACACAGTCCAGTGAATTTTCCATAGATGCTTCAATGACCAAGACCTAAGGAG
This sequence comes from Lophiomys imhausi, assembly GCA_907164525.1. Lineage (NCBI taxonomy): Eukaryota > Metazoa > Chordata > Mammalia > Rodentia > Muridae > Lophiomys > Lophiomys imhausi. The sequence goes on along the minus strand of CAJQZJ010034282.1, from coordinate 1,119,851 downwards.
AAATGTTCAGATTTCAAAGAAAAAATGAGCATGCTTGGTTTTTTTCTACTCTGAAGATGTGCCTGGGGAATGTGAACTTCCTTACCAAATGCTTCTATGAAAACTATCTACCTACAAACCTGTTGTTTCACAAATAAACTTATAATATTATTAATAATGGGAACTCGAATTTTCACTGGAGTTGGACTGATGCTACTCCCAAACTTTCATTGAGGCTTGGTCAAATCCCATATAGCTGCCAGACCCCAATTCTTCATCCCTAAAATGCTGGGACTCCTTCATAATCTCTAAGCCTACAGCCAGCACATTATTTGACTCTTTCTTTCATTAAAATTAACATCCTCATAATGTGATAGTTAATATTGCCATCTTAACAGGATCTAGAATCACCAAGGAGCTAAGTCTCTGGGCATGTCTGTGAGGGATTTTTTTAGATTAAGTTAGTCAAAGTGGGGAAACCAATCCTAACCTTGTATCCCCCACCATGGGCTGTGGGGTTTGAAGTTCATAAAAAGCAGAAATGCAGTTGAGCTCTCTCTCTCTCTCTCTCTCTCTCTCTCTATTTTGTGATGGTGGATACAATGTGATCAGTTGTCCCAAGCTCCTGTATCTCTGACTTCCCTAACATGCTGCACCATATCCTTGAACTGTGGGCCAAAATAAACACGTGACTTGTTTTTGTTAGGTATTTTATCAAAGCCTGAGAAAAGAACTGAATAAAATAATGAAGTCCTTTCTAATTTTAGTTTTCCTTCTCATATTGGCTTTATGTCATATTATATCATGTATCATCTGTTCTGACCAAATTATCATGGAGATGATTACTCATCTTCCTAAAGTTTGAACCACAATTTTATCTTTATAAGCACAAAGGGCAGGGAGAGTAATGATGCCAGAACTGCACCAGGCTTTTAGTTCAAATCACTTCATTCTGCTTTGTTGACTACAAGGAACTGTGGGTTAGTTACTCTTTGAGGAAAGGAATTGTCCTAGGTAAGGTGAAAGGGAGTAGGTTTTTCCGTATGGAAAGGACACTGGCATAGTCTAGCAGACACACCTGAAGACAAAGCATGGTCTGAGCTCTTTATGCCCAGCTTCACTGGCAGCCTCATGAACGGAGTGTTGCATTGCACTTAAGGGCAGTTCACAGTATTTGTAATTTGCTTTTAAGCACAAGTTTGCTAAATGGAGACCTTGGAAAATTGTAGCCAGTGATATTCTGTAAAAAGGGTATCATGCCAGGAAGGAATGCACAATTATTATAGAGAAAGAGGACTGCAGAAGGAAAAACAAGGTGCTTTGAAATGATACCAGAGACAAAATTCAGTTAGCAATTAAATACAACATGAAAATAAATAGAAAACAGCTCTACCTGCAATCCCAGAGGCTTGTAGCCATCAGGAACTACCAGATAAAAACTGTCCCCCAATTCCCTGCCTGTTGGGCTAATATCCAAAATATATAAATAACTTAAGAAACTAAACACCAACAACCCAAATAATCCAATTAAAAATGGGGTACAGAGCAAGCTAAACTGAGAAATTCTCAAAAGAGTAATCTTTAATGGCTGAGAAACACTTAAGGAAGAGTTCGATGTCCTTAGTCATTAGGGAAATGCAAATCAAAAGAACTCTGAGATTCTATCTTCCATCTGTCAGAATGGTTAAGATCAGAAACTCAAGCAACAGCACGTACTGGCAAGGATGTGTGCAAGGGGAACACTCCTCCACTGCTGGTGGAAATGCAAACTTGTACAACTACTTTGAAAATAAATCTGGCAGTTTCTCAGAAAATTGAGAATAGTTCTTCCTCAAGACCCTGCTATACCAATCCTGGGCATATACCCAAAAGATGGTCCACCATACTACAAGGACACTTGCTCAACTATGTTCATAGCAGCTATATTCATAATAGTCATAAACTGGAAACAACCCAGATGTCCCTCAACCAAAGAATTGATAAAGAAATTGTGGTATATTTACACAATGGAATACTAGTCAGCTATTAAAATCAAGGACATCATGAAACTTGCAGGCAAATGGATGGAACTAGAAAATATCATCCTGAGTGAGGTAACCCAGACCCCAGAAGACATCCATGGTATGTACTGACTTATACATGGATATTATCCATAAAGTACAGGATAAACATGCTACAAACAAAGGACCCAAAGAAGCTAAGTAATAGAGAGGACCCAAGGAAAGATGCTTGAATATCACTTAGAACAGAAAATAAAATAAACATCAGAGGTAGATGGAGGAAGGGAATGGAAAGGGGAATGGGAGGATCAGGAGTGGGGGAGCGAGGGCTGGGAGAGAGAACGGCAATCATCTGGCAGGGAGGGCATCTAGAGGACATGCCATAGACTTGTGACAGGGGAAGTTCCAGGGAGTCTATGGGGGTGACTCTAGATGAGACTCATATGAGTGGAGGATCTGGAGCATAAAGTGGTCACCCCCTGTAGTGAAGCTGGACTCCCAGTAGAGTGATAAGGACACTAACCCCCTCCCTCAGCCACAACCTTCAAACCAAAATTTGTCCTGGCTACAAGATGTGCAGGGACAAATATGGAGCAGAGACTGAGGGAATGGCCAACCACTGGTTAACCCAACTTGAGACTCTGCCGCCATGGCCAAAAGCACTTTAAGCCTAGTGAGTCATTAAAGGTTCCCATGAAGTTGAGATTCATTTTTTTACTACACCCCCCTCCAAGGGAAACTGAGATTCAGAAAGGTCAAGTAGCTCAGGGTCACACAGCTAGGTGACAGAGCTAAGCTTAAATACAGGACAGCTGACACCTGAGTCCACCTCTTAACCTTTGTGTATCAAAGTGAATAGGGTCACTCTATCTACCTGCACAGCAGGAGTCTCAGAATGCTGTGGGACTTGGCACTGGAGGTGCAGAATGGAAACAAGAGAGGTAAGAAACAGAAGCAAAGGCACCATAGCCCCAAGAACATGTAAGCAGGCTGTGCAATACAGTGTACTCCCTAACATGCAATGCTACTGCTTCACACGCGGCCTGAAGCCTGCTTGGAATATCATTCCTGCTGCAGCAGAATGGCACTTGCCTAACATGCCTTTCTTTTCTTTTTTTTTTTTTTAAATACTTTATTTTTTTTTCTTCAAGTTACATCTCAGTAACAAACCCCTCCCTATTCCCCCTTCCTATCCCGCCCTTCCACCCTCTTCCCCCCAGAAGTTTCCCCTTTCAGTCCAACAGATGGTTCCTTCTCTTATAACAGTAAGTATTATACAAAACAATAGATATAAATATGCCACATTTATGAGAGTTAAATGGCCCAGTATACCTTCCCAATGTCCAGTTTATACATATTTGGACCCTGACTTTAACATTCTACTATTTAACCAACTCCATGAGTTTAAAGGTCTATATGTGACTCAACATTCATACTAACTTGCAACACACTTTTAAGAGTATCTTCTTAGATCTATAACACCCTCTTGATTCCTAAACAGTTCAAAATTTAACTATGAGACTCTAGCTGTCTGTTCTTCAACCACCTCAGAGACCTGAGAGGGATAAATATATCTGCTTATATAGGAAGTGCAGGGCCTGCAGCTTCCAAAAGTAAGAAAGAACATACCAATGACTGCCTGGACAGTTCCCATTTTCTCTCCATACATTCCAGCATCAATCTTCAGCCTTTGGGTCCTGTTTCTCTGACAGACATTTGTTGTAGAGCAGGGATTATGAAGGACTTACCTACCCTGTCTTGGCAGAGTTAGGCTGTCGACTTCCCTGCTACCAAGTTTTGTCCTTTTTGGACAGCAGTCTGTCTGCAGTTGGTGCAAGGGGTTTTTTCATGCCAAGAGAAAGGCTTGCCACTAATTCAACCATCTTACAGTGGAGGTTCTTCGATGCTTATCTTCTACTTGGAGTAGAATAGGGGGTGCTGTCAGGCGCTGATATGTCTCAATATCAAAAAAAAAATCTTGATTTAAGATAACATCTTTGAATGCCATATTCTGCAGATCTCTAGGGGTTTTTGAAGATGCCCTATCCATCTCTTGTATTTAGATAAGCAAATGTTGCTTGTCTCTTAGCAACTTGATTACTGGGTAGTTTAGAGAATATCTGTGATAGACTGTCATAGTAGCTAACAAAGTGACATGTTTGCATGACTAGGAGTTTGTTTTAACTATCCTAGACCGTTTTAGACGGTTGGTATCAAGAGGTCAGAGCTTCACATTTTATTTTTAAGTATCTGTAGGTATGATACCATTAGGAAGCGTTACCTTTAAATTTGTATCAATATACAAAGATCTATTCAATTGTGGTTAAATATACTCTTAATTATGTAACAATATACAAAGATCAATGCCTATGTAGCCCAATACAATCTTAATATTATGTCCATATACAAGGGTCAATACTATTGTGGCCAACTATAATCTTAATTTTGTATCAATATACAAAGATCAATACCGATGTAATCCAATACAATCTTATTTTTGCACAATAAACAATGGTCAATACCGCTTTAGCCAAATAAACTACTAATTTTGTATCAATATACAAAGGTATAAGGGCATATTCAATAATCTGTCCCTTCTTCTTGGACCTTCCTGTGCTATGTCTATATCTCATTTTTCTCAAGCCCATGCACTCCTACGTAGGAGAGGAAGAAGGATACAGAAAAGGAAAAGTAAGAATTCCCTGGGGCTAACCTCCAAAACCCATTAAGACAGGACCATTTATCAGCTTGTAGTCTCTTCCCCTACATAACAGAGTTTTCAGTTGTCCTTCAAATAACCAAAAAGAAGGGCGGAGAAACGCCCTCCCCACCCTCTGGGCATGGGACGTCGCTCTCTTAAAGTGACTTCCTGCTGATTTGGGTCGTAGTAGACCTGTTTGGGGCCCGAACCCAAATGGGAAAAAATGATTAAAAATGTTAGTACACTCCTTTTATGTTCAGTCCTTCTGTTCTCAGCTGTTTAAATGACCTAAGGGGTTTGTAGGCAGAAGCTGATCTTGCAGGTTTCACTGAGGTTCCGGCCGGGGCATTGTGTAGAGCTGAGCGGTCCCAGTGACATTGGATTGCTGTGGTGGTTGCAGGCCCCCGATGGAGACAGCTATTGAGGAAGTCTGCCAGGCAGAATCAACTGGGTCATTCGTCCTCCTTGGTGCCTGATTCTGCTCTCTGCTGAGGTTTCCGCTGTCCAGCCGTCCCCGGGCTCCCCAATGGACGCTTCGATTCTAACATGCCTTTCTTCTGACCAAGAATCTACAGTTCCGAAGATATCTCCATTTTCTCATAATATTCACCTCCATGCCATTTTATTTACTTTGTGGTCACTTTTGTACTGCCGTTCAGAGGTGAGATAATGTGTGCAAAAGGAACTCAGAAGGGAGCCCTGGCTTGCCTTTTTTTTTTTTTTTTTAGAGCCTGCACACTTAACAAATTGCTCTCTTATCCCTCATGAGCGCAGTTCTTTTATTCTTTTCCTGTATTATAAAGTAAGTTTTACTCACATTTCACTTTGGATATTTGTATCTGGAGCCAAATCTGACAAAGCAGCCAGGTTGCCTAGCAGAAATGTTCTCTAACTTGGTGTTTGCCTCACCCCTCAGCTGTGGTGGGCATCAGAGCTTCTAACATTATTGAGGTCTCGGTTATCATCTTAACCCATTTCAAACACTGGACTTGGCCAAATCCTTGGGTTCTATGGGACAAAATGTATCCCTGTAGGGAGACTGCAACCGACAGGGGAATGAGGAAGAAGAGAGCATCTCAACAAAATTAACAACACTTAACTTGCTGTCTGCCAGAAATGGAATGTATCCACCATTGAGGTAAACAGGTTGTAGTACCACCACAGCCCGAGGCAAGAGCAGTGACTGCTGGACTCTGTTCAGATGGTGACTTTAGTTTTCATTATAACTTAATTAGAAACAGCTGGACATTCAGAAGGCTCAAGTAACTTTTCCAATGATGCAGAGGGAAAGAATTTTTGGAGTAACCTAACTGGCACTCACTATCCTGACTGGTTTCATCAGAAAAATAATTTGCAAGAAAGCCCCAAGCTGCTCTTGTGCCTGGTGACTGTCATTATGTATATTCATGTGACACGTCCCCTCCCCGCCCCATCGTGCTTTATATTACATCATCAACATCCATTTTATGTTCCAAAGGTTTTTTTTAATAACTACACATTTGAATCTAAAAACTCAACTGCACCAAAATCTGAAACATATTGATCTTGACCTCATATAACCTGTCACAGTTAAAACGGAGGCAAACTAAAAATACTGTATAACCCTGTGTTCAAGCTGTGTGTATAAGGCTTGTATGAAACATAAGCACATTTCATACTTAGACTTGAGTCCCATCACTAAGATATTATACTACGTATATGAAACATTTCAAATTCCCTAAAAAATGGTGAAATATGGAACACTGTGGTAGGTTCCAAGCACGTCAGATATTCAAAAATTTTAACAATCAAAATGTCTTTTTTTTTTCATTAAGTCATGGACATATGGAAAAACATTTCTTTAAAGGGTTGGAGAAGTTAGAGGTTGACTTAACCCTGCAAATATAAGAGGAGATGTGTTCTCTTAGACGTGGACCACAGCCTGTTTTTCTCTGTTCGTAGCCTCCAATATAGCATTGGTAGTATCTATGCATCTTCTACACAGGGCCAGATGCCACCCAGACAGGACCCCGTTCCCCCTGCCTTGCCTGGGTGGTTCTTCACAGTCTGCCTTGGGTCCTTGAATATATCTGATTAGTTTTATAGAGAAATCAAGAGAACTCTGCTTCTTTGCTAGTGGCCATGGGGTGCTCTCGGTGTGTGCAAGCCAGAAATTGAACATCCACAACCACTGCTTTATTCAGTCCTCTTGAAAACAGTTTGTGGTGGATTTTATTAAAATCTTTAGATAAAAGCTGAAGGGAACAGGGCTCAGAATGCTGACAGATGCCCAGGTTCATGTGGCTGATATGTGCTAATATGTGAACCCAGGCTCTTCAGCACTGGCACCTTGGTGTCTTGAGGGACACACACTTCTGATCATTATTGCACCAATATGAGAATCACGCCCTCGAAAAGTCCTGCTTCAGAGTCAGGACATTAAAGACGATGTAAGCACCCTAGAGCAGGTACTTTACTACAACAAACACACTTGTCATTTTCAGATGACCAACGTCGTGACAGTATGTGGCATTTTCAGCCTACAGCTCTTCTTGGAAGTGTCACAGTTCTTGAAGTTCTGTCACCCTCAGAATGGGATCCAACTTACTTCTGCTATTCGATAGTATATTCTTATTTTGTCTCTCCTTCTGGTTCCACAAGATGTATTTGGGGGAAACAGTAGATCTAACGACAGGGTGTTTGTGAGAATTATATGGGGCTGTGGGAATGATACACACAATAAGGGCCCTGCATTGCTATGGTTGCAACTTATTAGCACTAGTGATTATAACTTATTCTCACTGTAGCAGGCGAAAGTTCTTTATCAGTATCACCTGTGATTTCCACCTGTGAAGCTAATGTATCCCCAGTGCATGCTGGACTGAGAAGTGCTCTATGGAAGCAAGGTGCCTTAGGGTCAAGATGAAATGTAGTCGTTTGTTGTGCTATTAATTTATGAGAGGCCTTGCCAGAGCAAACAGCTGACCTCTCAGGGCTCGTCTGTCTCTCGGCAGCTCAGATAATGATGCACCAGTCATCACTAGCTTAATGGCCCCACTAATGCTTTCAGACTTTATTGTTTAAATCAGATGAATGAAAACAAAACAAAACAAAATAAAAAACTATGGATGTAAGAGTTTGGTCATGTGCAATTTAAGAGTGCAAAATAAACGTGGGTTAAAATGAATGCAATCTTTGTGACCTACTGTGGAGAATAAACTGTGTTAGGATAATGCAGGCTGAGTGGGAAGTGGACACTTACTTGAGTAATAAATAATTAGTTCATGAAAATGTTTAAAAACGTTCAGAAATGGGAAGTCTTAGGAGGCAGCAGTCAACTTTTAGTTACTATAAGGTCATTCATTCAAATGTGCTTCATTCCCTGTGGTTTTTAGTCTCTATTCCTTTAGAAAATATCTAGTCTCTTTTCCAGTTAGAGAGAGGGGGGATAAAAGTAAATTCTACCCACTTAAAGCTTTAAACCCAGGGGGAAATATGAACTGTACTGATTCAAATAGAAATTAGAAATACTGAGCTGTCTAGGAGGACCCCATTAGTGTGACAAATTTCTAGAAACTAGAGAAGAAGAAGAAAGTTTTCTAAGCATCTGGCCAGTGGGTCATGGTGCTTCTCCCAAGCCACTCCTAATCAATGACATGATGATAAGATCTGCATGTGGGAATAATTTTGTGTGTTTGATTCCTGTGGTCCCAAGGACAATCTTTGTGCTATAGTTTTCTCCAAAAGGGTTCCAGGACACAGTGTGGAAGTCAGAGGCTTTGAGGCAATGTAGTTCCTCTCCTGCCTATGGGATGACAGACCCACTGGCCACCTAACTGAGCTTCCCTCGTGTCATCTAGAGACTTGGGATAATACCTAGTCTGCAGCTTGCTCAGAAGTTCAGTGAAGTGTCACGATTATGCAAGGTGTCATCCTGACCCCTGGTACACCAATGCACATAAGATAGAAATAAATAAATTTTTAAAAAATTTTAAAAATAAATAAAAATCCATACATTTAAGTTAAAAACATTTAAAGATATTGAGATTGAGATTTAATGATCACATAAAAATATTTAGAAATATTTTACTGATTACAAAAACTATGCCATTAAGATGAATTTTATTGCTTCTTTTCTTTAAAAAAATTATTTATTGCTATTTTATGTGCATGTGTATTTTGTCTGCATGTATGTCTGTGTACCACATACAGTATCGGTAAAGGCTAGAAGCAGGTGTTAGATCTGGATTAGAGTTACAGACAATTAATTGTGAGCCACATGGATGCTGGGAATTGAACCTGGGTCCTCTGGGAGGGAATACAGTGCTTTTAACCAGTGGAGTCATCTTTCCACACCTCTCAGCCCCCCTGCACTGTTTCTTTTTTCTTGTTTAAATGTAGTAAATTCCACTGTGGTTTGTGTGTATTCCTAAAGCAACAGGCAATTCTAAAACACAAACATGCTAACTGATGCAGGAATCCTCCACTGAGTCCTGCCAAGGCAGATTTTTCTTGGAAAAATCTGTCAAGGCAATGACTCATGCTTTGGAAGAATGCTGTGGCTTTTTTGTTTCCCTTTCAAAATGACTGTCCTCTTATGATCAAGCTTATTGGATATAGTCACAGATAAATGAGTTTCTTGTTTTCAAAAGCTAAAAACCATGGACAGGAGTTGCTTTTATAAAAGAAGTGCCCAGTCCGATGGATGTTTGTTGTACTCAGTGGAGACTTGCATTAAAAAATGTAGACATTTGAAAAGTCTAAAAAGAGAGACCACAGTATTTGTCAGTGAATACATCAGCTTAAAGCTGCTGTTGGCCTTTGTGTACTGCTCATGAAAAATGTCTTTCAGGGGGCTACAGAGGTGACTCAGCAGCTAGGAACACTTTCTGCCCTTGCAGAGGATCAGAGTTTGGTTCCCAGTTCCCACATGATGGCTCACAACTACCACAACTCCAGTTCCAGTGGATCCGGCTTTCATATGGTGCACATAAACGCATGTAGGCACATATGTACACATGTAAACAAAAACAATAAAGAAATACTTTAAAATGTCTTTTATTATCATTTTCATGGGTTTTTAAAATCCTTTTTCCTTGACTGTTTTGTGTCTTGATTTCTTGCCTTCTATAGTACTTTTTAATTTCTCCTGTGTCATTTTCATTATATATTTCTTATATTTTCTGTGGTGATACGTAGGAAATTTTTTTGATAACTTTTTCTTTTCTTCAGTTTATAGTTTGGGAATCTAGTAGGCTACTTCTTTCACATTACACTTTGAATTTTGATATAAACAGTAAACATGCATCAAAGTAACTCAAAATTAAGGTATACACAGGAACAATTTAAATGCATTTCTTGCCTGGGGAGCTGGCTTGATATTTAGGAGCACTTGTTGCTCTTGCAGGGAACCTGAGTTCATTTACCAATATCCACATGGTAGCTTACAGTCACCCTTGAGTCCAGTTCCAGGGGATCTGAGGCCCACTCTGACCTCTGTGGGCACCAGGTACACACATGGTACACATACGTACATGGAGGCAAACACTCATATGTAAAATAAAGTAAATAAATCAGATGAATTTCTAATCTAGTTATGATCCAACTTTTTTGCACTAGGCTGTGTGAGCATTTAATAAAAAATTTCCCCTTCTACATGTCTTGACCAATTATTGGCAGTACACTGTCAGAATAAGCTGTATTAAGATATCCTGAGACCCATGAGAACCCTCATGGTTTTTTTTTTCACACAGATAGACCCCTCTTTGCAGCATTGCGACAGGCTTTTGTCTAATGCACAGACACAAACGAAGCCTGTTCATTCACCCACCCATTCCTATCAACAAAGATACTGTGCAGAGCTTCTATTATTTTAAACATGAGATATGTTTAACCTATTCTGTGTTATGTGTCTTTGTGTATATGCATTGGTGTGGGTGTGATAAATGTGTGTGTGGTATATGTGTGTGTGTGTGTGTGTGTGTGTGTGTGTGTGTGCATGTTCCCATACATTTGCAGGCATGTGGCATGTGTGCTCAGAGTCCAGAGCAGCCTCTGTCATTCTCTGCCTCATTCCATTTGAGGTAAGGTCCCCGCTCAACCTGAAGTTGTGTTTTTCAGCTAGGCTGTTAAACCCGCAAGTCCTGGTGATCCTCCAGTCTCTGCATCCCTCAGTGCAGGGTTGCAGGCATGCTTGTGGTGCTGGGGTCTGAATTTTGGTCTTTATGCTTGTGTGGAAGGCTGACCCATTTCTCTAGCCCAAGTTCAGTCTGTTCTCAACAGAGGATCCCTTCTCTTTATTCCTTTCTTGAGGGGAAAGGGTGGTCCCAGCATTCAAGCTCAGGGCCTTGTCCATGCTAGGCAAATGTTTTTCCACTGAATTACTCTCTACCTCAACACTTCCATCATGACCAGGTGACTTCATATAGAATTATCTATCATTTTATATGATATATGATATATATATATCATATATATATATATATATATATATATATATATTTGCAAGAATTTCCCATTGAGGAGTTTCTGGATCTCCCTATTAAACACTAGTTTCTTGCGCACTATCCAGCCATGTCAGTTCTGCCCTGCAGAACATATCTTCATCCGTGTTGAGCTCTGGACTGTATACCTACCCATATCAGCAAGAAGAGCTGGGGACAGAACAGAGGATGACACAGCAATGACTTACGCATAAATGGCTATGAACCTCTTTAGCAGCCCACTAGACCCACCCACATGCATCCCTAACTCTTCTTCCCTCACATGGAGCCAAGAACTCTCATTAAAATCTGAATATACTGCACATGAGAAAAGGGGAAAGGGCAGGACGGACAGAGGTCTCAACCAGAAGCACTTAAAATTTTGTAAATATTTTAAAGCATATTTTACAAGAACATCTGACCATGTAAACACATTTCTAAGACTGTCCCCAGTGTCTTGGAAGAATCCCATGAGTGTGAAGTGTCAGCTTTATGAGCTACACAGCCAGCCTCCTCCTTATATTAACCCTAAACCAACACTCCAGGCTGTGTCCCACATGTCTTAGCTCCACTTCTATGCCAAAGTGTTCCATATACAGCACTGGGTATATCAGTTGTGTGCATGTTTGGCTTCCCCCCCCATTTCAGAATGTGGAGAAGACATGTTACCATATCCTTCTTGGTCTTGTTTTAACCCAGGGGTGTCATTTGCATTATAATGAAAACTTGATCTTTCCTTTCTTATTCTGATACCCCAGTCTTCCTCATTGTGTCTTTTTTTTTTAGTTTTATGATTATTTATTACTTCAAGTTACATAAGTTACATCTCCATCACAGTGCCCTCTTTCTACCCCTCTCAGTCTCACCCTCCCACCCTTTACCCCCCTCTCCCTCCTATCCTACTCCTCTGGAGTGAGGTGTCCCTACATATCAGGTCTCCCCCCCCCCCCAGTTCAGCAGTCATATGAGGGCTAAGCGTTTCCTCATATACTGGGGGCTTACATGGCAGAACCACTAGGGCAAAGTGTCGCAGTAACAGGTAATAAAGTCTATGTTCCTGTTCCTTTTGGTGTGTTGGTTGTAGAATAGTTTTCCTATACTATATGGCTAAATCTAATTATAAGTGAATAGAAGCCATGTGCATCTTTCTGAGTCTGATTGTGTGTCCTTTTTGTGTATGATTTGAGTGTGAAATGTCTCTGTCAGGCTCACTCGTGTGGCTGAACACTTGGCCCCCAGTTGTTGGTGTTGGTGTTTTGGGGAGGCTATGGAGTCTCCAATACTGTAATGTTTACCTAGCAGAAGTGGGTTAATGCAGAAGGTCTTAAAGGTGTTATTCACTTCCAGTTCCCACCAGGACTATCTGTTTCCTGATCTGCCAAGAATTAAAAAAAGAAAGAAAAAAAAATCACACCATAAGCTTCCAACAGCAAAAGCTACCTCAACCACAGTGCCTTTCCTGCCATGATGGATTGAATACCCTGAATCAAGGAGCCAAAGTAAATTTCTCCTGTCTCAATTTGCTTGTTCTGTCAACTTGACCACAGCAATGATAAAAGTAACTAATACTGTTCCATATGTTTTATTTACTCTGTTTTTCACTGTGATTAGTGAAAAGAACCATCTGTCACTGAGAAAAGATGAACAGTCAAATTCAAAGTGTCAAAGAAACAGGATCAAGAACCAAGTCAGACTCTGTTCCCATCGACAGAAGAAAGTTAACCAAGATATGCCACTGTTGTGGATATGATAGCATATTTGTCACAGCATAGATAACTTGGAAATGTTCCAGGAAGAGTATGAAAAATTCATAGGGGGTGATGCAATACAATCCCAGAAGAATGTGTAACTCAGTTGGGATATAAACGTTTAGAAGAATTCTTAGTCCTAGTCAGAAAGAGATGTTATAGCTGCCTTTCAATAATCATGGTAGCATTTTCTAGGAAAAGGGTGAATAACTTAGACTGTTGCGAAGCAATCCAAATGAAAGCAAATGGATTAAATTAAGTAAAGGATAATTAGTGCCAACTACTGGGAAACTCTGTAAGGCTATGGAAATCCCCCAAAGGAGGTACAAGTAACAGCATTACTGAGAAAACGGTATTATCACAGTGGCAATAGTAACTGCTCTCAGTTTGTTCCAGGGACCAAAGAGAAGACCAGTCATATGTTGACTGTCTTCTCCAAGTAATATGTCCATGTGGTAAATGTATTACTACTTACTCAGTGATAAATTAGGAGAACATATTTCTTCATTAACATAATAATGCACTCACCATCACCCAAATAATTCAATTATTTAAAGTTCCTAATTAAAATGCAGTTATCTCCTATAAGAGCTGAGTTTCCCATTGAAAGCCAGTTAATTTTGATGCTGTGGTGCAGTAAAGAATATCAAGTTGCAAAGAGATGAGAGCAGAGGTTACAAATTGAATCTAGCAAGCCTACTCTTATGTATTGTTACTTGTGTTATGTCTTCTAGGTGCTCCAAGTTGAAAAGGGTTTTGAAGAAAATAATATCCTGCTTTGTGAGTGGTGTATGCCGTGATATAAGGTAAGTTAATAATGTCTTACCTGCCTATCACATATCACACCCTTGTCAGAATCCCAGATGCCATGTGGACACTGCTGTCATGTCCTGGAACTGATGTCCTCTGCTCTGTGCTTGAAGGACACCAACAGCAGTAGAGAACCCATAGCTTGGCTCTGAAAATCAAGACTACACTATTGAGTCACACTTTGGTTTCAGGGAATGTGCATGGTGGTCTTTTTTTTTTTTTACAGCTATGCCATTGGAACCTTGAGGAAATTGAGGCTAGAGAAACTATTTCACTTGTCAATGGCCATGAGGCAGTTTTTAGGCAGTGTTGGACTTGGAAGTTAGCCCCACCTGTCTCCCAGATGTGTGATTTGAAGTTCTATGAGGATTAAGGAATCCTGTCTTACTGCCAGTAGGCTCCCTGGTAGCCATGGGAGATTGGTAAGAAAACTGTGTACAGGTCTGCCTGACCATTGCTGACCTGGTGCCCATTTGAATTGGAAGGTTCTGTTTTCTCTCTCCTTTGGATGTTTTAAGATCAGCCGTATCTAGTTCCTCAGGGCTCAGTGCTTCATTGGGTACTTTAATTTGAGAGACACAAGAATAGTGGACTCTGAAACACTCCATCAAAGCTTGGATTGAAATGTAGTGTCCTGTATCACACAAGGCATGGAAGTGGGGACTCTTCACTTTTGTCTAGAGAACGATAAACCAGCCCAAACAATCATTTCTGGCTAGCCAATGACAAGAGCCTATCCAGGAAAAGACATGGAGTCAGATTCTCCTACAGACCACTCCCTATGTTAACCTTGACCCCATTCCAGTTAATATACAGACCCAGGAGTGGGAGGTGATTTCCTGCCTTGGTGTGGTTATCATCCGCTTTTCATTTTGTATTACTTGTGCTTTTATGTCCTGCTCCCATGGCACCCCAGGGTTTGTGTCAACATAAGGTCAGGCACCTTCATCCTCCCCAAAGGCTGAGCAAGACACACAGAGAAGTAGAATCTCCTACCATCAGAAAGCTGAGCTCCACCGACTTCTTCTCAGCACAGATCCATGTTTAGTCTACGGCCTCTTGAGTTTAGCACTGTGCTTTACTTATTTTCCAGGTTGGGCCCAGGGTGAAGGCCAATGGGAAATTAAGAGTAGGCTGTTGGAAGAACCTGATAGAACTGGACTTCTCTCCTCCTAAGAAGACCAGAGCGATGCTTACTGTGGGAGTTGGGCAATTGTTTTCTTTGTACATGATTGGCTTTGGCTTGCCCACAAGGCCAGTGTTATTCTAACAACAACTGGGACTGTGTGGAATGAATGGAATTTAACGTGGCAGGCCAGAGTACTTAATCCTTAGAGCACCATTTGAACAGCTGGTAGCCATTCCTACATCTATTGGGTATGAATTTGGACTCTCTTGTATGAAGCAGTATGCATTACTGCATCCTTATCTAATACTTATAAAGGAAATATCCAGTGTAACATATTTATCATAGTGCCTGGCACGCAAGTGCTTCATACAATTAACAATCAACAAAACTAGTACAATTTTATTGCATAAGTAGCATCATCATGCTGTGTGTAGTATAAGAGATCTTAATCTAAATATAAGCATATTATCCATATGCCACAATGGAAACTTTATAACCATTAAATGACTTTCTCATATATTTTCATTTGAACCTAAGAACAGTAGTTCAAAATCTACCTTCTACATTAGAATTTCTTCATTACCTCTAAAGTCTTTCCACTCTGAACTGCCATAAACTCAAATCACTTCTGCTTCCCTCTTTCCTGGACACCCATGGCACTGAGCCAGTCTTCATCAGCACTTCTCTGAGCCCCAGGATGTGAATATCATCAACAGCCTGCTGACTGGGTGTGGGTGGGAGGCAACCTAGCTCAGAGTGGGTGGAGTCAGGGTTGTCCAATTATTGTGGGTGATCAACTTTGTGAGTTTGCTAATCAGAGACCTAGACCATCTGATGATGCTCCAGGCCAATGGCAGACCCTGTTTCAAAGGAGGTGAATGGTTTTCCCAAGGATGACATCTCAGGCTGTCTTCTGATCTGTGCAGTCCTGCACACACACACACAAACATAGGTAAAAGGTTGTATTAATTAGGATGTGGCATATCTTTGGGAAGCCATCATTTAAACTACCACCTAAAGTCAAGTTTACATGTCCTAGTAACATTTTTGAAAGTACGGGATTTCTTTTTCATGGGCTGCTTATCCTTGACATAATTATACTTCACATGTCCCTGGTACACATTAAAAACCAATCCAGTCTGGCTTCTCTGGCCTCTGCCTGGGCAGCTGTGCTTTCTCTTCTCTGTTTCCTGTTAATCTGGTTCACTAGGAGATGATTGCATTAGAAGTCGAGGTTAGGGAGGCACAGAGCTAGCACACAAAAGCTTAAGGGAGTCCCCAAAACTGTAGTTACTAAGATAAATAACAGTGATTTCAGAAGTTTTTTTTTTAACTCCCTTACATTTATTCAAATGATATTTTCCTCACTTAATGGAATTTTGTGGTGTCCCCTGAAGTTTACAGACAGGAGGAAGGTCTCTCTTGCCTCATCCACAGTTTACATATTTTGTGAAATTGTAGTGAGTACCAGTCATCTCAGCCTCTGCTTGTGGCATTCTCTAATAATGAGGACATTGAAAACAAAAATCTGTTTTTTCTTTCCTATCCTTCATATTTCTATCATAATCTACATCATAGGTAAATAAAAGTAGTGTATAAGTTTCTAAAGATTTAGTATTTCTCAGTTAACCTCGTCCCTTCTCTGAATCTTCACAACCAGTCTGTCTCCCAGTTTTTGCCTACCTCAAAGTCTAGAGGGAAAACGAAGGGATTTCTAGGTCTATTTGTCAGAAGGAATCATCAAACCACTGAAAAACAGATGAGGTTGTAGATAAGAAAGTGCATTTAAATCAATAAATATGTAGTTCAGTGCCCCTATGTGTTATTTTTCTCAAACAGAAAAACAGGGGCTCAATATTTCATTTTCATTTTTCTTTCTGTTGGAAAACATGACTTGATATATCTACACCACTCTGTCTCACCCTGACACACTTAAGTCAGGAAGAGTGCAGTCACTATTGAGAAAGGTTGGCATGACAGGTACCCTCCAAACCAGGTCAGCAGGATCCCAGGGACTGGACTCCAATGGTCCCAATACCTGGGTCCTCACCTGACATGGCTTCTCTATAAGGTCTCCTGTAAAGCCACTGCTGAGTTCTACTGGGTCCCCTGTCACCATCCAGAACTCCAGGTTCCAGGGGATCTTTGCCAAACACTCTTACTCTGTAACTCCATGTGTAAATTAGAGCACCTTTCGGTAAAGGGTAAGGGATGCCATGACGACAGAATACCGATCTGAACTGCCCCAGGAGTGCACCGTGGAGCATGCACTGTGGAGACATATCACACCACACAGTGTTCTCTCAGGCTCATTTCCAGAACAGGATAGAATTGCATGCCTACTTAACCTCCAGAGTAATCACATGTCAGACTCTCTGTCAGACATGATGTGGATCCAGGACAAGGCTGTATATTGAATTCTTTAGGGGATATTTATGCACCTCCACATATGCAGGTTTAAGAAAGTCAGTTCTTCACCTTGCATTTCCTACATCAAGCATGTAGTGTTACGTAGTCACTAATAGCTTGTTGCTAATTTAGGTCTATTTGATACTCAGTTTCTTTTGCTACCCATTCTTCAGTCTACACACTTTCAAAGATGTTGATTTGTTTTGTTTTTTCTTTTAACTTTCAAAACCTTATCAGCTTATAAGAAAAAAAATCTATCCTTTTGTCAGGCATAAGAAATTCTGTTTTTGAACTCTGAGATATCATCTTACACCCATCAGAATGGCTAAGATAAAAACTCAAGTGACAGCACATGTTGGCAAGGATGTGGAGAAAGGGGAATATTCCTCCACTGCTGGTGGGAGTATAAACTTGTACAACCACTCTGGATATCAAACTGGCAGCAACTCAGAAAATTAGGAACAATTCTACCCCAAGACCCAGTTATACCACTCCTGGGCATATATCCAAAAGATGCTCCACCATACCACAAGGACACTTGCTCAACTATGTTCACGGCAGCTATGTTTGTAATACCCAGAAACTGGAAGCAACTCAGATGTCTCTCAAATGAAGAATGGATAAAGAAACTGTGGTACATCTACACAATGGAATACTCCTCAGCTATTAAAAACAAGGATATGATGAAACTTAAAGGTCTATGGTTGGAACTAGAAAATATCCTGAGTGAGCTAACCCAGACCCAGAAAGACACACATGGTGTGTACTCACTTAAAAGTAGATATTAGCCATCTAGTACAGGACAACCATATTACAACTCACAGACCCAATAAAGCTAAGTAACAAAGTGGGCCCAAGGGAGAATGCTTGAATTTCACCTAGAAGGGAAACAGAATAAATACCGCATGTAGATGGTGAGAGGGAACTGAGCAGGAGAGGGTTTAAAGAAGGGAATGAGGGAGGGGACCACGGGTGGGGAGGGCAGGAGTGAGAGAAGAGAGGGGTAAGAAAGAAAAGGGTAATGGATGGGTGGGGCATCTGTGAAATAAGCAGGAGACTTCTGACAGGATATGCTCCTGGGAGGACAAAAGGGTGACTATAGATGAGACTCCTAGCAGTGAGGGACAGGGATACAAGAAGTAGCCATCTCAAAGCCACACAAGAATCCCAGTGAAGGCAAGGAGACACCAACTTACCCATAAAACTTCTGACCCATAAGTTACCCAGCCTACAATATGTACAGGGATAAAGATGGAACAATGATGGAGAGAAGGGCCAATCAATGACTGGCACAACTTGAGACCCACCCCATGGGAGAGAGCCAACCCCACACACTACTAATGATACTCTGATAGGCTTGCAGACAGGAGCATGACTGAGGAAGCCAGGGACCCGCCAGATGTTTTTTGGATCATATGCCAAATGCCAGCAGAGACACCAAAGGGTAGGCCATGTGGCACAGCATCTGTGTCATGTAAGTTTGACAGTCTTGGCTGACTGAGGAAGTGGACCCCAAGTTGAGTGGCTAAGGTAGGCTGGCTGACCTCAAAGGCAGGCAGGAGTGCAGCCTCTTCCTCATGAGGATGTCCTGAGAAGGCTACAACACCAAGGCTGACTAGAAAGGCCTTAAGCCCAAACTGAAGTGAGGATGCAGCTGGCGTGACAGCCACATGACCACTGAATGACTGCTATTGTGGTGTTCCTGCAGACAGACTGCAAACCATGTTGCTCTCACAGACCTGTGCTAGAGGATATCGATATTCCTTCTAAAGGGTTAGAGTTTGTTAGGTAATAGGCGTTTAGGTAGGAATAAATATAGTTTAATAAAGTTTACATTTACAGCTCAGTCTTCACGTGAATATCTTAACAAGTGGGACTGCCTTTTGACAAGGCCTCTGTTGCCCGTTTGTGGATCACTTCCCCCTAGTGGGGTTGCAATGTCTGGCCTCAATGGAAGAAGTTGCTCTTAGGCCTGATCTGACTTCATGACCTGGGGTGGGTGCGTATGGGGAGGAGCGGCTTGCCTTTTCTGAGGAGAAGGGGAGATAGGAGAAGGGGGAAGAGGGTAGGAGGATGAGACTGGGAGGAGAGGAGGGAGGGGGACACAGTCAGATTGTAAAAATGTAATAAAAATGGCAAAAAATTGTTTTTACTAAATATGTATTATAAGTTATTGAATTGAGATCAAGTGGGTAAATACATTGTCAGTTTTGACAACACTAAATTGGTAGGAAAATAGTACCCTTAATAATGTAGTGTCAGGATCCAAGATGGCGCCGACAATAGAGCAGTGCATCTGAGTAGTAGATGGATGAGATTAGTCACTGTGGAGTGAATGTGAGGTCCCCTAGCCAACAGTGAAACACAGACGGTGTCTGAATTCCCATGGTGAACATTGAGACCAGTCACCAGGTAAAACAGCCCACGCAGTTCCCGGGAACACTACCCTGAGATCAGCCAGCTCCGTCACCCATCTGGAGAAGAGTTCCGGCTACAGGAGATCTAGCCCAGGAGCAGATCCAGCCCACAGCTCCAGCCACAGACCAATGGCCCCACCTGTCTGCCTGATATCCAGCCTGCACTCTGACCTGTACACCCAAGAGGGAAAAACAGCGGCACCACAAGAGCAAAGGTAAGTGAGATTATTTTTTTCTGGAGTTTCCAACATGGCGGCACAGTGTGCACTGTAGTGGAGAGGCAGAGACCTAACCCAGTCACAGCAAAGCAATTAGGAGCCAAGACTGACTGCAAACAGAGCCCGCGACTGTGTGTTCTCCACAAATACTGGGGCTGGTGGGTCACTCACCCTAGCACCCAAACATCTGAGGCAGTCAGCAATAGGCACAGTGAGGCCGGCATCTGTTGTGGGTGGAGATCCCTGCCTGCATGGTCAGCCTAGCTGGGGAGCCAGAACAACTGGATCAGTGAGAGGAGAACACAGACCCAACCACAGCTCTACCTGCCTTTCTGAGGAGACCTGCCAGCTCCCAGGTCTTCAGAGGCTAGCCCTCTCCCCACTCCAATCCCCTCTATGTTGGTCCAATTGGGTCACAAGCAGTTGAGGAGAGCGGCAGCCACCCTCCTCTCCGAGACACAGTCAGTCTATTACAGGAACCTGCCTGCCATCTGGAGGTAAACACCAGGATCTCAGGATCAGCCAACCCCCAGGGCAGGGAATTTTCCTGAGCACCAAGGTCAGCTGACAAAAGAAACAAACAGACAACACCTGGGTCAATCCAATGACAAAAGGTCAGCGCAAGAACATGTTAAAAAAAAAACCAAAACAATAGGATGTCTCCAGATCCTAGCAATAATGCTACAGACAACTCTGGACAGCCGAACACAATTGAAACAAAGGAAAATGACCTTAATCCTACACTTATATTAATAATAGAAGGCCTAAGGGAGGAAATAAAATACCTCAGAGATCAACAACAAAGTACTGCAAAGGAGGTGATGGAAATGAATAAAGCACTTAAAGGAATGGAAGACCTGAAAAGGGAACTTGAAGCAATGAAGAAAATCCAATCTGAGACATCCATAGAACTGGAAAACCTTAAGAAAAGAATCAGAACTACAGACACTAGCATCACCAACAGAATACAAGAGATGGAAGAAAGAATTTCAGGCTTAGAGGATAAAATTGAAGAAATTGATACATCTGTCAAAGAAAATGTCAAATCTAAAAAAGTCCTGACACAAAACCTTCAGGAAATCAAGGACACAATGAAAAGATGAACTCTCAGAATAATAGGAATAGAAGAAAGAGAAGAGTCCTACCTCCATGGACCAGAAAATATCTTCAACAAAATCATTGAAGAGAATTTCCCAAATCTAAAAAAAGAGATGCCTATAACTGTACAAGAAGCTTACAGAACTCCAAATAGATTAGACCAGAAAAGAAAATCTTCCCGCCACATAATAATCAAAACACTAAATGTACAGAACAAAGAAAGAATTTTAAAAGTTGCTAGGGAAAAGGGTCAAGTAACATATAATGGCAAACCTATCAGAATCACACCTGAATTTTCTTCAGAGACTTTAAAAGCCAGAAGGGCCTGGACAGACGTCTTTCAGACCCTAAAAAAACCACAATTGCCAGGCCAGACTACTATTCCCTGCAAAACTGTCAATCAACATGGATGGAGAAAACAAGATATTCCATGACAAAGCTAAATTCAAACAATATCTATATACAAATCCAGCTCTACAAAAGATGTTGGAAGGAAAACTTCAACCCAAAGAGGTTAACTACACACAAGAAAGCACAGGAAGCAAATAGCATGTCTGCAGAAAAACCAAAAGAAAAGTAGTTTCCACCAACATCAAGATGGCAGGAAGTAACAATCACTGGTCATAAATATCTCTCAACATCAATGGAGTCAATTCCCCAATAAAAAGGCACAGGCTAGCAGAATGGATGTGAAAACAGAATTCCACATTCTGCTGCTGACAAGAAACACACCTCAGCAAAAAAGATAGACATTATCTCCAAGTAAAGGGCTGGAAAAATATATACCAAGCAAATGGACCCAAGAAAAAAGCTGGAGTAGCAATTCTAGTATGCAACAAATTGGACTTTCAACCAACATTATTCAAAAGAGATGGGGAAGGACACTACATACTCATCAAAGGAAAAATACACCAAGATGAAATTTCAATACTGAACATCTATGCCCCAAATGTAAGACCACCCACATTCATTAAAGAAACACTACTGAAGCTCAAATCCCACATTGAACCTCACACATTAATAGTGGGAGACTTCAACACACCACTCTCACCACTAGACAGATCAACTATGCAGAAACCAAACAGAGAAATAATGAACCTCAGAGATGTCATGAATCAAATGGACCTAGTTGATATCTACAGAACATTTCACCCCAAAACAAAAGAATACACTTTCTTCTCGGCACCTCAAGGAACCTTCTCCAAAATCGACCATATAGTCGGTCACAAAGCAAACCTCAACAGATACAGGAAAATTGAAATTACTCCTTGTATCTTATCAGATCATCATGGAATAAAGCTAGGCCTCAACAATAACAAAAACAACAGAGAGCCAGCAAAAACATGGAAACTGAACAACTCTCTCCTCAATGACCTCTGGGTCAGGGAAGAAATAAAAAAAGAAATTAAAGTCTTCTTAGAACTCAATGAAAATGAAGGCACAATATACCCAAACTTATGGGACACATTGAAAGCAGTGCTAAGAGGAAAGGTTATAGCACTAAATGCCTTCAAAAAGAAACTGGAGAGTTCCTATACTAGCCACCTAAAAGCATACCTGAAAGAGCTAGAACAAAAAGAAGCAAACACTCCCAAGAGGAGCAGATGAGAGGAAATTATCAAACTTAGGGCTAAAATCAAAAACATAGAAAAAAAAAGAACAATACAAAGAATCAACAAAACCAAGAGCTGGTTCTTTGAGAAAATCAACAAAATAGACAAGCCCTTAGCTAAACTAACTAAAAGGCAGAGGGAAAATACCCAAATCAACAAAATGAGAAATGAAAAGGGGGAAATACCAACAGACATTGAGGAAATCCAAAGAATCGTTAGGTCCTACTTCAAAAACTTGTACTCCACAAAATTGGAAAATCTAAATGAAATGGACAATTTTCTTGATAGATTCCACCTACCAAGGTTAAATCAAGAACGGGTAAACAAACTAAACAGTCCTATAACCCTTAAGGAAATAGAAGAAGTCATTAGAAGTCTTCCAACCAAAAAAAGCCCAGGCCCTGATGGTTTCAGCACAGAATTCTACCAGACATTCAAAGAAGAGCTAACACCAATATTCTTCAAACTCTTCCACAACATAGAAACAGAAGGAATACTGCCAAACACATTCTATGAGGCCACAGTTACCCTGATACCTAAACCTCACAAAGACCAAATGGAGAAAAAAAATTTCAGACCAAATTCCCTTATGAACATGGATGCAAAAATACTTAATAAAATCCTTGCAAACCGGATCCAATAGCACATCAAAAGTATCATACACCATGATCAAGTAGGCTTCATCCCAGGGATGCAGGGGTGGTTCAACATTAGAAAAATCCATCAATGTAATTCACCACATAAACAAGCTGAAAGAAAAGAACCACATGATCATCTCATTGGATGCTGAAAAAGCTTTTGACAAAATACAGCACCCTTTCATGATAAAAGTCTTAGAGAGATCAGGCATACAAGGACCATATTTAAACATAATAAAGGAAATTTACAGCAAGCCAATAGCCAACATCAAACTAAATGGAGAGAAACTTAAAGCATTTCCTCTAAAATCATGGACAAGGCAAGGCTGCCTACTCTCTCCATATCTCTTCAACATAGTACTTGAAGTTTTAGCTAGAGCAAAAAGACAACTAAAAGAGATCAAGGGGATTCAAATTGGAAAGGAAGAAGTCAAAGTATCCCTATTGCAGATGATATGATAGTATACATCAGTGACCCCAAAAATTCCACCAGAGAACTTCTACAGCTGATAAACTCCTTCACCAAGGTGGCCGGATACAAAATCAATTCAAAAAAATCAGTAGCCTTTCTTTACACAAAAGATAAATGGGCTGAGAAAAATAAGGGAATCAACACCCGTCACAATAGCCACAAATAATATAAAATACCTGGGGGTAACTCTAACCAAGCAAATGAAAGACCTGTATGATAAGAACTTCTAATCCCTGAAGAAAGAAATTGAAGAAGATAGATCTCCCTTGTTCATGGATAGGTAGGATCAACATAATAAAAATGGCAATCTTATCAAAAGCAATATACAGATTTAATGCTATTCCTATCCAAATAGCAACTCAGCTTTTTACAGATCTGGAAAAAACAACTCTCAACTTCATAAGTTCATAACAAAAGACCCAGAATAGCTAAATCAATCATGTACAATAACCAAACATCTGGAGGTATCACCATCCCGGATTTCAAGCTGTATTACAGGGCAATAGTAATAAAAACAGCATGGTACTGGTATAGAAACAGACCAGTTGACCAATGGAATCGAATTGAAGATCCAGAAATAAACCTACACACCTATAGTCACCTAATTTTTGATAAAGAAGCCAAAAACATACAATGGAAAAGGAAAGCATCTTCAATAAATGATGCTGGTCTAACTGGATGTCAACATGTAGAAGAATGCAAATAGATACATACTTATCACCCTGTGCAAAACTTAAGTCTAAGTGGATCAAGGACCTCAACATAAATCCAGATACACTAACATTAATAGAAGAGAAAGTGGGGAAAAGCCTTGAACTCATTGGCACTGGTAGCAACTTCCTGAATAGAACACCAATAGCTCAGGCACTAAAACAAACAATCAATAAATGGGACTTTATAAAATTGAAAAGCTTCTGTAAGGCAAAGGACACTGTCCTTAGAACAAAACAGCATCCTACAGACTGGGAAAGGATCTTCACCAACCCAACATCTGACAGAGGGTTAATATCCAAAATATATAAAGAACTGAAGAAATTAAACACCAAAAAATCAAATAACCCCATCAATAAATGGGGTACAGAGCTAAACCGAGAATTCACAGAAGAGGAATCTCTAAAGGCCGAGAGGCATTTGAGGAAATGTTCAACATCTTTGGTCATCAGGAAAATTCAAATTAAAACAACTCTGAGATTCCATCTCACACCTGTCAGAATGGCTAAGATCAACAACTCAAATGATAACACATGCTGGCAAGGATGTAGAGAAAGGGGAACACTCCCCCATTGCTGGTGAGACTGCAAACTTGTGCAACCACTTTGGAAATCAATCTGGAGATATCTTAGAAAATTGGGAATAAATCTACATCCAGACCCAGCCATACCCCCTCTTGGGCATATATCCAAAAGATTTGAAACGAAACCACAAGGACATTGCCTCAACAATGTTCATAGCAGCTTTATTTGTAATAGCCAGAAACTGGAAACAACCCAGATGTCCTTCAACTGAAGAATGGATAAAAAACTGTGGTACATTTACACAATGGAATACTACACAGCTATCAGAAATGAGGAAATCATGCAATTCGAAACCAAATGGATGGAACTAGAAAAGCTCATCCTAAGTGAGCTGACGCAGTCCCAGAAAGATAAACATTGTATGTATTCCCTTATAAATGGATATTAACCATACATCAGAGGATCACTATCCTACAACCCACACACCCAAATAGATAGGAACCTAGCATATCTATCCTAGGAAAAATTCTACCCACCAGTGAGTCATGGAATCTGCTGCAGGTTAGTGGAACACCACACCCTAGATGGTGTGCCTTATCAAGCTCCAGTACAAGTGGAAGCTCTTGGCACTCACATGACACAAGATCTGAGGGAGTATGATATGTGAGGGCCCACCTCATCTGAGGAGAAGGAGAGTACCAAGTAGAGGAACAGGAGGGAGGAGGGAAGGAGAGAGGGATTAAAGAAGAGAGGAAGGGAGGGGCCAGGAGGGGAGGAGGGATGAAACTATGTTCTAGAAGTAAATAATACTTTTTTAAGAAAAGAGTTAATAAGCTTAAAAATATAATAAAAATACAATATAAAATTTTCAAACTATAATTTACAAAAGGTATACTTGCCTTACTGGCATGAAAGGAAAATAGCCTTAATTTCAGATTAGAATGTTAGACTGCAGGTGGCCACATAGATTACACAAACTTGATAGCAGCTTGAAAGTTCTTTTTTTTTTTTTTAGAGGTATAGGATATTTTCATGGTTTGGCATTAAAAAGCAGGTAACAGGTTTAAAACACTGTAAATAAATTGAAGGTTACAGCTGTTCAACCTGATTTTACAAACCTCCAAGAGTTGAAAAAACTTAGAGCTAAGGTAAAATACATGAAAGGTGTAGTGTTAGCCCATGCCTTTACCTCCAGCAGAGACAGGAGGATCACTATGGAGTTAGTTGTCTTATAAATTCTAGAGTTACAAGGAACAGGGTGGTGATGGTGCACACCCTTAATCCCATCATTCGAGAATAATAAACCCTTAATCCCAACACACTAGAGACAGAAACAGGCAGATCTCAGAGCACAAGGTCAGCCTGATACAAAACAAGCTCTAAATAGAGAAAAACTTCGATCCAGGGGTGGTGGAGCACATCTTTAATCCCATCAGTTGGGAACCACATGTCTTTGATCCCAAAACTTAGAATGCAGAGACAGCCAAATGGGATTTGGAAGGATTTAAGTTTAAAAGCTACTTACAAAAGGCAGGCTGCAATTCAAACAAATTGTCCTTTGAGATCTCAAAATATATACACTAAAGATTTGCTTAGCTCCAAAATATTAAAATAATTTCTTCTTTAATCTGGATTGAAAGGTAATACTTTATATATTGTCAAAAAACCAAATTTGCTGCAGGAAAAATATTACCTGACCCCCCCCGCCCCGTTGGGGTAGTGTTAAGCATTCTAAATGTTAATTAATTGGTCCTGTTTGCTGTCTGTTACTTACATTGAGTCTGATTGGTTAAATAAAATGCCAAGGCCTGAGATTGGGCAACGACAGAGAAAGGTGGAACTTCCTGGGATTAGAACAGGAAGCCTGCACTTTAGACCGAGGATTAAGATTCCAGCCAGCAGCAGGAAGAAGAAGGAATTCCAGCCAGGAGCAACAGGAAAGAAGACGCACACCATGGGTTAGAAAAAGGAACCTCATTCCACATGGCCAGGAACATAGGGATAGTGTGGAGAATGGCAGTCCTAGGGGACGTATGTATATATGGGGTCATATTTGGGTAGCAGAATTAAGAGGTAGCTTAGATGGGCCAAGATTCCTCAATTCAGGCCTAGGCTTGATAAAATCCACATGGTCTCTGTGTGTATTCATTTATAATGGCGGAATAAGGATTAAAGGCTGCCAAACCAATTAATAATAATATAAATACTGGTTAAACAATTTAACTATTTATTTCTTCAAATGGCACCCAATGCAATTTAATTATTTTTTATACCTCCCCCCCCAAAAAAAAAGGTAATTGTCCCAGAGTTAGGATTAGGGCAGGGCTCTGTTCTTATCTTTCAGTAGATTTAAAGCATCCATTCAAGGAATCCAGGGACAATGGAAACCACAGCAGAAAACAGATCAGACACCAAAGAAGATGAGTGGCCCAGATGATCCAGCCTTGCAGACTTCCTCAATAGCAGTTTCCTCAAAAGTCTACAACCACAACAACTCAAAATCGCTAAGGTCGTTCAGCTCCACAGACTGCTCCAACCAGAACGTCAGTAAAGCCCTGAAGATCAGCTTCTGTCTACGAACTTCTTAGGACATCTAAATAGCTGAGCACAAAAGGACTGAACATCAAATGATTCTATTAACATATTTAACCACTTTTCCATTCTTATTTGGGCCCCAAACAGGTTTACTACGTCCCAAATCAGCAGGAAGTCATTTTAAGAGAACAACGTCCCATCCCCAGAAGGTGGGGAGGGTGTTCCCCCCCCCCCTTTTTGGTTATTTGATAGATAATAGAAAATTTTGTTATTTAGGGGAAGAGACTACAAGCTGTTAAATGGTCTTGTTAAATGGGTTTTGGAGGTTAGACCCAGGGACTTCTCTCTTTTCCTTTTCTGTATCCTTCTTTCTCTCCTATGTAGGAGTGAACAGACATGAGAACAAATGGGACATAGACATAGTATAGGAAAGATCAAGAAAAAAGGATAGATTATTGAATATGGCCTTATACCTTTGCATACTGATACAAAATTAATATTATATTTGGCTAAATTGGTGTTGATCATTGTATATTAATGCAAAATTAAGATTGTATTGGGCTACATCGGTATTGATCTTTGTATATGGATACAAAATTAAGATTATATTTGGCCACAATGGTATTGACCCTTGTATATTGATGCAAAATTAAGATTGTATTGGGATACATTGGTATTGATCTTTGTATATTGATACAAAATTAAGATTATATTTGGCCACATTGGTATTGAACTTTGAATATTGATACAAAATTAAGGGTAACGCTCCTTAAAGGTATTGTACCTAGTAATGCTTAAAAATGAAATGTAAAGTTTTGGCCTCTTGCTACCAATCATCATAAACTGTTTAGGATAATTAAGAAATGGAAACTAATAGTCATGCAAGCATATCACTTGGTTAGTTACTATGACAGTCTATCACAGTTATTTTCTAAGCTACTCAGAAATCAAGTTGCTAAGAGACAATCAACATTTGCTTATCTAAATATAAGAGATAGATAGGGCGTCTTCAAAAACCTCAAGAGATCTTCAGAATATGGCATTCAAAGATGTTTTCTAAACTTAAGATTTTTTGATATCAAGACATGTCAGCTCCTGACAGCATCCCCTATTCTACTCCAAGTAGAAGATGAGCATTGAAGAATCTACAGTGGGAGATGGTTGAATTGGTGGTAAGCCTTTCTCTTGGCAAGAAAAACCCCTTGCTTCAACTGTAGACAGACTGATGTCCAAAAAGGACAAAACTTGGAAGCAGGTAAGTCGACAGCCTAGCTCTGCCAAGACAGGGTAGGTAAGTCCTTCATAATTCCTGGTCTACAATCAATGTTTGTCAGAGAAATGGAGCCAAACGGCTGAAGATTGATGTTGTAATGTATGGAGAGAAAATGGGAACTGTTCAGGCAGCCACTGGTATGTCATTTCTTAGTTTGGGAAGCTGCAGGCCCTGTACTTCCTATAAAATCAGATATATTTATCCCTCTCAGGTCTCTGAGGTGGTTGAAGAATAGATAGCTAGAGTCTCATAGTTAAATTTTGAGTTCTTTAAGAATCAAGAGGGTGTTCTGGATCTAAGAAGATGTCTTTAAAATTGTGATGCAAGTTAGTATTAAAGCTGAGTTATATATAGAACTTTAAACTCATGGAGATGGTTAGATAGGAGAATGTTTAAGTCAGGTGCCAAATACATATGGACTGGACATTGGGAATGTATGCTAAGCCATATAATTCTCATAATTGTGGCCTATTTATTTCTGTTGTTTTGTATTGTATTTATTGTTATAAGAGAAAGAACCATTTGTTGGACTGAAAGGGGGAGCTGTTGGGGGGAAAATATACCTTAAACTAAAAAAAAAAAAAAAAAA